>CM059999.1:40681438-41281438 GCA_030463065.1 Aphidoletes aphidimyza
ATCTCAATTTTAATAATTTCGTTTGTCTCAGATCGTTAGTTTCGAAATGTTGTATCATTGAACTTCTATCCTCGGATACTCGGACCCAAGTAACACAATGTAATGCACATTATGTGCACATTTCGTACACATTTGATGGCAAAAGTACACATTTCATTTCGCACGCATTTGGTTAATTGGGGACAATAGCTCAAAGTTGATGTATCCTGCAATTAATAATGAAATTTTGATGAGTTCTTTGATTAATAAGTACAATCTACACACACACACACAAGAGAAATAATGATATTCTAAAATGCTCTTTATAAAATGTCATATTACCACAAAAGCAAACATTGTAATTATAATTTATAACTACTATTTGTATTGGACATTTTACAACCAACATTTTTGACTATCTTTATTTGTCTCATATATGTATATTGAGCATTTTGAATTAAATATTAGCCTCTGAAAAGCAAAACTAAACGATACTTCGACCAGTTGTTATTAAAGTGCAGAAGTGAACAGTTACAAATAAACCAAACTCACAGTAGGAAAACCAATATTGATTTCATTGGGTTACGTCGTGACGTGGTTCAAACATTTTCAAGCAATCTTGTCCAATAAATCAGTGTAAAAATGAAGCCATTGGCAACGAATAAACTGATGTTGACTTGGCTCTGTATATGTTCCAATGAAGAAACCGAAAGTGAATGGAAGAGGCTGACATATTTTACGTTTAGCTGTTTAATCTTTTTGATCAATGTGAGCCTTATGCCGACAAGTGTGGCGTACTTGTTAAAGATATTAGCAACTGACATTGACGAGTCATTGTATGCACTGTTTCAAGTTGCTGCATGTATCGGTTCGTCCTATGTTCTCATCATCGCATTTCAAATGCGCCATCGAATTGCTAAACTCCTTAAAACGCTATCAGAAATCTATGACGAAAGTAAGAGCTTCTATCAATTTTCATACAAAATGATGGGATCACCTCAAGTTATCATTTTATGGCATTTGATTTTCAGATGCAAATGAAAAATCGTTTCGATTTTTAGACCGAGCAAACAACTACAGTGAAACCATCTGTCAATATTACTTCAAACTCATGGCCGCATTTCCGCCGATGTCGATTGTTTTGTCTATTGTGTCGGTTTTCATTTGCCACATTCGATATGGAGAATTCAATACGAAATATCTATTTCATCTGGCTAAAGTTATGTAAGCAATGGGGTTTTCTAATTTCCAAGATCAACACTTGAATTTATTTCGGTTAATTTAAGAAAAAAATTGGATTTCAAAAAATGTGATGAATTTGATGTTCTATTTTCAGCTTGCCGTTGAATCAAACCACGCCATTTGGATATTTTGCCGAGGTCTTCTACGTCGAAAGTGTGATCCAAGCTTACATGTTTGCTAACGGCGCATTTCTTTTACTATTCGTTGCAATTTGTTTACACCATCGAGGTTTTTTTCAAATGTTTGAACATTCCTTGTCCGAACTGCACAATGTCGATGACATGCGAGTCAACAAAAAGATACTTTGCAGAATGATTCGTTTTCATATCAGAGTTAAGGAGTAAGTAATTTATGCGCATTAAAAGAACTGAAGCAGGATGATCCAGTAAAAATAATAATAATTTTGTTTCTTTTTCAGTTGGTTTTCTGATACAGCTGATGTTTACAGTCCCATGATAATGGTTCATTCGATCTGCACCATGATTCTTTTAGCTTGTACCACATTTCATTTGGATCGGGTATTGAATTGATTTTTCATTCAAGGATCTTGAATCTCCGTTGGACAATCGGCCTTGATTTTACTTTTCCGCACACTGTCAAACTTGTTTTCTATCCATTTTGTGACTATGCGACCACAAAAAAAAAACACTTTTTGAGGTATGTTGGTGTTTCATCCGTCGTCTGTCGTCTGTCGTCGGTCGTGCGTCGTGCTTCGTACATTCTCTGTATGTTAGTACGGTAACTCTCAAAAGGAATCTGAAATCCGAAATTGACCAAAGCGAATTTGTTCAGTATTATCACTGGATGTTTTCTATTTAATTTGAGTCATGTTGGTAATTTCGTTCCAGAGCAGCGTGTATTCAAGTGGACATGGGTTGTCCTTTCTGGCCGTATTTTTCTATGAAAATTCGTGCAATTTGCGTCGTTTGAAAGATATTTAAGTCTTCTTGAGATCTAGTAATTGTAACAATAACAATAAATGCAACTTCACGTTGAGACATCTTCGAACATGAACACATTTGAAAATATACGAAATTCATAGAAAATCAAATTACGAATACGATACGAATATACAACGGTACATTCGTGTTAAACAGTGCGGAAAAGTTCGACTTATGTTCGCAAGTAAATTTGTTTATTTTTTTCGTTTTTTCCAGCAACTTGGGCACATTGATTTTCAAATAATTATGCTTTTGTTTGCATTAGTAATTGGTTCATTGAATATTTATGTTTATTGTTACTTTGGCAAAATAACCACGGAAAGCTATGAAAATATGGCGAGCTGTTTGTTTGAATGCAATTGGCATGAATTGCCCGTGGAATTACAAAAGTATTTCATTTTGATGATATCAAATGCACAACGCCCCGTTCACTATCAAGGATTCAAAATGGTGGTTTTGAATTTGGAAACCTTTTGTAAAGTGAGTAGAGAAGAGAATTTTCTTCTTCTAGTTTTCTCATTTATTTCTCAATCGACTAGATGCTTCAAACTGTTGCAACCTATTACATGATGTTCAAGACGATAACATCCGAATAGAATTTATTTGGGATCAAATTGTGATAAACGCTAGATTTTAACGCTGTTAAAAGAATAATTATGATAATAATATGAATAAAAATGTGATTTTGTAGGACAGCTAAAAGCTGGATCAGTACTGTTTGCGTTTTTAATTTACAATTCACATTTGAACTGAATTTAGTTGCTCAAAATCTTAACATTGATTGGGACAAAATACACTTTGTTATTGCAAAGTGTCGTCGCGACATTGTTGCTGCAAAGTCGTGACTATTTATTAGTATCATCTGCAGGTTAAAAAAATGTCATCTCGAAAATAGTTTTTTTTTATTTTTTTACCCGAAACGAAGGATTCAGAAACTCAAATATCATTTGAAAAATGTAAATGTTGCTTCGAAGTTCGAACAATGTTCGTCAAATGTTCGAAATTTGGTTCAACCAACCACCAATTAAATCAAGTTTAAATTCAATCTAGAGCTATCCATATACAATATTGAGACATGCAAAAATAGATAAAATGGCCAAAAATATCGAGTCAATCTCAAATTCAACAGATTTGAAATTAATTTTAAATGAACAATAATTTCCATCTAAATTTTGGCAGCGCAAATTTCATTTCCACTTTTCATCGTTCCGTTTTCAGTTTCTTCAAATTTCAGCGTTTATTCGACAGTTTTGTCACACGTCAAAATCCACCGAAATGAAATCTGACATTTCGATTGTGAAATTCTGCAATTCATTCTATTTTTTGGTTGGAATTCATCGGAATCGATGCTACAAAATCAATGAAATAAAAGCATTTTTTTCGAGCGCAACCCAAACGTACGCAGCTTTGCAACGGACGTCGAGTGCCTCTGCGAAAGTCAACAGTTGATCATCGAGTCTGGTGTAAAACTCGATGACCTAACCATTGCAGTTAAGAATCGTGATCGAAAGATTATGAGAGACTTCTGCATTTTACTGAATGAACTGTACGAGAAAGGTGTTTACAAACGGCTTCATTTGAAACTCACTGTACAATACGTTCCAGATGCGAAGAATTTTATTCAACAGACCGTTGATCAAATCATTCCAATAAATGCTGTACGAAGCATGAGCTTGAGCTTGAGCGTGAGGTTGGCAAGAGACTTCAATGTCAATTGGTCAAATCTGGTGAAACTAGTTGAGTTGCGGATTGCATTTGGTAGCTCAGTAATGTATAATTTTGAAATGATGGCGCGTCAGCTCGTGAATCTCGAAAGAGTTGATCTCGGTTGGACATTTTTGGAGGAAATGGCACAGTTCATCTACCATTCATCGAAGAAAAGGTTTATTTAGCCACCAAATGGGCATCGAAAATAACTGACTTTCGTTTGATTGAAATGAAACGACACACGGCGCATGAATGGGGCCATCATTTTGGACTTTTTTAGCCTGACTTTTGATATTTCAACTTGAATGAGCTAATTTTCTCATTATGAAACATTAAAACATTTGAATTGATTTATGAAATATGAATTTGAAAGTTGCATTTTTTTCATTTGAATAAAACTCCAATTTCCATTGAAGCAAAGTCACTTGCATTTTTATCATTTATTTTGTTATTTACTTGTTGCTCAAAGTTTCTTCAAACAATTCAACAATTGTTGCATACCAAATTTGCTAAACAGTGAGACAAATTTTAAGAGGTAAAATTTCATTGAATCGCTCTTTAAATAAAAAATAATATCCATTGAGATTCTTCGAAATGATGAACCACAGAAGAGGTGAGGTCCTGTTAAGTGAGTTTTTATTTTGCACTTGAGGTATTCAGCTGAGCATTACATAAATTTCATTGGAAAATCTTCAATGGATCGAATCGTCGTTCATCACGAAAACTACCCAATTATTTCCATGCAATTGCTAACGCAATGACTGCTAAATCAAATGACTGACTTGATTCCGAGTTGAAACTTTTTATTTATTAGCCAATAGCCACACACAACCAAATTTGAGAATAAATGTCAAGCACATTACTCCATACATGTATAATGTTTTGGTCAATCCATTATGGTATAAGAATGTATTGAGTTATCCTAATGTGGTGCAAATGTAGAACTTAATTTCATTGTAAAATCGGTTTGCATGTAAATGTAAGTTTGACATTTGCACCGCATTGGAGTGACCTATGTATTGGTAATACCAGTATAGAGTAGCTTACACAGGCGCAAATATATAATCTGTCAAACTACACGATACTGGTATAACCAATACATAGGTCACTCCAATGCGGTGCAAATGTCAAACTTACATTTACATGCAAACCGATTTTACAATGAAATTAAGTTCTACATTTGCACCACATTGGGATAACTCAATACATTCTTATACCATAGTGGATTGACCAAAAAATTATGCATGTATGGAGTAATGTGCTTGACGTTTATTCTCAGATTTGCTTGTGTGCATTTCAACTTTCATACATATCATGTTTTCGGGATGTTTTCAAAGATTTGCTGAAGAAGATGAAAAGGAAAGCCACGAAAGAGGCTGTCGTAGGTGGCGTTACGAATGCCATTTGTGCAACAATTATGTCACCAAAGTCAAAAGGCATCTGGAATAGATCAAGCTGAATGTGTTGAAAAGTATCCATAATTGTCCATTTAAAAAATCCAGTCTTCAAGTCTCTAGATTGCTTGAAGCATTTCGTTCCGATTAAATTTAGAATAAGAAAGAAAATCAAATGACTCATTTTAATTGTTGACATGCTGTTCCATTTCATAATAAAAAACAAAAAACTGTTGTCTTATAGCGATAAGAACTATCACATTTGATTGAATGTGGAATAAATAGCATTAAATAAACTCATTTGCTCACTCAATTCTCCGTTGTTGTTCAGTAATCATCAATCCAAGGCTTAGTAAAATGAGAGTCAAAGTGTTGACATATTTTGTTGTTTTTGTAGCAGTTTTATTGGGGGTTTGCACAGCAGTTGGTAAGAAAAACACTCTGAATCGAAATAGATTTTTTATAGAAAAAGAAATGATTTGAAATATCACAACATTTTTCACATTCCAAAGCAATTCAGCCAACAAAAGGAGACATCGATGCAAGATGTAATGCACGCAGTCAAGCCGGATACTGTCGACTTGTTGACAAAAAGTACTTTTTCAACAAGATTCAACAAAAGTGCGTTCAAAAATATTTAGGTGATTGTAGTGGTGACGAGGATCTTTTTGATACTGAAAATGAATGCCAAAATGCCTGTTTAGGACCATCTTAATGAGACCTTCATCATCAAGTGGAAATCTGTTTCTGCGTACGAATTGCTTTGAAACAACAAGTGGAATCTTTTTTTATACCAAAAATCAAAACTACGATGACTGAACTCTATTGAAGTAATTTATTTAGATTTAAATCAATGAAATCAGAACATTTATTAAATAAATGCTGCAATTTTAACTTAATCTGTGACTTTCATCGCAAATGTAACCACAATGCTTTCCATTCCAGGGTGGTTTTTTTTCAAGTGATGCAGTGTGTATGTCTTCAGTTTAAAAATCCATTCCATCCTAGTGTCAATTTCCCTAGGAGGATTTAACGAATGCCAATTCATTCGAAGGAATGACCTGCATTCAATACATAATTCAAACTATACAAACAACTGTTGATTGATAAAAATTCCATACATGTAGGTTTTAAAGATGCGAGGTTTTTGGAATCCTACTACAACTATGCTAAAATCGATATCTTGAAGTGTCTAATCAAAAATAATCTATTCAATATGCAACTGGCAATCGATTTTATATGAGTGGGGTTGCAATCTAACTCCATTTTTAGATCGATAGTCGAGCCATTGTGAAAGCGTTTTCTGTAGGAAGGGCCTTCAAACAATAAAAATTGTTTTGTGTGTTGGTATTCAACAAAAATCATCAAAATGAAAGTTTAAACTATTTATGAAATCAACGTGGTTTTGATTGACAAATGCAATTTACATTCAGTGTGCATTTCTGATGGACAGCGTTATCGATTAGACTTCACAGGGGGTTATAGTATAGAACCTAATAATTTGAGGAACACCTTTAAAATGAGTCATTATACTAGCGCCTCTAGACTTTAAAAGGTAAAATGAAACAAACAAGTTTAATCAACATTCAAAAACTCGGTGATGTTATGGTAGAGGCTCTGCTTCTCGAATAAACGATGAAAACACACCAACATTTGGTTCTGAAA
Organism: Aphidoletes aphidimyza; assembly: GCA_030463065.1. Taxonomy (NCBI): domain Eukaryota; kingdom Metazoa; phylum Arthropoda; class Insecta; order Diptera; family Cecidomyiidae; genus Aphidoletes; species Aphidoletes aphidimyza. The sequence continues at coordinate 40,688,367 of CM059999.1, forward strand.
AATTGTACACCATTACATAAGAAAGATTGAACAGCAAATATTCACTTCTTCTCTTTTTATCGCACGTTCACGTGCATAGAGTGCGTTTAATTGTCAAGGGGGCGCCACACGTTGATAGAAAAAAATAAATTTACGTGTTATTGTTGTTGTAACGCGCGACCGTCGTAAAAATCGAATATAAAGTGACTTTGACTGAAAAGTTTATGTGAGATTTGGAAGTGAAAAATATGATTTTATTGAAATTTTGATAATTTTTTATCGATTTTTTTTAAAGTAAAATTTTAGTAAGTGGCAGGATAATAACTTTTTTTGAAAATCGAATTTTATTTTGTCATTTACAATGCTTAAACGGTCAATTTATAAGAAAATACCTTTGATTTCTTTCATATAAAAATCAGAAGAAAAAGTTTCATCACTAAAAAAGGTTTATTATTACAATCTCCACCAGAGCCGCATTACCCAATTTTCAAATTATCCGATTCATAAACTATCTATCTGAAGAAACTTAGTAAAGTAAACTTCTATCCTCGAACACTGGCTCAACGTTGATGTGCCCTGCAATTATTAATGACATTTTGATGAGTTCTTTGATAAGTGCAATCAAATATGAAATTTTATTAAGAGCATTTCAGAGCGCAGTCACACGGAGAAACATTTACTGGAAACATTTTCACACGTGACACACACACACATAAGAGTAATATTGATATTCTAAAATGCTGTTCATAAAATGTCATTTTACCACAATATTAAACATTGTAATTATTATTTGTATTTGACATTTTAAACCAACATTTTTGACTATCTTTATTTGTCTCATATATGTATATTGAGCATTTTGAATTAAATATTAGCCTCTGAAAAGCAAAACCAAACGATACTTCGACCAGTTGTTATTAAAGTGCAGAAGTGAACAGTTACAAATAAACCAAACTCACAGTAGGAAAACCAATATTGATTTCATTGGGTGACGTCGTGACGTGGTTCAAACATTTTCAGGCAATCAGTGTAAAAATGAAGCCATTGGCAACGAATAAACTGATGTTGACTTGGCTCTGTATATGTTCCAATGAAGAAACCGAAAGTGAATGGAAGAAGCTGGCATATTTTACGTTTAGCTGTTTAATCTTTTTGATCAATGTGAGCCTTATGCCGACAAGTGTGGCGTACTTGTTAAAGATATTAGCAACTGACATTGACGAGTCATTGTATGCACTGTTTCAAGTTGCTGCATGTATCGGTTCGTCCTATGTTCTCATCATCGCATTTCAAATGCGCCATCGAATTGCTAAACTCCTTAAAACGCTATCAGAAATCTATGACGAAAGTAAGAGCTTCTATCAATTTTCATACAAAATGATGGGATCACCTCAAGTTATCATTTTATGGCATTTGATTTTCAGATGCAAATGAAAAATCGTTTCGATTTTTAGACCGAGCAAACAACTACAGTGAAACCATCTGTCAATATTACTTCAAACTCATGGCCGCATTTCCGCCGATGTCGATTGTTTTGTCTATTGTGTCGGTTTTCATTTGCCACATTCGATATGGAGAATTCAATACGAAATATCTATTTCATCTGGCTAAAGTTATGTAAGCAATGGGGTTTTCTAATTTCCAAGATCAACACTTGAATTTATTTTGGTTAATTTAAGAAAAAAATTGGATTTCAAAAAATGTGATGAATTTGATGTTCTATTTTCAGCTTGCCGTTGAATCAAACCACGCCATTTGGATATTTTGCCGAGGTCTTCTACGTCGAAAGTGTGATCCAAGCTTACATGTTTGCTAACGGCGCATTTCTTTTACTATTCGTTGCAATTTGTTTACACCATCGAGGTTTTTTTCAAATGTTTGAACATTCCTTGTCCGAACTGCACAATGTCGATGACATGCGAGTCAACAAAAAGATACTTTGCAAAATGATTCGTTTTCATATCAGAGTTAAGGAGTAAGTAATTTATGCGCATTAAAAGAACTGAAGCAGGATGATCCAGTAAAAATAATAATCTTCTAAAATTCTTTTTCAGTTGGTTTTCTGATACAGCTGATGTTTACAGTCCCATGATAATAGTTCATTCGATCTGCACCATGATTCTTTTAGCTTGTACCACATTTCATTTGGATCGGGTATTGAATTGATTTTTCATTCAAGGATCTTGAATCTCCGTTGGACAATCGGCCTTGATTTTACTTTTCCGCACACTGTCAAACTTGTTTTCTATCCATTTTGTGACTATGCGACCACAAAAAAAAACACTTTTTGAGGTATGTTGGTGTTTCATCCGTCGTCTGTCGTCTGTCGTCGGTAGTGCGTCGTGCTTCGTACATTCTCTGTATGTTAGTACGATAACTCTCGAACAGAGTCTGAAATCCGAAATTGACCAAAGCGAATTTGTTCAGTATTATCACTGGATGTTTTCTATTTAATTTGAGTCATGTTGGTAATTTCGTTCCAGAGCAGCGTGTATTCAAGTGGACATGGGTTGTCCTTTCTGGCCGTATTTTTCTATGAAAATTCGTGCAATTTGCGTCGTTTGAAAGATATTTAAGTCTTCTTGAGATCTAGTAATTGTAACAACAACGATAAATGCAACTTCACGTTGAGACATCTTCGAACATGAACACATTTGAAAATATACGAATTTCATAGAAAATCAAATTACGAATACGATACGAATATACAACGGTACATTCGTGTTAAACAGTGCGGAAAAGTTCGACTTATGTTCGCAAGTAAATTTGTTTATTTTTTTCGTTTTTTCCAGCAACTTGGGCACATTGATTTTCAAATAATTATGCTTTTGTTTGCATTAGTAATTGGTTCATTGAATATTTATGTTTATTGTTACTTTGGCAAAATAACCACGGAAAGCTATGAAAATATGGCGAGCTGTTTGTTTGAATGCAATTGGCATGAATTGCCCGTGGAATTACAAAAGTATTTCATTTTGATGATATCAAATGCACAACGCCCCGTTCACTATCAAGGATTCAAAATGGTGGTTTTGAATTTGGAAACCTTTTGTAAAGTGAGTAGAGAAGAGAATTTTCTTCTTCTAGTTTTCTCATTTATTTCTCAATCGACTAGATGCTTCAAACTGTTGCAACCTATTACATGATGTTCAAGACGATAACATCCGAATAGAATTTATTTGGGATCAAATTGTGATAAACGCTGGATTTGTTCTCTGTTAAAAGAATAATTATGATGATAAAATGAATAAAAATGTGATTTTGTCGGACATCCAAATGCTGGATCAGTACTATATGCCTTTTTAGAATAGAATTTCCATTTGAACTGAATTTAGTTGGTCAAGATCTGTTTGTTATTGCAATTGTGTCGTCGCGACATTGTTGCTGTAAAGTGAACTATTCAAGTAATATCATCTGCAGGTAAAAAAATGTCATCTCGAAAATTGATTCTTCTTTATTTTGCACCCGAAGTATTGGTTCTGCCATGAAAATGGGCAAAATGTTCAAAACACAAAACATTCTTTGACACAATAAAACAAATTGGCCATCTTCACTTTGCGATTTGAGACTCCTTTCTTGAGATATATTCATATCAAACTTCCATTTTCTAAGAATTTCGTACATTTTCACAATTATTCATATATCATGAATTATTAACATGAAGATATATTTTGTGCATTGTATGAATATTTAAAACTTCAAGCAGACTTAAATACCTTTCAAATGATGCAAACTGCATGAATTTTCATTGGAAAATACGGTCAGGAGAGTCAAAAACGTGAAAATCAGTTTTTGTGTAAAAATGTACTGAAAATCCGACTCACATGCACTTGAATGCACATATCTCTGGAACGGCTATACCAATATGGCTCAAATTAAATAGGAAACCTCCGGTGACATTACTGTGCAATTTAAGAATCCATTTGTGAGTCATTTTCATTTTTTACAGTTCAATTTTCTGAGAATTTTCTAAAAATTTCGTACATTTGCAGTAGTTTTCACATTCCATGATTTTTCAGCATGAAGAAACATTTTATGCACTTTCTGAATACGTAAAACGTCAAGCGCGCTTGAATACCATTCAAATGACGCAAGCAGCATGAATTTTCATTGAAAAATACGGTCAGGAGAGTCAAAAATGTGAAAATCAGTTTTTGGTGTAAAAATGTACTGAAAATCCGACTCACATGCACTTGAATGCACATATCTCTCGAACGGCTACACCGATATGGCTCAAATTCAATAGGAAACATCCGGTAATAATTCTGAACAAATTTGCTTTTGACACTTTGGGATTTGAGACTCCGTTCGAGAGTTATCGTGCTAACGTACAGACTACGACGACGACGACGCCATTTTGCACCGGAGCTACCAGAACCGAGTATCCAAATAAAAAAAGTGAAAATCAAGATTTGTTCCCATGGTGAACTGAGACTCTGGTCAAAATTTGAGCCCGATCGGAGTTCATTTACTTAAGCAATGTGGAGTTGAATTTTTGAGGCAAAACCAATACTTTTCCTAAGCACATTTCATGTGCGGAAAAGTAATATAGATGTGACGAAGCTTCTGCTCGTGAAACTGCAGATTATATTTGATAGCTCAGTAATGTCAAATTTTGAAATGATGGTGCGTCAGCTCGTGAATCTCGAAAGAGTTGATCTCGGTTGGATATTTTTGTATGAAATGGCACTCTTCATCTATCATTCGGTAAAATTGAAAAAATTAAGAGTCGAAGGATTACGGGATGGAAATGTAGCAGTTCTTGATCTTGTGAATATGAACAAGCGACGTGAACGACTGTTGAATGCCAGAAAAGTCACGATTTTCATCGATGAAAAGATTTATTTAGCCACCAAATGGGCATCGAAAATAACTGACTTTCATTTGATTGAAATGAAATGAATGGGGCCATCATTTCGGACGGTATTGATAGGTCGTGGTATTTGATATTCTAACTTAAAAATTCAAGTACTCATTGTGAAACATAAAAACTCGCTTTGAATGGATTTATGAAATATGAATTTGAAAGTTGCATTTTTTTCATTTGAATAAAACTCCAATTTCCATTGAAGCAAAGTCACTTGCATTTTTATCATTTATTTTGTTATTTACTTGTTGCTCAAAGTTTCTTCAAACAATTCAACAATTGTTGCATACCAAATTTGCTAAACAGTGAGACAAATTTTAAGAGGTAAAATTTCATTGAATCGCTCTTTAAATAAAAAATAATATCCATTGAGATTCTTCGAAATGATGAACCACAGAAGAGGTGAGGTCCTGTTAAGTGAGTTTTTATTTTGCACTTGAGGTATTCAGCTGAGCATTACATCAATTTCATTGAAAGATCATCGATCGAATCGTCGTTCATCACAAAAACTGTCAAATTATTTCCATGCAATTGCTAACGCAATGACTGCTAAATCAAATGACTGACTTGATTCCGAGTTGAAATTTTTTAATTTTGAGCCAATAACAATTTCTATTTTCATACAAATCAAAGTATTTTTTTTTGTGGACTCACACCGATGAAAGCCCGTATAATTGCAGTCGTTGCTTCAAACGATACACGGCAGTCCAAAATCTCACAGTGCACATTGCAAAATCTCATCAGAACAACGAACTTCCGTTCTATTGTGCGAGATGTTTTCAAACAAATTATTATATGAAATATTGAAATGAAGCACTATCAATATATTTATTGCTTTAAAAAATGTCAATCGCATCGAACGCGTCAGGAACGGTCGACAGTCCGACAGTCTACATAAAGACACATGGAACAGATTTCGAAACTGAAATGAGAGACACAACGCAACGTACTCAAATATTAGAATCTAACAAATATACGGTCGCTAGAAAACAAAATAAAGCATTCCAATGCGTCAAGTTGGCAACACAACAGTAATAATACAGATAGTCACTCTTACTTGAAAAGAGCATATTTATGTACAAACAAACACAGTTCGCCACTAAACGCTTAGTGTGTTACAACAAGCAGATGTGTGCGCTGTAAGATCTTCAAACAAACTAGCATCAACAGCTCAGCGGCGAACATTTATGTGTATATAAATACACACACACACACACACACACACACACACACACACACACACACACACACACACACACACACACACACACACACACACACACACACACACACACACACACACACACACACACACACACACACACATAATGCTTGCTGTTTCTTCGAATACAAACGAATCCGAACATCTTTATGTGTTGTTTTCAAACGCAGCACATCGTTGCCAACAAAGATACTTTTATTGATTGCGCTACAGCGCTTATTTAAATATTTCATATAATAATTTGTTTGGAAATATTTTTTTTCGAAAAAAAAAATTTGGTATATATCCATATGGATATCCGAACTTTGGTTTTTTTTTAGAAAAAAAATTACATTACAAAATATCCATACCACTTTTTTCTGTGTGCGGCATTACGAATGCCATTTGTGCAACAATTATGTCACCAAAGTCAAAAGGCATCTGGAATAGATCAAGCTGAATGTGTTGAAAAGTATCCATAATTTTCCATTTAAAAAATCCAGTCTTCAAGTCTCTAGATTTTTTGAAGCATTTCATACCGATTAAATTTAGAATAAGAAAGGAAATCAAATAAATTGTTGACATCATGTTCCATTTCATAATGTAAAACACAGAAACGGTTGTCTTATAGCGATAAGAACTATCACATTTGGTTGAATGTGGAATAAATAGCATTAAATAAACTCATTTGCTCACTCAATTCTCCGTTGTTGTTCAGTAATCATCAATCCAAGGCTTAGTAAAATGAGAGTCAAAGTGTTGACATATTTTGTTGTTTTTGTAGCAGTTTTATTGGGGGTTTGCACAGCAGTTGGTAAGAAAAACACTCTGAATCGAAATAGATTTTTTATAGAAAAAGAAATGATTTGAAATATCACAACATTTTTCACATTCCAAAGCAATTCAGCCAACAAAAGGAGACATCGATGCAAGATGTAATGCACGCAGTCAAGCCGGATACTGTCGACTTGTTGACAAAAAGTACTTTTTCAACAAGATTCAACAAAAGTGCGTTCAAAAATATTTAGGTGATTGTAGTGGTGACGAGGATCTTTTTGATACTGAAAATGAATGCCAAAATGCCTGTTTAGGACCATCTTAATGAGACCTTCATCATCAAGTGGAAATCTGTTTCGGTGTAATCGATCAAAATCGAAACTACGATGACTGAACTCTATTGAAGTGATTTATTTAGATTTAAATCAATGAAATCAGAACATTTCTGAAATAAATGCTGCAATTTTAACTTAATCTGTGACTTTCATTCAAATCACTGTTGTCTTAAAGTTTAAGGCGTAGTTAAATCATGAAAACACTATTCAACAACATTTGTTTCAAGTTTTGACAAGAAAAACCAAAATCATACCATTGCATAAAATGATCCGCTGAGTCAAAAACTGAAGACTCTTTGGCTCGATTGGATTGTGTTTTCGAGATATATTCACATTTCTCTCGTAAATTGGACGTTTTTTTTTCGATAACCATAACAGATCATTCCAAAACACGGACGTGAGATTTGGACTCAGCATTTTACCTGTCCTGTAAAACTTGAGCCAAATTTTATTGAGTAGTGTTTAGCAAAAATGTAATCAAGTATTTGAAATCCTCTTCCTAGTCCACTTTATAATCGGAGTAATATTTGTGGTGAGCATACCATGTAGCCACATAATTTTCTAGTTACTTTCGTTTTACAATTTATGTTTGATATTCAATGACCATTACAAATGGTCTAGTATTCAACCACCTAATTCAATACTTCTAGAAAAAAAAACTTATAACAAGGCTCATTTTAAGTTCAAAACGTTTCTATTCTAATGCTAATGGGATATTCCATTCTAATACCAATCATTTCTATAGCCGACAACAAGTTCTTCGAGCGTTTTTTGAGTAAATAAATATCGTAGTAAGAGACATAAGTATGACATTCTGAAATAATAATTATTGTGCAATTGAAATCATATTCAGTGATGAAAAAACATAACTACAACAACAGTATACATGACGGGCTTGGCGGAATAATGTAACGCAGCCTCTCACCTCTTTCTCTCGCTTATGGAAATTACTGTTAGTGCGAGCAGGAGGTGAGAGGCTGTGTTACATTATTCCGCCAAGCCCGTCATATAAAGGTCATGCTAAATGTCATGATATTTGTTTTCTGACACCGAAATTCTCTTGCTCTCTCAAATAGAATGATATGTTGTTGTGAACGAGAGTAGGTCATCAGCGTTATCACTCGAATAACAGCCAGTCAAAGTGTTCACTGGGTTGAATTGTTTATTTAAATTTAGCACTGGTCGTTTTTTTTACATCATATGACACATCACATCAAATACATTCCCAATACATATGACAGTTAACTGAGTTATGTGCTAGTTATCATTGTGTTGTCCGTAATTGATTTTGTGTTTGCTTTTCATCGTTTGTTATCGTATGTATTAGACTACATGTGTATTGCTAATCATTAAGTAGTTGAGTATCTTCTGTTGGAAAATGTTACATCGATTCAGTCGTCTTTTGTTAGTCAATTTTAAAAATTCACGATCATTTCATGTGAATATGGAAGATTTCACAAAAACGGGCAAAAAAATCATAGGCGCTGCCTTAAACTACACGTAAATAATTCTAATTTTACAACAATTTCACCTTCTATTTGAAATATACAATTCTTGTTCATGTTTTATATTTAAACAAAGAATATTTTTTATTAAATTCATTTAATTTGACCCTGAAAATCTAAAATAATCCGAATTTATTTGTGTTTAGCGATATTTTTGTCGATCCAAATGTAAAGAAACCCAAAGCACCAGTGATGTTTCTAAAGCCAACCAGTTCGTATATTACTGAAGGTCAGGATATTATTGTAAGTCCGTGGGGAGAAACAACTATTTTCGAGTCCGATTTAACTTGTTTATTCAAAATTCTTGAGGATTAAAAAGAAGTTTCAAGTCCCCCTCTTGAGCACGAACACCTCGAAACTGTCTCTAACTATCTGATTCATTAAATTTGTGTTGTAGATAGCGTCGAATTAAAAATCTGATTTAATGGGCTGATACGTCGCATCATATGATGTAAACAACGCTTCCAGTTCATAAAATCAGATTTTTATTTCGATGATTCATTGGAATGTCCTCAATTGCTCCATATTCTCTTCACCTATACATTAGATTCCGGAAGTGCTGACCCTGGTGAAGCATGAAGTCGAGTTGGGAGTGGTCATTGGTAAAAAATGTCGAAATGTAACAGCCGCCGAAGCACCGGACTACATTGGTGGTTATTGTTTAGGTCTTGACCTATCGGCTTTTTGTGAATTGGTACAATTACATCGATTTTAATTTACATCGTTACTTATTGTTCATTAACTTCAGACTCATTCAATTGAATTTCTAGAATGAAGCTCGTAAAAATGGATTTCCATGGAGTATGGGCAAAGGATTTGACACATCAAATCCAGTATCACGGTTCATATCGGTCGATGAAGTGACCGATTTACATAATCTTGATTTATATTTAAATGTGAATGGAGAGCGTCGCCAGTGTGGCAATACCAAAGATTTACTTTACAATACATTTGAATTGATTTCATATTTATCAAAATATATGACATTGGAACCATGCGATTTAATTATGACTGGAACACCAAAAGGAGCCGCACAAATTTATGCTGGTGATCAAATTGAAGCTGGGCTTAGTGAATCGGGACGGGAAATTGTTAAAATGACATTCAATGTTAAATAAAACACAAGCAAAACTTTCAAATTGACCTTAAATAAATGATTTATTCCCAATTTTTACACGGTTGATTGATGTTCAATTCGATTGATTTCTTAACAATAACAAATATCGAATGGTTTTATTTAATTTCATTTGAATATTTGCACATTCAACGACTAATTCGATGGCTTTATTGAAACGCTGCTGGGCCAAATGAAGACTACGTGGTACCAAAACACCAAACCATCGTATTGCATCAACGAAACCATTCTCTTTATCGATTTGATGTTCATTCAATTGCAGTTCATTGTCTGTTTCAGCATCAGCATGTGATATGGTTTTTAATGCATGAAAATCGTTGCTATTTTCAGTTGGAAGTTGTGATTTAGACACCGTTTGAGAGCCTTGAGTGTATCGGGACTTGGCCAACAGCAATTGACCAGCGTTTGTTGTTGTTTCAATGTTCATCTTACACAAAACCGATTGCTCTATTAAATCCAGCATCTCGATTAAAAGCTTATCTTGCAACTCTTTCTCTAGTTGAGCCATTTCACCAAATTTCCAATTGATTTTTTTTTTTTTCAAAAAAATTTCTCAAAATTTTATTCAATAATTTCACTAATTTTCAAAAAAATACAGCGAAAATACAGTTTTTCACTGTGAATCAACCAAAAAGTGTAACTTTGTTGTGTGTCAGGTGATTTGTTTTGACTAGCTGTCAACAGCCAAGTGGTGCCATCTTCAGTAGCTGAATCGCATTTTCGAACTGCGTTGACTTGAGTTCGAATTTTCATTCGAAATATAAAAACACGGCCTGTTAATACTGAAACTGGTTTTATTTCAAATTCTTCTTAACTAAATTTTGGTAAATGGTAAAGAGAAAAACAAAAAAAAATCGACTTATTTCCTATTGAGTATTCCGGGAGTGTCGGTTTGAGCTCATTTTGTCCTCACTTCAATTGCTTTGATTTGTAATTAATGTTTTTAAATCGATATTGAGATCGACTTTTCGTAAGAGATCTTTGGCTTTATTCAATGAAGCTGGCCCATGTGAATTGTCTTTGGCCATTTCATACAGATCATTCATGTATTTATCGATATTGTCAATGTTTGCACCGTTCGGTTCACTTGGTATCGATAAATTACGCAATTGTGTGGCCAATTTTTTGCGTAAAATTTCCAAATACGACGAAAGGCGATCATTTTCATTGCGAATTTCGGTGATTTCATCATTTGTTTTGGTGATTCCAGCCCGAACATTTTCCACATGCTTCTCCAAGACGGCATTCTGTTGCTCATAATCGGTATTTAACTTACGAATTTTCTTCAATTCGGTTTCCATTTGACGATTATGCTCGAGAAATTTATCGGTAAAAATTGGAATGTCACCGAAAATTGGCACACCATTACCATCGATGTGCGGTGGAGTCGGTGGCGGTGTATTCATCAATGTTATCGATGACACACTTGGCTGTTGATCCTTTGATGATGGTGTTTTCGTACTACTTTGACCAGTAGTTGGCTTTGACCTGTGTGATTTACTTTCGATTGCGGACGGATTGGCTTCTTTTGATGGATTTTCATCGATGGATTTTGATTTGTCGACTTTTTTCTTCTTCTTTTTGGGACTTTCTTCAATCGTTGACTCGGATGTATTGACGTCTTTTGTCACTTTTGATGAATTCTTTTTTCCTTTTGCAGATGAGGTACTGTCTTGTTCGGCTTTTTTCTGTAAAATCAAATATTAAGGAGTTTTATTCCCTCATGAACTTCGCAATCACTGACTTTTTGGGATTTTTATCAATTTTATGTGGAATTTTTGACCATTTTGTTGTAATTTTTGTAATTTTTTACTCTGAAACTGAATCAACTCACCAATTTCTTGTTGTATGCTTTCATTTCGAGTTTGTATCTGGAAAATTGAGCGAAATTTATGGTTAAAATGAGACAAACTTATATGAAAATCGCTAAAAATGATGAGATATTTGAATCGGCCATTGAAATGTCCAAAATAACCCATTTAAATACCTGATTTTATCTTGTTTGGCTGCATCGAGATACGGTTGTTTCTTTTCATCGTTCAATGTCATCCATTCTTCGCCAATTTTTTTTGTCACTTCCAAATGATGCATATCCGGAAAATCCTTACGCAATTCTTCACGCCGCACATTCATGTATCGAACATAGCCTATAAATCACAGCCAATAAACATAAAATTTCATTGAAATCATTCACATCATTGAATTTCGAAATCGAAATTCTTTGCATTTTCAATCATTGAATTTGTGTTAATGATTTTTCATCAAAAATTTCAACTAAAATCACTGTCAAGATACATTTCAACGCAAAAAAAAACCACTTACCAACTTTTGGATATTCCGGTTTGTTGGGGTCTTTTTTCACCTTTTTATGTGATTGACCGGATGATGATGAGGATTTCTTTTTTTTCGGTGATTTTTTATTTCCGACGCTGGTGCCACTGGTGTCAAGTCCATCACTCTTTTCGCTGATTTCCATGGCTTCGGATTTATTCACTTTTGAACTGGCTACATCCATCTCAGCATCACCAATGGTCTTTTCAGACGGTGCCTCCTTTTGATCGGAGCTCATTTTTTTTATTATGTATTGATACTGAATCGTATTTTTCTATTTTTTTAGACGATGGATTTCGATACAATTAAACTAATACTCGATGGTTCGAGTGAAATTTAGCCTATTGGCATGGAAATCCGAGTCTTTTTTTGGATAAATTTATCACAAAGTTCAGAAAAGATGCTTAAATCAACAAATTACACATTACATTTGTTTATATGCGTATATCTATTGCGACATTGACATTTTATGAAATGTCAATATGTGAAACAACCGCATTCAGCAGTGCTGAATTGCTGTACTCACGATTGGTTCGTTTGTTTTGAAATATTAATCAATTCCACACAAAAAATGATAAAATGCTCTCAACAATGGTAGTAAATGATATTAAATGGTTAACAATTCGATATAAAATTAATTTTCAATCCATCCGATAAATAATAAATCGGTAGAATGTGCTTAGTACAAGCTAGTACAACAACCATGTTACACCATTGACACAAACAACAAGTATCAAAGGCGCACTCCACAATGCATTGCTAAGCGGTGTTCTTGTTTGTGTCTAAACTAGTTCGGTTTCAAATTTTCACGATCTTTATGAAAATGATTTTACTTAGATCCTATTTAGATTTTGTAAATGTCGTTGAAAATAATTGTATGAAAGTGCACTGTTAAGCTGCAGCTGAAAGCTTATAAGCCTGCTAAATGTTTTCCGGAGGCCCATATGATTTTATTAAAAATGCACGACAAATGTGCGAAAAGGGCACGTTATTTCGAGTGAAGTGTGTCAATTTTGTGCACATCATATCTGCATATATTCAAAAGCCCACCAAATCCAAACGCTTGGTTTACTGGCAGCCCAACCTTAAATAAATGAATAGAAAAATTGACTTAATCGCATATGGCATTTGATCTTTGTTGATCACACTGGTCGACAAGGTTTCTGACCCAGATCAACGACATATATGGTGTTTTAGTACTTAGTGGCCTGAGTCAAAACCCCAAAGGATTTGGTCGGTTCGGTTCGATTTGTCGAGAAATCGACCAGAATCGATTTTCACCGTTTTTTTGGTCCGAAAAGTCGAAAATTTTCGCATGTATCTCCAAAACTACGTATCACATCATGTTCAATGAATACGCGTTGGAAAGGTATTTAGATTCTAATTAATTTTCGTGCCTAATACGTCCAAATTGATTGAGCCGTTCCAAAGTTATTGACGAAAGAGTGGATGGGTGTCTACCGGAAAATTGACGTTTTGTCACAAGATTTCGACTTTGAGACTTCATTTCACCCAGAAATCTTTTTCAAAGTCCATATTTCTTTTTTCAGGATCCGAGCTCTATCTATTACAAACATATTGAGTGTTTTGAAACGAAGATTGAGCTAAAAATGATAGTTGTATGAGCATATTTGTAAACTCATCAAAAGTCGAGTGCGAAGTGGAAATTTTCATGGGCGTAGGGATATGTCAAAAAGAGAGCATATTAGAGAACTTTCATGGTCATTTTCGGATTCCCCAGGTTCGAATTAGTCGAGTTTGATATAAAATTGGAATCTGTAGAGTTAGTAGTTTGGCTGCAACAAAAAATCTACAAATAAAAAGACGAAAAGATCGCTCTGAGTTGGACTCAGATCAGTTGATATGGTTGATTTAGATATTTTCCAGCTTTCTTTTAAGCTGCGATATTTTCAATTATATTTACAAAAAGTTAAATTGAAAAATGTTTCGGATGCATTTCGACTTTGCAACTACAACCAAACCTGCTTGAAAAAAAAAAAACACATTTATTTTGATGTTTGTTTTCCATAATAGCGATTTTATTTTGACTCAAAAACGTTTAAAAGAGACACTTGTCTCAATTCAGATACAATTATTTATTTATGTGTTACAAAACCTTAATTCATGTCAATAGGTGTTCACAGTAAACTGTATGCATGCTGGTCAAAGACTCAATGCAACATAAATTCCACCCATGGTGCGACTTTTAAAAGAGATGGAAAAAAAAGAAACTTTTGCTGTTCCTGTTACTGTTAAATATATTCTAATATAACGCATTTTTCTCTCACTACAGTTTGATTTACGTACGGGCATATTTTTGGTGCGCATGTCAGTGCACGCTTGTACCTTGGAGCTCCTATTTGTACACAGTTTGGTTCCACTATTATAATATATTCTATTTTTCTTCGCACTGCAATTCGATTTCGGTACGGGAATCTAATTGGTTTGTGCATCAGATGACGCTTGTACCTTGGAGCTCCCAGTTGTACATCTGGTATCTCAACTGTATAGTTATCTGGTGTCTTTACAACATAGTCCTCTGGTGGTTCTACTACAAAGATCGGTTCTGCCTCTACTGTCGTCATAACACTTATATATGAGATGAATAACATGAAAATCATGGCTTTTCCCAATCTCAACATATTTCTGCTTGTTAAATACAGCTTTTTTCGATGAAACTGTCAATTTACGTATATACGTATTCACTGTTTATTAAATAACGATAACGAAAAAGCGCACACGGAATAAAGAAATTATAGCACCGTATTGTTTGTGAGATAGAATCAAACTGACTTAATCTTATATTCTGATATAGCCGAAAAATGAACAGGGATCACTGCGATTTTAGGCCAAACAAAAATCACATATCAAATTTATTTGACCAAAAATGAATGCGATTATTCGTGTAGCAACAATATAAGAATTACAAACACTGAATTGAATGTATGTTCTTTCGCATTATATTTTATTTAGCACCATTCGTATTGAATACTGTGAACGCAACTTCGTCAATGTTTATGGTGCACACATTGTTAAATACAGCTGAACCAGTTGTGAGTATGGTGTCTGGTGATCCTCCGTGTAGGGTGGTTATACAATTAAATAGAATTATTTTAAGTGGCGTTTTATCTAAGATATTATTTCATTTCGAATTAATATTTATAATTAAAGAAAAGACATTTTGAAGATCACTAGTTTTTTTCATTAAAAACTAAGAAAAATGGAAGAAAAATAGTTCTATCTGCTAAACAAATATCAAAAGTAAAAGTAACAGTTAAAATTCGAATTGAATTTGGCCAAATGCGAATATTGCAATTTTTGTTTTATTCTCTGTCAAGAAATCGAAACAACATTTAATTTTCAAATAAGCCTTACATTTATTTATCGTAGATATTTTCATATTTATATGAATCATATAATATGATTGACATTTTAAATGGATTTTACATAAATTGTTTATTCTAACATCAAGTAATAGAAGTAGAAGTAGTAATTCAATTTCATGAATTTGAAATCAATTGAAATCAATTTAATTGAAATTTATTGATTTCATTGAATGTTTTTTACAATTATTGTAATGATTTTTTGGTAAATTTTCGAAAACAACAACATAATTTCTGAATGAAAAATTTACTCCCAATTTTATTGTTCAAATACAAAGAAGTGAAAAGAATTTAAAGAATATGCTTACTTAAAATGCATCCTCAATAGTGTCAAGTGTAAACACAAAAAAAAATTTAAGACTTTTCTTTAAGAAAATGCCCAATGACCGGGCTGAAAGTATTACAGATACAGATCAAAGAGTTTAGCTACTTCATTGAGGTCATCATAAACGGTGTCTTGACTGAGCACAGCTCGAGCTGTATTAATTCGATTGAATACATTCCATAAAACAATACCAACAATTTTATCGCCTCTTAAATAGAATACAACACCCTTTGAAAAGTCATCCTTTTCGTCTTTTTCATCCTTTTCAGCAGCAGCAGCCTGAACCGACGGAGTCAATTCTTTTGATTGTTTATCATCTGATTCCGTTTTTGATGACGATTTCACACTATCTGATGGTTTTTTAACGAATACGCTTACTGTTGGCAATGTCGAATCGATAATACCAAGCGCCTCATAGCCAATCTGTGGGCCCAAATCTGACCAAAACATGCTTTGATGTTTGTATGGTTTACCTGCAAACAGATCAATAGAAATTGTGATTGGAATGAGAAATTTCAATTTGTTTCTCGTTTTCAATTTTATGTAAAAGGAAGACTTACCTAATCCAACCATGTTCTCACCAGCCAGTCGACCACTTACTACGGCATGATCGTGATGTTCAACTCGCCGACGACCTAGTTGTGTATCGTAAAAGCATGCCGCATCGCCAGCCTATATAATAGAGAAAAGTAGAAAGAAATAGAATCAATATCATATTTTGGTGGTGCAAAGACCTGGATTACACTTACCACATACAAATTATTTCTAGCTGCCAATTCAGCATTCACCAAATATCCACCATGAACATTGTCAATTTCCAGTCCAGATTCTTTGCCCACGCTTGTATTTGGTTCTGAACCAACAGCAACCACAACATGATCACATAAAATCGTTTGGCCATTTTGTAATGTCAATTTCACCTGATTATTCACATACTCTGCACTTTGAACGTCCGTTTTTGGAATGACATTAACACCCTCTTCACGCACCCGTTCCGTTGTCCATTCACTCAAAAATTCAGGCAATATTTTGCCCATGTTACCTTTCTCATGGAATATTTGATGGACTTGCAGTTTATTGCTTTCGCCTAGAAAAAAGAAATTGAAGTCGAAAATATCATTGAGTGAGGGCCTCCGGAGGTGATTAAATCCATGCTTTATTTTCCATCATACATTCTGACGCATTCTATCTAGTGTAAGCTAGTGTAAGTTAGTGGATTCTTGGACGATAAGCTCAGCTTAGGGGAGACAAAAGATCCCAGTCTCTAGGATCCTTGGGACACCTGGGATCCTAAGGATCTTTGGGACCCCTTAGGACATCTAGGACCTTCTGGGGTCCCTGAAACCTAACACACCACCTCTAGGACCTCCGGTGCCCCTGGAACCCAATAGACCTCTAAGACCTCTGGGGCCTCTGTGGTCCCTGATTCAGAATGTATGATTCCCATAAATCCGGATAAACTTTATGTGTCACTTTGACCGTGAGCCAATTTGATCCAACAATAATGAAAAAAAAAAACTCACCATATTTGGCCAGGGCACATGCCAATTCACTGCCAAGAAAACCACCGCCAATGATTGCAACCGATTTCGATTGATCGACATGTTTTTTCAAGTTTCGAAAGTCTTCGATGGTTTTAAACAGTGATAAATGTTCCTTCACCTTTGCCGATGCATTTTCAAATACTGGTAAATTTTTCGGCGTTGAACCGGTCGCAAGTAAGCATTTGTGATATTTAATCTCTGTTCCGTCGGTCAAAATGGCTATACGATTTTCCACATCGATTTTTTTTACTCGATAACCACGTACAATAGCAACACCACCATTTGGTTCTTCCATTAATTTTGATGGATATGTATAAAAATCAATTGGCTCATAATAGAGGCTACGTTCAATACCATTCCATTGTTTAAATGTTAAATCATCGGACTCAGTATCGTTGGAACTAGTTTTCGGTTTTGATTTATTACCATTGGTATTTGAACCTAATTCAGCCAACCAGAGTTCTTTTGATAATGGCGGTCGCATGTATGGTGTTTCAAGTTCATCCGATAAAACCATCACTTTTGCCTTTGGATCGTGTGATTTAATTGCACGAAATGCGGTAAAACTAGCTGTACCACCGCCGATCAACAGGTATGGCACTTCTTTCGGTATTTCAGATGATGTCAATGGGATAGTTGCTGCAATGAATTTTATTCACAATGTTTAATTAATTAAAACTGATTAAAACTGTGATGGCAATTTGAAATTGACGCGGAATTTCTCTGGCTGTGATGATTCCAATTCAATGAATGCACTCTTAAATTGGTGTGGATAATTATTTACGGAGTTTAAAGCAACACAAACACATTTGCACAACAAATATGGTTTTGGATTCGAATTTTTTGTTCGGAATTTCTAACTAATGCTCTGATGACTCATCTGTGATGAGCTGTTTGAGTTTAAAGCACAAATTTAACTTTTTGGTTAGATTGATGGTAGAAACAGTGAAACAGTGTGAATGAGTATCGCAGCTACACTGTCGCTTTGCAACGTTGATTCATGAGAGTTTAAACTGTTTTGAAAAAAAAAACGAGAAAAGCAGAAATCGAAAATTGAATCATAAAACGAATAATTTCAAATGAAATTGAACTACGACATCGAACGTGCAATACTTTGGTCTTCGAAAAATTACTTTCATTTTCCTCAAAGTTTGGACTTGAACCACACTTTGCTCTCTTAACATTACATACATAAAGTACGAAGTAATGTTCATGTGCATTCATCAAAAAAGCTGACACAATTATAGAATACAATTTAAGAGGCTCATTGAACATTTCAAGGCATCAATATAGAAGATCCAGAGATTTTTTTTCGGTTTTTAAAAGTCTTACGTTTTTTCGGTGGAATTGGCACCTCTGCCTTTGTCTGGGGCTGTGTCTTTTTGTCATCCTTTGAATTGTTTATCAAGTATAGACCACCACCAATCATAATTGCAGCGGCTGCACCCATCCATATCAGATTATTTGATGATGATGACGGTGGCGGAGATGAATCACCAGAACTCTGCTTGCTCGACAGTGAACGCCGATTTAATGGCAGCGACATATGGTTTGGATGCACATCGGACTTTGCTGTGAATTCATTCTTGTTGAAAATCTACATTCGTTTGCCAGAAAATGGAAGGAAATTGGAAAATTTTCGTTTGAGACATTGTTCTTGATAATTTAAAGGAAAACATCAAATCAGGTACAGTAAATCCTCCGATCGAGTGGAATATATGGAGTCTTCTCTTGGACAAAGAACAACATATTTGCACTTTGGTCCTCTTTTCCAAGTAAGAAACAACAACTTTTAAATTGAAACTGTGTTTGGTCGGAGGTTTTACTGTATGAAAAACACTTAACAGGACTTTGAAATGTGACAAGAACAATCAAAAGCAACAAAACCATGTTAAGATCAAAGCTAAAAACAAAATATCATTCAAAATTAAAGGAAAAGGCCGGAAAATACACAAAACTAAGAAAAAAGCAAGCAAATGGATAAATTTACGAAAATCTCAAATAGAGAACATTGTGTAATATTACTTTGCAACACTGGTTTTTTCTAATTCGAAATCAAATTAGTTGAAAAATTCGCAACTAAAAAAATGTGAGCCATAAAAAACACGCAAAAATGCACACATCGAAGAAAAAAAAACAGATGTTGTGTCTCCTCTTGTGACATTACGTTTTGTGTATTTTTTTCCAAGTGTTCAAAAGTCGGCTGTTCACTTTTATCTAGACTTTTGTTAGTTGTGGATTTGGTTTTTTTCTGTTGATTAGTAAAATTCCGTTGAATTTATTGTTACATTGTAAGTCATTTTTGTAGTTTTATCAATTTTTCTTAAAAAAGTGTTTAAAAAAACTGTTTGTTATTTACCGTTCCATTATTTTTGTCATTTTTTTTTCCATTTGCAAAATTCGCAAAAAGTCTCAAGCTGGAGCCTACAATTGAATAGAAATGTTGTTAAATAAACGTTAAACTCTAACTGGGAAGTTGTCATCAATAAAAAAAAAATGAATGAAATAAAATGACATGAGACCAACCTGACTCCACGAGTCTTCTATGTAAAAAAATTGTTGTTGATAGACTTTTGATACGTATCAAATTCATGTTTACCAGACGTTTTACTGTATCGGAGTAGAAAGAAGGTAATGATTATAGTCTAGAACGCAATAACAATAAGCTTTTAAATTTGTGCAAAGTATTTTAAAATTCCAATTTCAAACAATCACAGAAAATGGAAATTTGTCGAATTTAATCCAATTTTCACCATCAATATCAAACATTTTGTGATAAAAACTAATTCAATTTGAACATCAATATCGAGTTTAGAATGAAATCTCAATTAACCAAACCGAACACCAAAACCTAACCTAAACTGCACTGATTTTGCCTTGAAAATTTAATTGTATTTTTAATTCAATAACAATCCAATTGGTTTCGATTCTTTTTTAATGCGGCAAAATTAACACTCAATTTATCACCAATTTTTAACCGAAAATAACTAGATGCATTACCTTAAATACTGTGTTTATTTTGTGTGAGAACAGTCTTCATGTGAGGATGGGAATAATTTTCATGTTTTGTTTTGGAATTGACAACTTCACACACAGGGACAAATGTCATTTTTCATTTCAGCACCATATGACGGCATTTGTCAGCTGACTATTGACTATTTTGACAGATTTCATCAGGTTTTTTTTTTGTATTTTTAACACTTTTAATCGAATTTTTTGTCATTTTAATGCTCTTTTTTTAAAAAAATTATTTGACTGTTTTTCTGTGAAAATATAATTTATTTTGTATTTTTGATAATGCGTCTCAACCCGGTGAATATTCGCTATGTTTTTTTACCATTGTGACATATGATACCGCAAATTCAGCTATTCAATCAAAACATAGCTAATTTTTCTTTTGAACTGTGACATTTGGGCAAATGTCAACATATGCGACGTTCTTTCAACGTTCAACAAGTATCAAAGTGTTTCTAGAGTAGAACGGACTGTGATTTTATACATTTTCATTCATTGTTTTTTTTTTTTTTTTTTAATCAGTCAAATTAAGTTGCTGCAAATGTTTAAAATGTGTTCTCTTCTTTCATTTGAGAGATTAAAATCCAATTTCACTCTGAGGGCATACAACTGAATGAACATTTTCAATGCAGTGAAATGATTTTATATATGAATGTGAATCAAAACCACTGATAATTTCTTGGTTCGAATTGGGTATTTTCGTGCACCTGCAAAATTGTTTGGAGCTTAACTACCCTCCCTCATGACCAGTGGTCGTTGACCACTGACCTGTGAACCCTAGTGTGAACCTATGGCACGTTCAGCAAATTTTTACCGGAGGGAGTCTTCGGCATGAGATAGACAGAATTAGACCAGCAAATGTACGGTTTCCACCACCAAATCAGAGTCTGTGTCCACTACAAACACTATAATGGAATGGCTCAAAAGATTTCCATGACCGCCTAGGTCCATTACCAAGGGATGACAGAACTTAGTCAGTATTGTGCTCCCAATTCAAATGAAAAAACGAAGAAATTTAATTTTAAATTCAATTTCGATGAAAATAAATCGGACGATGACTTGTATCGCTCAAAATACTCGCCGGATCAAATTTTATGTCTATTAAAGCATTGAACCAACGACTAGTTGGCAACGACCTAAAAAGTTTTTAGTAAAAACACAAATTCATGTTGCAATTAGGAAATCCAATCATTTTCCATTAATTCAATTTTTTGTCATTTTTATTAACCTTCATCTGTCGTTAGCGTTTTTTCAACAAAGTCCATGTACGGAGGCAAAATTCTATGGAAAGTTGAAAACCAATCATTCCTAGTTTTTTGCTATGATTAAAGGGTACAGTTGAAGGATTGAAAAATACCAATTGCCGAGAAAATTGGGCCAGTGATTTTCCCGGAATCACCTTGAGTCTTGAGGTACCATTTTTTTGAAAAAATGGAAGAATTGAATAAATTCTAATCCAGCTTCTATATAATGAATCATTTGTGTCTGGGTTGTAGTCTGGGAATATACACATCGATTCTATGCCTTCATTCCGTTCAATTTGCGTCCAGGTCGCTTGAAATCCACTAAAACCCAAAATCTGGAAGTTGGGATCTAGAGGTTCCCGATAGGGATACCGATCTCAAGTTGATTTATTTCTCAATTATTCATCAGAATATTAACATTCCAAAAATTTCGAAGAAATCGCACAATGATATCATAGAAAACTCCTTCACAGACCCCTTCAAAATAGTGTCAAATTTACACTAACGACAGATCCGCGTTAAAATTCAAATATTCCAAATTTGTATGTCAAATCATGCGTAACATAATTGATTTTATAATAATAAACAATGTATACATGTTTACTGCTAGGTTTATTTGCACATTATTTACTTTGTTATCTCGATTTGCTTTTCAATCACATTGTTTTGTTTAATAAGTTCACTTAAAATTTGCATCATTCGTTCCTCTTCGTTGGTCATTTGAAAAGTGTCGGATGTTTTAAGAAACCTTGAAAACATAGCGGCAAATTTTTGACGCAATTGAAATAAATGTTGCGCTTGATCTTCTTGCAAAATGAAACTTATCCAATCGTCGATTTTAACTGCGACCAGAGGCTTCTGTTCCAGATGTGTAAACGAGTTTGCTGGCAAGTTGATCGGTCCAGCAAATAATAAAACATCAAGGGCCGATACAATCGTAATATTTCTCATTGACCCAATCGGAGAATCACCAATCCAAGATTTTTCATCATAAATTAACCATCCAGCATCAACATGTTTAAAATTTGATTGACGTAAAATCGATGACGAATGTGGCAAACATTTTCGAATTTGACTCAAAGAAAAGCGTCCATTTGTAATACGTCCAATGTTCGGATACGCACCAGCTGTAAGACAAGCCTTAACAATATTCCAACTGTTCGAATTGACATTTAATTGTTTTAAATTCCGTGTGCTATTGTTTTCATCGATGAGTTTAGCTTTTTTCAAGTAATCCATGATCAATCTGCGTAAATCATGAGTCATTTTCATATTATCGCTGGAAATGAAATTTTCTTCACAAAATTTCTCTTTTTCATTTTGTTTTGTCCACGCATTGTACATATTCAACAGCATCTCATGATCGCTCTTCGAATTCCCAGCCAATTTATTTTTTATTAATTTGATTTTATGTCGTTCATCTTCGAACGGCAAAACAAATAGATCTTTGATTGAAAGTATGCTTACAATGGTCATAACTGGATCAAGACATTGCATCATTATCGAATAGAGAATCATTTTACCGTATTGACAATCCACGGGCAAATGCGCCAAATGCATACCAAGATGTGTAATATTCTCATTTTCATCTAATACATCGATTTGTTTCAACAATTCAATACTTTGACGAATGTTTTTTACGGCTGGTGGTTGTAATGCTTTGAGTAGAAACTCTTCGATGGATAGATCTGCGGATAACATTTTTGCATTTAGACAAACTTCTGTTAATGGTATGCGCATCATTTCGGGTAATGTATGTTTTTCCATGGATTTGTGCTGTTCTTTCGAATAAAGTCGATAGCAGAAACCACTTTGAGTGCGTCCAGCACGGCCAGCTCTTTGCTTTGCACATGCCTGCGATATACGGACTGATGCTAAACACGACGATCCGCTTGACGAATCATAACTTAACTGCTTCACTTTTCCGGCGTCAATCACATACACCTAGCGGGTGAATGAAACAATTTTTTTATTTTAAATAACAGTTTTCATAAATCACAGCCACCGTAAGTGCTTGAGCTCAAATTCAAGCATAGAATTCATAGCATCTAAGCACCTATGGCGGCCGTCAAAGGTAAGAAAACCTACCACATCTTTGATTGTGAGTGATGTTTCGGCAATGTTTGTAGAGAGGATAATTTTTCGAATCCCTTGTGGCATTGGTTCAAATACGCTTGCCTGTTCAGCACTATTCGTTCCATTGGCTCCACTGTGCAACACGAACAACTGATAATTATCCACATCAAAGAATCTTTCAATCAATTCCTTTTGTGTCATGATATCTTGATAGCCAGGCAAAAACACAAGGATACTTCCATCAATTGGTTTCTCTAAATGAATGTAGTTAATCACATGATGGAGGAGTCTATGATCAATTTCATCTCGTATGGTCATTTGATATGCCTCTTCAGTACACTGTTGTAATGCTTTTGAATGATCTTCAATCACATCTTTGTCTTCGGTGATCGTCTTCACATCGGCTGAATAAAACATTTAATAAAAATTTCTTAGTCAAAATAAAGCCATTGTCAATTGGCCACGTTAAATGTATTATTACCACGCAATACCTATCTCTGGTGCTTGATATTCAGCCATGTGAATTTCCATTTCTTTCGATTTGTAACCGGTTTCCATAAGAACTTCACCAAGGTGCATAGTTTTGACATCATACAGCCGACCAGGAACATTAATCACAGGACAATCATCGAAATAACTACTTAATAGTTCGGAGTCAAGTGTTGCTGACATTAAAATCACCTTTAAATGTTTATTCAATTTAATTGCATCACGAATTGCAATTAACAGAAAATCGGAAATTTGTTCACGTTCATGCACTTCATCAATTATGATGTGTGTAAGATTTTTGTACACATCCACTTGTTTCGATCGAATTAAGGAGCCCAGCAAAAAACCACTGCAAAAGAAAATTATATTGACATTAGGTTCTGAAACCTTAGCTGCGACTTCTTTGCTAAATGTATCGATTTTGTGCAAGTTTTCACGCGTTTTCGCGTAGTCCCTAGAGGGACTCAGGTTGAAATATGTACATTCCCAAAGATTGTAGTCGTTACGAAGACGTTTGGGTTCAGCATCGGTACGTGAGCCAGTTTTGGGGCAATCAATGCTTTGAAAACCTGGCTCACCGGCACATTCGTGTGGACAACATGTGACGCTTGCCTTCGTATCGAGTTCAAATTTTTGGAAATGTACTTATTTTGACTCCAAAATATGAAACCAGGAGTGTCCTACAACAATTTCATATATCAACCTCTTATTGGATCACCCCAAACATGGAGTTATTATTCTACATCTTAAAGAGCCGAAAAATGTCAGTGAATTATACCTTGTTGCGAAAATTAAATTCGTCGTCGGTGTGATTCGGCTATCAAAACGAATTTGATATCCAACCGACTTGCCTAAAATATCATTTCTTTCCTGTGAAATACGTGTGGCAATAGAGGTAGCAGCCAATCGTCGAGGCTGAGTGCAAATTATTCGACATTCTCGACCAAGATTAGTACACTCTTCCATAATGTACTGTGGTACTTGGGTCGTTTTACCAGAGCCTAAAAATAATTGTGCGGAAAAAAAGTAAGCAAAAAACGAAAAGTTGATTTGAGATAATGAGCCTAATTGATAGAACAGGAAATAAAATACACTGACCTGTTTGGCCTGAAATGATAATCACTTGGTTCTGATTGATTGCGGACAGAATTTCATCTCGATGCTCAAAAATCGGTAGATTTTGTCGAACCGAATCAAATTGCTCTGCGCCTTTCACCAATGGCGGAATCGTCATCTTAATTTTAGACCGAGATTCACCAAACATTAACGATAAATGTGCTTGACTTTTGCAATCCGGTGGTCTAAGAATGGTACTTTCTTTTTCACTGTCATTAAGCGGATGATTTTCCAATAATTGAGCTATTGGCTCGATAGAACTATGGGGAAGTTCCAATTGTGTTGTTATGTTTTCGGCGACTGTATGTTTTTTATAGCACACCAGAACTCGATCACTGCCTATAGAATTCGAAGTCAAATATTTTAGTGGAATACGGTTCAATAGAAAACTCCGGTTAAATAGATTTGCTTCTCAATGTCACTCAAAAATCCATGTTTATGTTTACCTCTTCCTTCTAATTTTATTCTGAGACCAATACTGCGACCATAAATGCGCAGCCTCTGGAGCTGATCCTTCTGAAGTGTTGATGGGAATGTCAGTTGATTGCGATGTTTATCTTCAATCAATATTTTCATTTGTTCTTTGTAAATATTTGTTTCTTCCAGCTGAAAAATATGGAAAATACAAATGAAATTGAGAGAAATAAGAGCATTCTGAATTGTCTATGAAGACTTGAAGACTGCTATTTAGTAAATAGTATTTACCGTTCCATTATTTTGGTAAATTTTTATTCCATTGGCTACATTTGCATACTGTCTCAAGCTGGAACCTACAATTGGATAGAAATGTTGTGAAATTTTTTTTTTTAATCTGACAATTGTTCTCATCTGTAAAATATGAAAAAAAAGCAATCAATTGAGGACAAAAATGACAAAGGACCAACCTGACTTCACGAGTCTTCGCTGTAAAAACACTGTCGTCAATACACTTTTCAAACGTATCAAATTCATGTTGGAATTCTCATTGGATTGGTTTTTCTAAAGCTTTACTCTATCTGAAAAGGGACGAGGTAATCACGGAAAATGGATTTTTTTAAAATTTAATCCAATTTTGATTTTATCAATATCGAATATTTTGTGATAAAAATCACCTCAATTTGAACATCAACCAAATTGAAATTGATGATGAAATCGGATGTAACTTTTAACATTATCAAAATCTAACCTAAATTGCACTGATTTTACCTTGAAAATTGATTTGAATTTTTTAGTTTAACAATCATTTGATTTGGCAATCGCTTTGGTTCATTTTAAAGCGGAAAAATTAACAATTAACACAAAATTTATCATCATTTTCTATCGAAAATAATGTTTTTATTCATTATTACCTTAAACACTGTTTATTTTGTGTGAAAAATCTCATGTTTTGTTTTTAAATTGAAAACTTCATGCACAGAGACAAATGTCAGTTTTCAATTCAGCACCTTGAGACGGGTATTCAGCACTGCTGAATCAGCAGAGTGGTTTGACAGATTTCATCATAATTTTAGTATTTTTAACACTTTTTAGCCAATGAATTGTCATTTAATTGATTGTTTTTGAACATATCTAAGGTGATTTCGTAAGAAAGTAACATTTGAATGGGTCAAAATCATTTCGGTGAATTTTCACTTGGTATTTTACAATTGCGAAATTCATAGCGCTAATTCAGCTATTGAATCAAACAGAAAATATGTTTATGAATCGACACCTAACCCAAATGTCAACGTATGCTACATTCTATCATAGTCCAACAAGTATCACAGTATTTCTAGAGTAGAATAGATTGAAATTGTGTGGATTTTTGTTTTTCCATTTTTTTTTTTAAATTTATGAATTTATCAAATTAAAATGCTGCCAAATGTTCAAGCAATGGACAACATTTCAGTATTATTGAAATTGTAATTTGTAAATTGTGTAACGTGTGAAAATTCTCGTGAAAATTATTGATATTTTATTCAGAATTTTAACTCGAAGAGTCGAGTTGAATGTATGGTCTAAAACTGTAAATAGTCTGTCGCTTCTGTTGGAAATAATCTTTTTAAAAGATTCGTTGAAAAAAAAGAAGAGACTCGGGCTTTTTTCGAGTCACAAATTCCAAAGAAACCAAACAATAACAAATTTTAAGACATGGATCTTCATTTGCCGGTCGATACAAATAAAGTGAGTAAGAAATTTGCAATCATAAAAAACCCATAAAAGGATTATTGAAATGAAATTATCGTTAACACAATTGAAATGACAGTAAATTGATTGAAAAGCAACGGATGGAACAAAAAAATCAGGTTGAATTTTCACAAGAAAGAAAAATTTCCTCACATCACATCAATAGCCTCAAATTGACGAAATATACACGTCATTCAATGAGCCTGTTGATGTGTGATGTGTTTACGTATCGATTTTATTGATCACTTGTCTATGAGTGGTGTTGGCTATTTCATGCAATGTATCCTTGAAAACAAAACCGAACTGAAATAACTAATCAATTTGAAGAGTTTTCAATGTTTTTCACTGAATTGCATCAAACAATTTTTTAAATTGCAGAGTTTTGATGAACTGACAGCTGAAGAAAAGCTAAGGTAAGACAAAATGTGCATGTGATTAGATTAAGCGATGACGTCACCAATCAACAAATGATAAAATAAAATCCAACGTAAAATGTTATAATTGTTGAAATTTCTTTTTAAGGCTGGAGCATCAACGATTGCATGAGCAACACAAAGGTCATGATGCTATGCATGCTGAAATGATAATTATTCTGTTGGTGACACTCATTTTGGCTCAGGTGGCACTTGTTGAATGGAAAAAACGACACTATCGATCATTTTCAGTGAGTCAATACAACAATCTAACTCTTTAGCTTGTGTTTCAAGCTAATTCTAACAATAAATGTCTACTTTATCGGTTTTTTTTTCATGCATTTTAGATTGTGACATTGTTGGGCCTATGGATAATACCATTATGTGTTAGCATTAAGAATGTGTGGTGGCGATTCATAGGTTTTTGGCTGTTATTTTCATTTATAACGATTATTGTTGTGCGAAAAGCTTTAATGAAACCGGTTTCTGGCACCACACCTAGGTGAGTTATGTGGAGAATATTTTATGATTCGGGGTGTTTTTTTTTTGCCACTTGAATGATTGCAAACACGAAATGACTACTTTGATTGTGAAGTACTTATTCGAGTGAAAAGGTCCTTCATTTGGGCAATCAAGTGGGAATGTGGCCAGGGAATGAACTGAAATCATCCTCATCATGAGGACATGGAGAACAGGAGAGCTCACGGCGAGGAGCTCAATAGGCTCACGGACTCACACTCCTTATCAGAATATAATAAATAGTTATATGTCGATTTCTCATGAGAAGTATGAGTATAAACATGACGATATGAAGATGATCTCAAGACATTCCCTACATGCATACATCCACATGTGGCTTAGAGTGGGTGTTCCTAATAGTAGTTACCTAAGGCAAACATAACTGCTAAAATTGTCCAGTTTTTCAGCCCAAAGGAAGAAGTTTATAAAACTATGACCTGCCAAAGGGCTCTGAAGACATGAGCGGTGCAGCGACTAGACAAACGTACTAGGGCGCGTAGTAAGCTACGACATGTGATTTGACAGCATAGCACAGCTAGGGCGCTTAGTCTCCTCACCGCTCATCTCCTCTCACAAAGAAATTCAATTGAATTCTAAAACATATTTTCTTGTTCATTTCAGGCTAGTTTACAAATGGTTCTACTTCATCTACAAACTGAGCTATGCACTCGGTATCATCGGTTACATCATAATGATGTTGACATTTGTTGGATTCAATTTAATATTTAGTCAACCGCCCAATATTTGGATGGATGTTGGATTTATGTTCATCTATTATGGTGTTTATTTTGGTGTTTTGGGACGTGACATCAGTGAAATTTGTGCGGATAAAATGGCAGCGAATATTGGGGTAAATTAATTTCATCCTTTTCCTCAAGCGACCTTTTCTCTTCAGTCATCACTAATTATATGTTTCTTAACTCTTTTCTCTCATCCACAGTACTATACACCGCAAGGTATGCCATTGCGTAATTTAGAACACAACGTGTGTGCGGTGTGTGGAAATGAGTTGCTAGTTAGCGAAAAAGAAGCGGGTGTTATTGAAAATACATTCAAACTATCGTGTCATCATGTGTTTCATGAATTTTGTATACGTGGTTGGTGTATAATTGGGAAAAAACAAACATGCCCATACTGCAAAGAGAAAGTCGATTTGAAACGTTTATTTAGCAATCCATGGGAACGGCCTCATGTTCTGTATGGCCAATTGCTCGACTGGGTTCGATGGCTCATCGCATGGCAACCCGTCATTCTTATGCTTGTTCAAGGCATCAACTGGACTCTGGGATTGGAGTAAATCCAATAATAATCATCGACTAACTTAAATAACGAACCTAAAACTTGACCATTGCCATAACCTTTATTTTATATATATTTCATGAGATTTTCAAGTTTTTGGTCCGGATTTGTCATCTGATTTTGGTTTTTCCTCTCCTAGATCATTTAACAATTTGCTCATCAACAAAGCAATCCAAATTTGAACATTCCAAATTGTTAATTTTTGGTCAATATTTTCAGTGAAACCATTGAATTCGATTTGAATTGCTTTAAATTTTCATTTTAAAATTGTGTATATCATGAAAAAAAAACCACAAATGGTTTTTATGTGTTTTATTTATGTGAAATTTGATGTAAACATTGAAATAAATCTGAAGAACAAATAAAACTGCGAAAAAATCGGGGATTTTATTCAATTTTTTGTTTACATGATGAAACATTGACGTATTGTAAATGCCGAATTGTCATTGCAATTCAGCATTTTGACAATTTCAGCACACAAGTCACAGTGACATGTGCCACAGTTTCAATATAGCATATTCAATTTCATCATTTGTTTGGATCGGATTTTTGGAAATCTGGACTTAGAATGGGATTTAGTCACACTTTGGTGCAGGTAAGTGAAGGGTCTTCTGGACCATTTTTTGTTTGTTTGGATTTTTCCATTTTTTTCACAATTTCGTTGAATTCATAAGAAAATGGATGGATTGCTCTTTCCATGACTCTTTCCGTTGGTTGCTGTACTTCGTTTCGTCAACAATGTTAAACGTAAACATTAAAATTTGCCCATTTTTGTAGAATCGATTGTCTTCTGTACGAATATTGACAAAATGGAACACATTGTCCAGATACAGCATGAGGACTGTCGGTCAAGGAACCGAAAACCTTCCAAATATCGACACACATGATTGTCCCGAGGTTCGTCCAAAAACAATCGCCGAAAAATTTAACAAGTCAATGAAAAAGGTAGAAGAATCGAAACAATTTCACAAACAACGGCAGTGTACTGATCTGGAGGGTACAAAAAAACTTCTAAAACCCGTGGATGGTTACACATGTCGTTTCCAATACAATGGATATTTAAAACATTCCCATTGGAAATACTATGACACATTTCGTAAAAGCCCATATGGACCAATAACCGAACAACAATACAATTATGGACAGAAGAAAAAGCGCAAATTTTGTATTCTTATGGGATTTGCTGGTGGCAATTATTTCGGTATGCAATATAATGTGTCAGTGAATACAATCGAAGATGTGTTGCTCAAGGCGATGGTAAAAAATGAATGGATTTTACCCGAACATTTGGAACGACCGTATTTATTTGAATTTGTACGTGGTTCGCGAACGGATCGTGGTGTTTCCGCGTGTCGACAAAATGTGTCAATGATTTTACGTAGGTTTAATTGGTATTTTTGTTCGTAAATAATTTGGCCGTTTTTTTTTACTAATTTGGGGTGTTTTCAAATGATTTATGATCACAAATTTTCACAGCAATTGATGTCAGTATAGAAGCTCTAAACATGGATTTACCATCCGATATCCGAGTGTTTGGAATGAAACGTGTGACACCTGCATTTGATGCACGTTTTAGTTGTTCGGGTCGTACATACTCATACACTCTGCCAACCATAGCATTTGCCCACTACAATGATCAAACCGATATGAAAGACTATCGAGTTACCGCTGATCGATTACATCGTGCCAATAATATCCTGGGCTTGTTTAAAGGTCACACCAATTTTCACAATTATACCGTGAAAAAGTTGTTTTTTGATCGGACATCGCAACGTTTTATCGAAAAAATTGCATGCAGTGAACCATTCATCGTAAATGATATTGAATTCACGCGAATCACAGTCAAGGGTTCCAGTTTTATGTTACATCAAATTCGTAAAATGGTTGGATTCAGTTTGGCGGTGATACGTGGTGTGGTTGATGATAATATGCTACAACGTTCATTGACCAAAGAAGAATTTCATACACCAACCGCACCGGGTCTTGGTTTAATGTTGGAACGTTTACATTTTGATGCATATGCTAATCGTTTTAAGGATCATGATCCGTTGACATTTGAAGAGTTTGATGATGATGTTGAACAATTTCGACGTGAACAAATCTTTCCAACTATTGTTGAAACGGAAATTAATGAACAATCAATGGTTCAATGGTTGGAATATTTAATGACACATTCATTTGATGTTGAGTCAAAGTCGAGAGAAGAAAATCGTCGTTTACGTGATGATCCAAAATTTGATGATGAATGGGGTGAAGATAAGGAATTTGTGGAAAAATTGAAAAAACATTTAGGAGAATAACATTTTTTACATTTAATTGTATGTTTGACTTCAAATATGATGATAAATGAATTATGTTTTTAAGTTGCTTAATAAAATCAGTAAAAAAAAAATCAGCGCTGAATTAGTGACAAATTCATTTTGTGTGTTTATAGACAACTTCATGCGGTTCGATGACTTTGGTGTGTAATTTATTTTGACATTTCGAGTAAACACACGTGCATTGTGTCAATCAAACAGCTTGTTGTACCGAATTTCAGTATTTTTGTGACTCTTTAGCTCTTCACACTTCACATTTTAACACATTTCACCGCAAATAAAGTGTTGTTTATTTGAAAGGGAGTTGTTAATATGAGCGATGTTCAAGTTGAAACCCCAACAAATGGATCAGAGGCAAAAGATGAGAGTCTAGCACCGGCTGCACGAGTAGAAGACGATGTGACAGAGTCAACTGAACAGCCCAAAGATGTACCGGCTTTGTCAAAACGACAAAAATACGATGGACGTTCGAAGAAGCGACAATGGGAGTTCAATCGACGTGATGACAGTGTGAAAAGAGTACGAACCAATCCCGAAGATCGGGTAAAGAGACGAAAATACTTAGTGCTACTGGGTTATGCTGGTGCTAACTACGTTGGAATGCAACGAAATCCCGATGTAAACACAATCGAAGAGGAGCTACTGAAGGCAATGTTTAAGAATAAATTAATTGTGGAAGAAGCGTTTCATCAACCGCAATACACTCATTTTCAGCGTGCAGCTCGCACAGATAAAGGTGTTTCGGCTGCTCGTCAATGCATTTCATTGAAGCTGCGTAAGTACCACAACCAAATTGACTTGAAATTAATCAGATTAACTGTTTGCTAACGAAAAATGGTTTTCATTTTAGCGGAACAAGTGGATTTGGATGCACTAAACGCCGATTTGCCATCAGACATCAAAGTATTTGGCTTGAAACGTGTTACAAAAGGTTTTAATTGTAAAGATCAATGTAATGCACGTACCTATTCGTATACATTGCCATCAATTTCATTTGCCGCATACAAACAATCGGTTGATATGAAATCGTATCGTTTGGACGAAGCGACTTTGGCCCGTGTCAATGAGACACTGAAATTATTTGAAGGAACCAAAAATTTCCACAATTTTACATCACGAAAGAAATTTGAAGATCCATCGGCCAGACGATTTATCATTCATTTTCGTTGTGAACCACCATTTATGGTGGACGATGTGGAATTTTGTACAATTATTGTAAAAGGACAAAGTTTTATGTTGCATCAAATTCGTAAAATGATTGGCCTAACATTGGCTGTGGTCAGAGGTATAACAACCGTTGAAACGATAACCAGATCGTTTGATAAAACACGTTTGGATATTCCGATGGCACCGGGTCTTGGCCTAGTGCTGGATCAGGTGCATTATGATGGATACAATGCCCGTTTTAAAGATGATGGAATGCATGAACAACTTGAATGGGACGAATTTGAACCAGCCATTCAAGAGTTTCGTGATAAACATATTTATCCGGTGATTAAAAAAGTGGAACTAGAAGAACAACCAATGGTCAAATGGTTAGAGACCTTACCGATTCATTCGTATGATGAACGTCCAGAGGATATCGCGAGAAATTTGGAACAAAGTAAAAAACACTCGAATGATGGCAGTCAAAAGACAGTGACAACTGCCTCGAGTGACAAAATAGACGAGACAAATGCAGCTGACGATGATTGATGAAGAGTAAACATGAATTTTATTCAACATTTATTTCTAAATATCTCTTATTAAAAAACAAAGCCTAACGTTCATTTCAAATCTGAAATAAAATTGCATTGATTTTTTTGATCTTAATCATGGTTTTTCTTTATTTAATTGTTGATAATAATTTTTTGTTCAAATCCAAATGAATTGAGTGATTTAAAAATCCAAATGATTTTGGTGGAATTATTTCGCCTCTTCTTCAGTTGCTTCAAGGGATTTAATGGCCATTTGTAGAGCACCATCTCGGCTACTGGCTCCGCCAATAAAACCAGTTGCATGAACGAATTTTGCATCAGCCACACCGGATACAGCAGCTACCTTATCATCTCGTATGCCACGCCATGGTGATGGTAAAGATTTGCGGCAAACAAAGCTGCTCGCTGATTTTGGTACACAAATAACCCGGTGATCGGTTGGATTCGATGCAAAAATACAATATAAAATCTCTTCTTCGCATTTTTCCACCGTTTCCAAATCGTACAAATGTTGTTTCCATGGAATACATTGTTCAAATTCAATGATTTTACCCGATGGATGTAAATCAAAACGGTTTTTAATGGCTTTGCTAACATTGGCACGGGCTGGCCACCAAACTGTAGCAAAATACAAAACAGAATCAATAAATTCGGCACCGGTTAAGGTTTTAGCCTTTTCAAATTGTGCCATTTCATCGAATGCATCCGTTGAATTCCAATCGGAATTGAAGTGGCTTACACGAGCGCTCAAATGTGTTGAAATGCGATAGACCGGTTCATCGGGGAATTGTGGCACACCATTATCAATGCCATCAATCTCTTGAATAAAATATTCATAGACTTTTTCGTAAACATTGCGTAAACATTCATCACTGAGCTCTTGATTTTTCAAACGTTTGACCAGCCGACTGATTACCTCTTCGCCAAAATGTGTGTAAATCAAACCGGCCGATGATAAACGCACTTTTGAGAATTTTTCCGCAAATTCTGGACGAATCGAACCCAATGTATGTTGAAATGTCTTCTGATGATGATCAAAACGGAATTTTTCCGGTTCATAAACACTGCCCACATCAACAACAATATCACAATCCTTTAGCACTGTTTCATCACGCGTACGAACAATACGAGCATTTTCATATTTTGGCAATTGTTGTAGCATAAAACATGCAAGAATTTCATCACAATGAAATACACCGCTGTGTGTTCCAATCACTATTTGATCCGTTGCACTTGACATTTTTCGAATTTGATGATCAAATCGAGATGAAAATCGGTGAATTGATGATGTTTTGTGGTAAACACTTTCGAATGGTTTGACTATTAAATGTGTGTGAATGAAGAGACGACGAAACATTGTTCAGCGCGTAAAAAGGTGAGGTTGTGTTCAAGGTGTTGATTCTCTTCTCTCTCTCGTTTCTCATTTCAGTCAAATAGCCATTTGACAGTCCGCATTTGCTGAATATTTTGACAGCTTGAAATTTATTAGTTGACATTTAACACACGGTCGAACCATCGGTAGTTCAGTTGTTTTGTATTGAACAGCAAAAAAATGGCTTTAAATTCTTTATTTCGATTAGGTCACAAAATTCCAATCGTTGGCCAACGCATCCAGACCATTTCCACCA
The DNA here is from genome assembly GCA_030463065.1 of Aphidoletes aphidimyza. Lineage (NCBI taxonomy): Eukaryota > Metazoa > Arthropoda > Insecta > Diptera > Cecidomyiidae > Aphidoletes > Aphidoletes aphidimyza. The sequence goes on from CM059999.1 coordinate 40,723,708, forward strand.
CATCAGCATTGCGTGTCAAAGAAAGTAAGTGTTCAACAACAACAAAATTCAACTACAAAAATTGTGTTCAGTTTCATGTTAGTGATTTTGAGGTTAGCTCAGTTGCCTGTGTTTACTTCACACAAATTCGTCTTCTTTTCGTTTTATTCCTTCTGGTTTTACTGTTCAATTCAATTTGAGCGATTTTTCGACTTAAATACCTCAAGTTACCAACAATTCTGGGCTCAAATCACCTATTCAGGTTGAATAAAAGCGATGAAAAGATGTCGAATTCATTGATGTTTTTTTTATTAATTTCTTTACAATATCCATCCACAGTCATAACCGAGCAAAAAGACAAGGTATTGGAAGTATCGGCTGTTCTAAAACCATCACCGCGTGCCGATACATTGTTGAAAGAAGTAAAGACAAGTGAAAAACGATTCTGTCCAAAATGTACACTTGGATTGGATATCAAACACACGGACGTACTGATTCTGAAGCAATATCTTCGTGAAGATGGTACAATGATGCCGAGACGTGTCACAAAACTGTGTGCCGTTCAACAGAAAAACATTGGAACGATGGTGTTAATGGCAAGAAGAGCAGGTTAGATTCGGATATTTATCGAATATTTTGCTATGAAACACAATTCAAAGCTATTCATTTTGGTTCTTTTATTGCATTAGGTTTATTACCAACACCAAAAGAATTGACCCAAAATCCAACCAAACCCAACAAGTGCTACGGATACATGAAACTTAACCATTATTATGATGAAAATACCATTAAATATGCAAAACTGTATGTTAATGGAAGGTTTAGAAAAACACCAAAGGATCAGATACGGGTGTGAATTTTCAGCGAAGCTTGTAATTGAAATGAAGAACAGAGTGTAGCGGTGCCGATTGAAATTTCCATTGTGTAAAAACCATTGTGAATAGAGGAATATCGAAGCACAGAATAAAGGAATGTTTTTAGATTTTACTCAAAGAACTTGAATGTTTCACTTTCACAAGCATCTTCAGAAGAATTGACAAAATATTTGTAGTTTTCTCGACAAAAATATTTAAAAAAAAAAATCATTTATTTGAGCAATTAAATTTCTTTGTTAACAATTAAATACACAATTTGCTTGTTTTAACATTTAAGTACTGTCTTCCTTTACGGTCAATTTATGTTTTGAGGGAAAAATGCTGCCAGTAATTGAGGCAATAGGCAATTTTAATGCTAAATTTAAGGGCATTTTATTACCTCCCCCGGAGTGAAATAGACTCCCACGGACCTAAAGGTGTACAACGGACAGGGTGTTGTCCGTCCTTGATTTTCTATCGAAACGGACGGACGGACGGATAGACGGACAGACAACACCCTGTCCGTTGTACACCTTCAATCGGACCATAAATTGTCCGCTATAGAGTAATTCATTTCGTCAAATATGTTTCCGTTCATGTGCATCTCTGGTGAATTTAGTGGTATATTCTTTGGGGCAATGACTGCATTGAAAAAGACCTTTTCTGGTATGTAATCGGTTGTGACGCTTGAGATTCCGCTTGGTGGTGAATCGATTTAAACAAACATCGCATTCAAAAGGTTTTTGCATGGTGTGACTTAACATATGCTGTACTAAATCAGACTGTACTGAAAAGATCCTTCGGCAAACATTGCACGGTAGTGCATTACCACCAGAATGCTTGGTTAAATGTGCTTTCAAATCTTGAAACATTGAAACATCGATTTTACACAAATAGCATTCGTACTTCCGATTTTGATCATGAGCAAACTTCGGTGCTTTCTGCTCTTCACGGTCCATGGGTCGACAGGATTCATTGTGACGCCGTAAATTATTCTGTGTTGCAAAATCCCGTGAACAAATTTTACACTTAAAAGGCTTTGCTCCGGTGTGCGAACGCTGATGAATGTCCAATGAAAATTTGACCGAAAATTGTTTCGAGCATAAATTACATTGGAACGCCTTTTTACCATGGAATCGGTCATAGTGACGCTTTAAATTACTTGCCGAACTCAATGTCACTTTGCACAGAAAACATTCGAATGATGCGTTGGGCAACAGTTTTGTCTCACTATTATTTTTCCTTTGGATAGTCTGACGCTTGTATTTGACAATTTTTTCGGAATGAAGGAGTTTTGCTTTTTCGAGAGACTTTCCGTTTCGATCAATTTGAAATGTTTTTTTTACATTGGATCTTTTTCGGGAGGAGTTCTTTTTTGATGGTCCATTTTTGTTCCCATCGTTTGAATTCTTCGTTTCGGAAGGCATGGTTTCAATTCTTTGACGTCGATTCACACGTTTAAGTGACTCTTCTTCCTCATACTCATCATAAATTTTGGGCTCTTCCTTCACGATTTCATCTGGACCAGCATCCTCTCTAACAATTTCCACGGGCACTTGGCGTTTATCACAAGCTTCAGCATCGTCGTAAGTACTGGATCTGGTGGTTTCGTTCAAAAACAACTCGCTTATATTCACATCTTCCACTTCAATTTCATCTTGTGGTTCGGTTTTGATTTGCTTTGTCCACAAATCCATTGGTCGGACTAGTTTTATTCAGGTTTTTGTTCTACTTGTTATTTTCGAAAATTATTTAAGAAAATTCATCTATATCGGAATAACATCCAAATATATTTTACAATCATATCCCGTTGAACACTCACTTGTAAAACAAATCGAATTGTCTAAAATGATACGATCTAAAAAAAATGTCTTGATATTTGTTCAGAAATGAACAGCAGCAATTGGAGTGAGTTGTTAATTTACACCCACTTCAAAATTGTTATACAAAAAGTCGGTTTAAAACATATAAAATGTTTCTATTTTGAGTTTTGCTTACATCATATCGTTGATGTTTCTGTGCTCAAAACTGACGTTTTCAGCTGTCTTTTCAACTCTTCTTCCACATAAATGTGTCAATACTTCGTATTTGAAATTTGAAATTGAAATTAATTGAATTTAATTATACTCATATTCCAGACTGATATGAAATTTGATTTTACTTTTGTTTTCCTTAATTTTTTTTTCATTTTTTAAAATCTTCTAAAATTTGAGCAATTTCATTGTGGAAATTGTTTTATGAGAAATTTGGTGACGTTCATCATTAAGCTTCTTCAGACACTGGAGAGGATTATTGTTATGATAGCTTAGATTTTTATTTGGTTTTTACTGCTGTTGAAAAATAACATGTTTCCCGTTCTCATTGGCAAAACCAATACTCTTGACTGGTCGACGAATTAAATTGTTCAAGAGAATAACGAAATTTCATAACAATCCGAAAATGTCAGGATAACGAAATGCTATTCAAATTATTTAAATTCTAAAAATCCTATACTTCGAAATAGAAAAATATTTATAACAACCACATATAACTTATCGTCTCTGAAATCATTTGAGAGAAATAGAACGCTGAATATAAAAAATCTTAATTCTAGAATTTTATGCCTTAACCCATTCTTTTGGCAATGTTTCTGAGGTAGAATTGAATTTCGTGTAAAATTAGATCACCAATGAATACAAAAGAGTTCGATTTCTTTTTTTTTTTAGTTTAAAAAAACATGATAAAATGATTTTATTTCACATTTTTACGTCATTTTTACAAATTAATTAAAATTCACTGTATCTCTTTGTTTTGGATTCAATACAATTTTCAAATGGCTTTATTGACAGATTCATTCATCTCCTCAAATTTGGCTGTTGTGGCACTTTCATGTCTTCATTTAATGTCTCAATTTAGTAATAGCCTGAAAATAAAATTAATGTAAAAGTTTATGTGATAACAGCTAAGCTACTAAGCTACTAAGCTACTGGGACAACAAATAAAATTCAAAATAAAAAAAAGTTTACTAAGAACATGGAAGATTGCAATTAAATTCGAATTCTCCCTGTAAACTCGTTAGTAAATGGTGGTAATAAACGAACAACGATAATTTGGCTGTTGCATACTTTCGGGCGTTTTAAATGTTCAAACGTGAATAACGGATGGAGAAATGACGATGTTTCTGATTTCTGATTCGATGAACCAACGGGAGAAATCTATTCCATGTTGTCGTACATTTTGCACTTGATGCTTGATACTGAATATAAATAACTTGATTCTATCTTCAGATACTTTAATTTTTGAGTTTCCTTCTCGTTAAACATAGCTCAAATTGACTGTTTACTATTTATTGCGTTTTATCAACGTTTGAATCCCCAAATCGTCATGCAATGTGAAAATTGACAAGACATGCAAAATAATCACTTGGTGTTGAAGCGTTCACTGACAGAACTATGGACTGATTTGATCATAAATCATTGCAAAATTGGCTGCCAAAACAGCAAATTGAAAGCTTGACTGGTTAAATTTGACTGGTTGACAGAAAATTATTTTTTGGAAATTTAAACATTTGACCGTGTATATTTTGTCTGTCAGAGTCGACGGCCTAAATGTCTATCAACAAAATTGAAAATTGATTTAAATGGTTTTAAATTTGTTGTGTTTTTGTTGTTGTTCAGTTGTTTTTTTATTTACAATATTTACAAATATCATTGAATTGTAAACGGAAATCAGTTGTATCCTCGATATCCGGTGCCTGAATAGTAATTGACTTCGCGTGTTGGCAAAAATCCATATGAATCTGTGCCACGATAGTATCCAAAGCCAAGATTTCGTTGTCCATTGTAATTGTTGTTGGAATAGCCATTGTACGACTGTAAACCTCCATTACCTCCATTAGAATAAAGTGAAATTAGGTCGATTTTTTTGTTGTTGTTTTCAATTTAAAATCAAAATTGCGATTAGATTTGAACATGATCAGTGATAAGTGACTAATCATAAGTCACCGGTAAAAATGGACCGGACTTACCTCCATAGCCTCCATATCCGCCATATCCAAAACTGTTACCCAGTCCGCCACCAAATCCTCCCCCTAGATATGTGCAAACAAGTCTCAATTATTCGAAAAAATGGTTAAATCATCAAATTTTAGGATCATTTCCTGTCTTTCCCAGTGTTTCCCTTTACTCAGGGGAGCAAGTAGTTTGATCATTCCACCAAAATTTAGCTTTTTCAGAATGAATACGCAATGCTTTGAAATATTTTCAATTACCTAGCATATTTGTTCCCAATCCATTGCTGGGATAATTGCTGGGATAGTTACTTCCATAGCTTCCAAATCCACCGCCGCCAAAACTGTTTGGATATCCACCGCCTGGGTAGCTGCCACCGCTTGGATAATATCCACTTCCACCACTGTAGATGGGTCGTTGATATCGATTGAATAGACTGCCCAAGTCAAACACTAGATCAAAGAGACCAATTCGATGCGCTAAGATTAATCAATCTGATTTTAATGAATTTATGACATTTCACCGAATATTTGTTAACAGTGCAATATGCATATACGAAATTATTGTCAATCACTTATCCATTACATCTTTCGCTGGGCGTATTTGATTGTTGAGGTCTAGCTGTTGTAATTGTTAATCCAGCCATGAGCAAAACGCATGAAATCTAAAATGATAAAAATGGTTAAAACAGAGGTAAAAACTACGAACAAATGTGAATAGTTCAAATTGGCGTGGTGCGATTTTTCGAGCTATTCAGTAGCTCATCAGCTGATTTGAACAAAGCAAACGAATCAAAGATTCCTCAATCCTCATGAAAACGGATTTGAAGTGTAAAAAAAACGGGTTTTCTCCAAGTTTTTGTTTATCTCGGCTCATCTACGGATCAAGATAAAAATGATTCAAATCTATCGAACAGTTCACATGCATGAGCTAGAGACTCTAGCCTAAAGTTAAAATTGCTATAAAAATTCAAATTTTCATGTTAAAACTTGAACTGACGCAATCAAATGCAATGGGAAAAAAATCCAACGAAAACCGTTTTTGGCAATTTCTTTCCGTGTTCAATGTGTTTTTCGATTCACATTAAATACAAATTCTGTATAAAGTCGTTGAATACCGGCACAAATGCGTCATTCGTCCAAGAACATTTAAAACATGATTTCATTGTTCTAACTGGATCTTGAAAATGGCATGTAAGAAATAATTACATCCGCTAGATGCGAAATGTATTGTTTCGGCGATAGTGTGGCTGCTTGAAAAAGTCTAGTCTAGTGTTGTGTGTATTATGATTTTAATGATTGAATAAGCGACTTTTTACGCCTCTTGAGCACCATTGCCATTCCATTAATACACATTGACTTCTTATTCCAGTCGAAATGACTTTGCTTTTATACACACACATCATTTCGTGTTAATAAATTGGATTCAAATTGTTTTCTATCAAACAGATTTGGCAATAGACTCATTAAGAACCGAAATCATACATAGTTTCATTTTGTTTTATTGCAAGGTCGCTCAAATTTAGGCGGAAGGCGCATTTTATTCGAAATTCAATTTGTTCAAATATGAAAATATTTGGTTTTTACCCAAAAAAAATTACTGTTTGTTTTCTCACTATCTCCATGGAGCTATGGAGCGATTCATACCACGCAAGCATTTGTTTCGGTTTACGATGACGCATTTTTTTTGAATAAACGAAAATTTATTTTAGCAAAATAACGAGCTGTTTGTGCATTTGTTTAACTAGAAATACAATATTTAAATAGAACTCAATTGAAAGCTATTTTAAGCTATCAGAATAAATGTTCTTCTGTGCTTAAATGAGAACATTTATTCTTTGTGAAAATTTCTTTTTGAACTTGAAAATCGTCTGCCCATAAATCGCTTTTACTGCATTGGAATGCAAATTGTTTTTGTATTTGTTTTTTGTTTTGTTCGACAATCAATAAGTTTTAATCAAATCATGTGCATTTTTCAATGAAGATCCAAACCAGTGGTTTGAAACCACATTGTTGAATTTGTACAAATGTTCGTACAATCAATTTGGTCTCGTGTCGCGTGTCGCGTAACACTTGAATAAACAAATTATCACAATATTGTATCTATAATAAGCTGCTTATAAATTGACAATTTTAAATGACAATTTATTGAAAAATATGAATTTCAAATGAATGTTTGAATGTTGAATATTTGTTTTAGTGTTTTGGATATTTTTATTCTGGAGAAGACAACAATTGGCATGTGGTGTGGCTTCTCGTGAACAAATCGTTTTACAACAATTACATATTCATTATTTTTATCACTATCGATGCGTGTAAATATATTTTTTTTTCGATAACAAAGAGATATTCAGGAAGAGGTTGCTCTAGAGTTAAGTCTTCATTTTCCTATGTTCAAAGTTTGTTTGGCCGATTCAAAAGAACCGTTTTTGTTTCATACATTGTTGGATTGTTCAGTCAAAAGAAGTTATAATTTATGAATCAAACGACGAAAATGGTCGATGAGCAATAAAACCAATTGAATGTGAGGATGAGGAGCAATTTGATCAAAATTAACCATTTTTTATCTAGTTTGTTCTTTTTCACTTTTTCACAAGGGTTGACATTCTCCAATCGCATCAATCGATGACACTTTCGATATTTCGATCGGAATATTCTCTTAAATCAAAATCTTTTGAATTGAGTGGAATTTAAAACTTGAGAAAACTTCATTATTTTGAATTAATAAGAATTGTCATTTAACTGACGATCTGTTTTCGAACAAATTGTCATTAAAATTTTGATTTCTCATAATTTATCACTCAAATTTTGATTCGATGAAAACGATTTTACTCTATTATTAGTGGAAACTATATCAATAAGTCCAAAATCACTGTAAAAATCCGTTTAGTGACGTCTCTTTCGACTGATTCGATTGAAAATTCCACACCCTTCATTTTCATGATATTTTTCAACAAATTCAAAAAAAAAAAATTCAAAAAATCCAAAAAAAAAAATGTGTCTAAAGCTCTTCACTCCAAACCTGACCAGCTGATCAGCTGACCATAAAGAATCATATCCAAAAAAGTCGTTGTATTTAATTTAAAACAAAAAAAGCCTACAATTTTGCACTAGATTCACATTGTTCGCTGAAAAATTTCACTTTCAGCCAATTTCTATGCCATTTCTGATTCAAATGAAAGTAAAATGATAAACTCGTCGACTTACGATTAAATTAATCCGATTCATTGTTGGAAATGGTTATTTGTTGGTTGTTTCGTACTGATTATCTGGTTGGTTGCGTCCGTATCGACTGAATTGTGTTGACTGAATGCCTGGAATGCGCGAACAAACACACCAAAAATCAAACCAAACAAAAAAAAAAAAAAATGATGTGCAAAGATTTGCGCTATTCGTCTCGAACTCTATTGAATGCGAGTGGGAAAAAGAATTACTGTGGTGATTGTTGTTGTTATATTGTGATAAAAAAAAAATTTTTTTTTTTTTTTTGGTATAGTTGTCAGTATGGATTCCATACTATGTGAGTTAGTAATATTCAAATGCTAAACAAAATTGAAATATTGAACGGAAGCTAATTTTGAAAACGGCAAATGAGCACAGAAATGCGATCCACGTAGAATTTGAATGGCGTGGTAATGGGCATGGATGCAAAAAAAAATCACGTGAAACATTCAATCTGAATTTGTGCAAAGTGATGAGATCTAGGGGGTAATAACATTCATTTTATTCATAATATGCACACATATTCACGGAATCTATCAAAAATCCCAAAAAAACGTTCCAATTCACTCATATTCACAAAAAATCATCATAATTGTCGATGTTGAATTCAGTGAATTCAGTGCATATCGTTGAATATTTGTGAATCTGACGAATTTTAGTGATTTCGTGTGAAGAGCACCACTAGTAGTAACAGCTCCACTACTTACTTGAACAAGAATAAGCGAAGTATGTGTATTGCTACTGTACTGCGGCACTTGCGTTTGTATGTGTGAATTTTGACATTATGATACCAAAATTTCACCAGAATTCACCGGAATTCACAATTATGCACGCGTATTCATTCAAATCATGTCAAATCCACATGTATTATCATTATTCTTCAAAATCCAATCGAAAATGTCTCGTTATTACCCCCTAGGATGAGATTCGAGAGAGTGAGTTGATGTGTAGCAAAACAAAATGTATGCATCAGTCAATTGTGTGTTATTCGGTTGTGCATCGAAACAATGGCACATCGTGATCGCATCCAAAATGCATGATTTTCACATGGAAAGATATGGGCATTTGGCTGAATCCAACGAAAACAAAAACACCAGGCATAAATACCCACAAAATGTTACACACGCACACAAAACGTCCGATTCGATTGTGTGTGTGTATTGGCACTGATGCAACGAGAAGGCATCAAAAGATGCATTTCTGTTGTATTTATTCACCGTTGAGTTTGATTACATCTAATTGCACGTTAATTTTTTTTTTTTCAACATTTTTGAATGCTGTAAATGGTTTACACCACAAGACAATCGGCCAATGACAACGGTGTTTTAGTGCGCATCAGACAATTTATTAAAATGTAATTTTTATAAAGATTTATGATTGAAATTTCTTCATTAATCGCCATTTCAGAGAGAAGAAGAAACAACAAAAACTGATAAGTTTTCTCAACTTGAAATTGCATACCCAAATGGACAAAAAAAAAACGGCACTGCACTTTCACACAATGAATTTGATTCTTTTGTTTCTTTACACGTTTTTTTGTTGTTGCTTCAAAAATGAAATTTGTTCTGTTTCACTCACAAGTAATTTTAACTATGATTTGACACATTGATTTGCCAGCCATTTTATAGTCAATTTGGAATTTGTCTGGTGTAAACAAAAGATCGGAAATAACAAACAAACAACAAATGGAATATTACGCACTATTTCCTCCGGTTTATTTGACTGTGAAGAAAGATAAGCGAACAGGTTAGGTGGATTTGATTGAAGACGGTGACATGAATCAGTGGGAATATTTTTAGCATTATCTTGAGCGTACACATCAATTTATTTGCATTTGAAATCATTTGTTTGCATATGACTGCGAATACCAAAGCGCACCTCTATGGATATGACTTTGCTGTGCATACTTTTTATGTTGTTATGATGTTTCGACGGGAATATTAAACAATTGAATGACCAAATGATGGGTTTTTGTTTATCAATGAAAACCAAAAGAAATAAACAACTCTTGACTGCATGATGAAACCGATTTATCATAAAATAAACATTGTCTTGATGTCATAATGAGCTTATGTACAGAGAATATTAGTCATATGCGTTGTGTACAGAGAATTTTGTTCAAACACACCCAACCATAAGCTTAACGATGCAAACACCAAAATTTTTATCTTTGTTTGGCGTGTAAATGCATTAATTTATGTAATTGAAAAACATATACGCATTTTGTTGGTCTAGGTCACAGATTGTGGACTGTGAAATGGCTTCATTCACATGGAAAGTGAATTTCGATCGATCAACAAACATGACGGTAGACGATCAAGTGTGGCTGGTTACATTTCAAGACCAGAGACATATTTTTCAAAATAAAAAAGTCTAGTCAACAGTTTATTTGATCTTTTCAAAGGGATTTCAAGCCAAATTTGTGTCAAAATCAACTCAACTTGCACATTTTCACATTTTTTCATTGATTTTCTTTGAAAATCTTGAATTTATTTCCAAAATCTAAAATTTACCTCGAAAATATCAAATTTACTGCAAAAATATCGCAATTTCAAAGATTTTCGTTCAATTTCAGGTGGTTTATTCGAAATTTTCATGATTTTGTGATGCTCATCACTATCGACATCAATTTTCTGTGAAGAAAATGTGAATAATGATGCATTTTTACGGTGAATTTGAATTTTTGTGAAGAAAATTGATGAAAATGTTTCAAAATTGTGCAATTTGAGTTGATTTTCCATGAAATTTCGTATGAAGTGTTCATTTTGAACGTGTTTTGAACATTATGGCCCTAGGGATATTCCTCAAAGGAAGATTCCATTGGTCAATGGTAAATCTCCGGCCATTCTCAAGTCAACCCTGAGTAGTCAGTCAGAGAACATGTTTTGTCTCATTTTAAAACTCTTTATTCGGTTTCATTCATTGGTTGTGTTCATTCGAACATTCGAGTGTCAAAAAGTGTCGTGATTAGTGAATTGTGAATCGTTCGCTTATCTCTTAAATAGTACTACCGTTACAGTGCCTATGATTGATTTGACTCTGACCCGAAACAGCTAAAAAAAAACCGTTTGAAGCCGTCAAACGGCACATCATCCGACTGCATAAAAAGATAAAGAGATGCACGCGATGCTAATTACCGTCATTCATTCGACTATTGATGTTACGTTGGAATATTAAAATGAGATAAAATGCACACAATTGCAAAGTTGCACACACTTCGGTGTTACATTAATTTACTGCCTTTTTGCGAGTATACTCTTTCACATCTATCGAAGCCATTGTTTCATTCGAACGGTTGCTAGGTCAATCAAGTGTTCTTTTCATTACAATCGCGACTTCTGTTTCAATACATTTTGTTTTTGTTTTTTTTTTTTTTTGGTGTGCGTTGTGTTGCAGTTTCCATTTGACAGTCGAATTGAACGGTTTTGAAAAAATGAATTCAAACGCAAAATTACAAACGAACGGCAAAGTACCAGTGAAACCATCAAACGAAACAAAGGTCAACGCTCCCAAAACACACAAAATACTTGAACGCATTTTGACTGTCAACATTAAAACAATGCGTAGATACATTCAAGACACCAATTTCAATAACATTCACACAATTTTGGAGGTTTTTGGTAAGTCACAATACATTTTGTGAATGGAACAAAAATCTAAATTTAATTATTTATTGCTTTGCCATAGCCAAAGTGCATCGAATCGTGAGACCAGCAGATGGTAAAATGAAAATGTTTCGTTTGACCTTGGGCAATTTGGATGGAACACCACATAAAATGGAAGCAAACTACTTTGGTGATGCACAAACCATTCAAGAAGGTTAGTTGGCACGTTGGAAGAATTTGTAACTTTATCTCTTCGGGGAATCTATTTTGTACGTTGAACTAACCTAATCATATTGTACAGGTGACACTGTTCGATGTGTGGGACGATTGAAGGGACAAAGTGGACAATTTCAAATTGTCAAAATTTCGCGGATCAATTTTAAGGATGAAAAAGCACTGATCAACCGTTTGGAAACCGTCAGCATACAGCAGCTTTGAATTGGCCAAAACACCCCACAATAAGAAGGTGTAAGATCCTAAAAACTGATGCCGTTCGTTCAATGTCCATAATGTATCATTGGATGCGACATTTTTCGCAATATTTTCTTTGATTTACTCATTTTGTACTATTTTTTCAGATTTTTTCATTTTTTTCCATTTTTTCATCGATTTTTGACAATTGAATTGAATTGAATTTCTGAAACTTGAAATAAATACTTTTTTTTACATTTTTACTAACCGAAAATGGAACTACAGTTTTCTGTGTCTACTGTTTTTTTTTGAATGACAGTTAGTATGTGTACTTTGCGTCATGGATGTTTCACACTTGACTCTCTTACCCGGTTTCAATTTAGCACTGAAAATAAATAATCGCCGAAAATTAGACTGACAATGATGAATCAGTTGTACATTTGTTGAAATGCAAGCCATCATTCAAAGTGAGAATTAAATCGGTGTTTTTGTGTGCAAACACGAATGCGCGCTAGTGTGTGTGTGTGTCTGTGTGTGGTGCTCAAGGTTTCAATGAAAATCCAACCAATTTATCGCTTGGGCTTGGTTCCGCTTAATTTGACTAGACATAACAGTTTGCAACGAATTATGACGTCTTTGGAGAATAGATTCACTTTCAGTCAATTTCCTTAGATTTCTTTGTGTTCAAGTGTCGTTTCACCATTTTTCGAAAAATATATGGATTACCATCGACATTTCAAATCCATTTGTTGAGTTTTAAACCATAGAACTTCACACTTCAAAGAAAGATCACACATTCAAAATCCAATTTCACATGGGAATTGAATAAACATTTATCAATTAACTAATCTTTTTTAAATCAATTCTTCAAACTTCAAAAACCGCTTACATTTTCAAACGGAAATATCGTTGCATTTCAATTTTAGCACTTAAATCAATTAGCTCACAATGTTTGAGACTTGATCTGCATCCGAGGAATTAAAAACGTATATTTTTGATATGAATTGACAGCTATAGCTGTCATAAAAGGGATGTGTTTAATAAACACTGTTTACTTGAAAATTCCATAAAATGTAAACGAATGCAAAAATGCAAGATTGCTGTGTAAATTTCAATCAAATGATAAAAGTCACAAAAATATGCTCGAATCGGAACTTTATAAATCAACTGTTTATAAATCAGAACTTCTTCAATGACACATTCGTACTATCAGTTCTAACGTCAATGTTACGATTCGATTCTTGAACACATTCTAAACTACGTCGAAAATTCCGAAAAATGTAAGATGTTTTTTTTTTTGTGAATTAGCAATTCTCCTGAAACTGATTCATCATTGCAATCCAAGTGTTTAAAATTGCAAAAATTGATTTGTTTTGCTTCATGTAAATCATTTTCAAGTGATAAAGGTTACTATCGATAAGCACCAAACTGACCGTAAACAAATCTTTGCTATGAAATGTCAATTTTCCGTTTTGTATTTCCTGGAAATCGGGTGCAAGGCCATAAAATTATCGTTTTCATTGTCACTTAGTCACTCATCATCAGCAGTTTTAACGGTGAAATTTGTTTTTTCTTTTCAAAATAATTATAGAGATTAAATAGTGTAGATTCATAAAAACAAGCTCATAAATGACTAATATATTCTGTGTGCTGTTGCTACCGTCTGTTAGGTTGACTGGGGGAAAACAAAATCAATGCTCCAAAAAGGGCTGCTGATATGAGTTTGTTACACTCATTCTATTTATCGCATGACCTTCAATTGATGCATTGATCAAAAAATGTTTGTGGAAAATTTTCAACATTTCGTTGCATTTCGATTGTTCTGACCTGACATTTCGATTTGGGAAAAACGCTGAAATTCCGTGTTCGTCGCTTACAATCAACCATGAGTTGATTCACTCGTTTTTATCAACGCTACAAAACCGCTTGAATGGTGGTGCTGATGCTCCCAATCACTTTCTTAATTGAAAACGAGATTATCGCTCAAAAATAAAACAAAAACAAAAACAACAACAACAAAAAAGAGCCAGCACGAACAGAGAGAGAGAGCGCATGATTACGACATTCATTGACAACAGATCATCGGCACACTCGCACACAGAGACACACATTGCGTACACGTCTATTTCATACCATTCGTCTTATCAACGTTGACCGAATGTGATGTACGCTAAACGAAAGCAACCGTAATCGAAGACACATTTATAGACACTCATCATCACTTTCTCAACGAACGCTGGACCGCAAACAACCAAGATTTGAATCCGAAAAAAAGCAAGAACACCACGACGAAAAATGTGTTTTTTTTGACAATTTTTTTTGTTTTTGTTTTATTCGCCACTTGGGTCTGCAAAGACTGATTTTTATGTACAACAAACAGTGTATCAAATATTTGTTTGTTTGTGAACATTTCAGAATTGTGGGGTAAAAAATAAATAAATTCTGTGAACAAAAAAAAAAAAAAAATACATTCAATTTTGCATGTGATCCATTTGGATAGATAAGAAGATTATAACAAGTGATCTCATTTCAATCAAATCCAATATCAATGTGATAAATTTGTAGAGTAGAAAGACTTTTGCTAGAAAGTTTTCACAAAAATCGTTTTTTTTGGTTCGGCAATCGGCAATCATCACCATAAAATGAAATCGTAAGTTGTTTTTTTTTCAAACCAGAAAACATATGAACAAGATAAATAGATTAGGTAATATTAACAGGTTGCTTGATGCGAGTCGGTTTGATGTCATCACGTAGAAAATAAAAAAAAAAAAAATATCGATCACATGAATTTTCTAAATTTTATTGACAAACGGAAATTTATTCAACACACCACAATTTGAAATTCAAGTTTCGTTTAACAAAGTGAAACAACAAACCAAATCAGTTGATATATTATCAATGTGAGAATGATTTTCTAACGAATGTTTGAAGAATGGCACAGCATTCGTTTGATTGTTTTAAATGTTAGATTCAATTTGAACCTCTATAGCACGTAGCTAGGCATAGGCCTAGGTGTGTATACCCGGAGCTTGCGCTTGTGAAGTTTTTTTCTGAATATTTCTGAAGTTTTTTTTTTTAATATTCTTCCAAAGAAATGGACTGAAGAAACTCTTTGCTTTTCAATTAGACACTTATTTTGAAGTTTAAACCCAGGCGATCATTCTTCGAACCACTTTACACTTGATTCATCTGGTGGGTATGGTGACCATGTGACCAATCTTATCAATCAGGCTTGTTTCCCCCAAAAATCCGATAATTTGTGATTTGATCAATTGAAAACCTATGGTGACCTTTTTACAAACTTTTGTTTCAACGATTTTCATTTTTCTGATAAATCTTTGAAATCATTCTCCTAAATTTGGATGATCAATGATCATAGAATCATTTTAAACACTAAAAACTATTTCCCGGAATGATCTGCTCAAATTAATTTATCACTTAATTTAATACGACACAATTTTGAAATTCGATCGATTTGGTTAAAAAAATTGTTCACCAGACCGATCTGCAGAACTTTTTCAATCTCATCATCACTTTGTCTTTTGTAAGCTGAGGTAAGCTATGAATTCAGTGATTTAGAACACAAGTCTTCTAATAAAAGAAGGTAGCTTCAGACATTTCAAAGATAAAAAAGCGTAAAATGAAGCAAACAAGTGAAAATTCCGCAAAAATACCTGAACCATCAGACGAATTTATCATGAAGACATTAAAAATTATACGAAATCAAAAGCAAAATCAAAATCATTGAAATAAGTGTTGAAAATGACATGTTCACTTAAAAATCCAGTCTACTCTATAAATAACACTTGAAATGCCGCGTCTGCATATATTTTGTCAATGATAAATGTCTATCAGTTCCATCTCAATTGCAGTTCATTGTGTTTGTTTTATTTATTGTCGAAACGTTTTTTTTTTTACATAATTATAAATAATAAGTGTCGCCATAGTGTTCCACTTGATCACCGTTTTGTATTTGAGTTCAAAATAGACGAAATTGCAAGTTCAAAGTCACCTTTAAAGTATCAAACTACTTTTTCAAAAAAAAAAAAAAAAAAAAACACAAAAGATAGTGTTCTATGAAGTGGTTTTGCCAGTGGACGAAAAAAAAACACACCTCAACTAAATTATGCTAATCAATATGCATGGCGCTTGATAATATGTTGATCAATAGACTTTGGATCAATTAACATTTGGGATTTATTCGGTTTTAATCGTTGCTTTGCCGATCATCAATTTCAAAATTCTGGTCTAAATTCACTAGAAAAACGTCAAATTCCAACATCAGTCCAATCTAATCGATTTTTTTACAAAATCACCGAGAAATCAAGAATTTAAACACACAAAAAAACATATGCAATCATATCAAACTTGTTATTTTTTTTATGTAATGGAAAGTTTCCATATTTTAATGTGAGATAATATTTAATGGACAAAATGATCGAAAGAGAGAGAGAAAAAAATGTGTCACAGTTTAAAGAGAATCGAGTATCAACAACAAAAAAACGGAGTGATGTTCAAATTGATGTTTATTTTTTATTTTTATTTTCAACTTGAAGCATTTAAACATGTGAATAAGATTTCAATGCGTTTTAAATGAGAGTAAACAAAACGACACGATCACGTCTTGACATAGTAACGTGCGCAACTGGACGCTTTTTTGTGTGTATTTGCTAAACGATTGAACCGTGAATGGATGCGGACATTCCGAAGTGATAAATAGCCATTGTTAGCTATTTATTACATTTTGTATACTGTCGAACCTGTGCTAAAATGTGCTAAACGATTACCGAAGTGCACAAATCAAAAATCATCATTTGTTCAAATGAATTTTACTGTAACAAGATTTAAAAACATTGTATAAACGAGACAGGAAAAGCAGAGCCACATTTTGTAATTATCAATACTGCTCATAAATCGCTCGTTCAGTCACATCACAACACACACAGACACGCACAAAGAAAACAAACAAATCGAAAATGAATAGAAATGGAATGACATCAAGGCGATTACGGCAAATATTTACATAGAATTGACGGTCTCAAGTCGAATATGAAATTTCACTTGAATGAGCACAACAACGTTGCCGACGGCCCCATGCCAATGAAAGAGCGGCAAGGAGGGAGGAAGAGAAAAGATCGCGCACTTCCATTGCAATCACGTTATCACCAGCGACTGTTTAATTCAATTTTCAATTAAATTGCTTTTGATATGTAATGACCTAATCATCACTAACGCCGCATTCAGACACATTTAGATTCTTTTGAAATGTTTTTAATAATAAATAGGAAATTTACTACTTTGCATAGCATTTTGATTAAGACTAGACAACTTGCAACTAATTAATTACAAATTTATTTCTATTTTCAATTTTCAACTTTCATCACTGGCAACACACATTTGGCATGTAGGCATTCAACTGATAATGAGCTGAGCGTTTATCGACGTGCATTGCCACAGTTTTTAGCTGTTGGCTGTAAAAATCTCGTTTTATTAGGTAAATTGAACGGGTTTTTTTTTTGGAATGTAGGCGCTCATTTAATCATGTTGATATTTCATTTTCAACAACTGTTTTTGTTTTTTTCTTAACACATTTTGATTAGGCTATGGAATGACTATTGGTTTTCCAACCATCGTTATACCAGCTGTTCAAGGCGGAAATGCACGTGATGCCAGCAAAGGCGAATTTCAATTATCCAAAGAGGAAATTTCATGGTTGAGTAAGTTTTTTTTTGGGGTTTCAGTTAATTTGTAAGCGTGTAATAATTTGCGCTTTATGATCACTCGTTATTTTTCAAATAATATTTAAAATCCAAACGAGAAATTAGTATTCAAAACTGGTTTACTGCTGCTTTTAATGCTGTTTAACCAGTGATTTTCTAAATTCACTTGTTTTTTCTTCTCAAAATAGAAAAAGAGAGGAATTTTTCTATTTGTTTTTTTCATTTTTTTATTGACTTTTTTTCAATTTATCACTCTTTTTAACACATAATTTGGTGCCAAAATGGTGTTTACGTGTGGACGATGCGTAAGCACATTCACTCGCATGATAATTATTAAAAAATTGAATACTAAATGAATTAGCCTCATAAAATTGGGTTTGAATTAAGTAAACTATCACCTAAAATGTGTTAAATTGAGCAAAAAATTGACACCATAATAGCGTATCTGTTGATCATATATGCTTTCCTATGGATTTAATGTCTAACATTTAAACGCACAATTCAATGTTGATGTTTTTTATTCCGTAGGTTCCATAAATTTGCTGATTGTTCCACTTGGTTGCTTTTTATCGGGAATGCTATGTGAACCGGTTGGCAAACGGCGAGCTATGCAGGTACGATTAGTTTGTCTCTCAAACTGTGCAGTTATGTTTTTTATGACTTTGATTAATTTGCACGTGATTCTTTTTCAAATAGTTAGTCAGTGTTCCGATGATCATTTCATGGTTGCTATTCTATTTTTCATCACATGTGAATCACCTGTACATTGGATTGGCTCTATCCGGACTGGGTGGTGGTCTTATGGAAGCTCCGGTAAGTGTCTATATCGACTCTAATTATAGAGTTAGCCTAGGAGTTGGCAGTCGGACAAATATGATTTTTTTTTCTGAATTTCGTGGTGAAAATTGTTTTGGGTACGTTTGAGATATTTCTAAGCATTTTTTTGCTTCGGACACTTTTGGACGGACGGATATGGTTTGATAAGACTCGGACAGCAACATTTATCAACTCTAGTGTTTATCATCACCTTCATTCTCATCATGGCTCAAATGACTCATGAATACATTTCCATTTTAAAAACTCCTAGGTCTTAACCTACGTGGCCGAAGTGACCCAGCCCCAATTCCGCGGGATGTTGGCAGCGACCGGAACCACTTGTGTGATTACTGGCGTGTTCATTCAGTTTATTCTTGGGACATTCTTCTCATGGCGTACAGTGGCATTAATTTCCTGTTTTCTACCATTGTTCACAATAACTGCGTTATTTTTTGTGCCGGAAAGTCCATATTGGTTGTTAACCAAAGGTCGTGTGGAAGAAGCTCAACGGTCATTGTGTTGGCTAAGAGGTTGGGTGCCATTTGGCATTGTTGAAGAAGAATTCAATCAAATTCATGATGTTCTTGAGACAAAACGCCAGGAAGCTGAAGCTGTCAAATATTTACCAATTTATCATCGTCTCAAACCATTTGCGTGTCGCGGTTTTATTGTACCATTCATACTTGTGACGAGCACATTTTTTGTTGGCCATTTTTCCGGTGTAACAACACTTCAAACGTACGCAGTTCAGGTAATTTTTTTTTTTTGCACCACTCTCACCAATCAAATATTGACATTTTTAAATTTAACGCTTTTAACTTTGCCCGTTTGCATCAGATTTTCAGCACATTGAAAGCACCAATTGATAAATATTATGCAACAATATTTTTGGGAGCCGCTGAATTGGTTGGTGCATTTCTGTCTGTATTGTTGGTTCATTCGACGGGAAAACGACCATTAGTTTTTGCTTCGCTCATTGGTGTTGGATCATGTTTCTTTGGCACAGCCACTTATACATACTTCTTGGATTCAGTGTCCGGCGTTTCTGTGGATAATATTGTTGCAAATCATTCAATGATTGATTTGGATCGATTGAGTTTTGTTAATGAACATAATTTAACCGAAGTGTTAAAGAATTTAACACAATTTGAAGCTTCTGTTGAAACGTCAACTGATTTTATGACGACGTATGACAGCGATGAAAATTTCACATTTGATAGCAGTGAATCCACCACTGATTCAATTCAATCAACTACACTTCGGATCAAACGAATGAATTTTATCGATGGCCCAGCAATGAATGAAACAATCAATGAAATTGATAGCAATAAAATTATACTGCCCATTCCAAATGCTAAGGAAAATAAGTATTTGTGGATTCCATTGACGTTGCTCATCACTGGAGCTGTGTTCAGTCATGTGGGTGAGTACAGTAGAGTAGTAGTCGTAAGGCAAAAGAAATCTTGAGATTGATCATGGATATCTGGGGGACTAGCTAAGGGAAAACCAAGGGGAAAAAAACCCATGGGTTTTGCAAATGTTGTGCAGTTTTTTTCCTCGGTTATCCGTGGTCCGAACGGGAATCTGATACAATCCAAACAAAAGTCGTAGAATTGCTTGTCTTGGAATTAACTCAATTGATCGCTAATAAAATTTCCAATTTTGCCCCATAGGAATTCGAATAATACCCTGGATGCTCATCGGTGAAGTGTTTCCGGTGAATGTGCGTAGTGCTGCATCTGGGCTGTCAAGTGGTCTTGGTTACATTTTTGCTTTCTTTGCCAATAAACTCTACTTATCGATGGTGGATACGTTCACATTATCGGGAACATTTTGGTTTTATGCAGCTGTTGCAATCATCGGATGTTTCATATTTTATTTTGTGCTACCCGAAACCGAAGGACGAACTCTATTGGACATTGAAGAGCATTTTCTGGGCAAAAAATCGTTATCCGATAAGCAATTAAAAAATGATCATGAAAATGATGGAAATAGAAACCGTACAAATGGCATGGATTTTGTAACAGTAGCAATAGTACCGCAACCACTTAACAAAACTGTACCACAATCAAATGCACACGATTTAAATGGCAACACACTCACGGTAAACGGCAGTCAAAGTGAGCATCGGCTTAGTATACCGGAAATTTTTGTGACCACACAGAGAGAACCTGGAGCCGGTTCGAAGAGATACAAAAATAGAGTTAGCGACACGATTCGATCGAGAAATTCCATAGCATCAAATGCATCTGATGATGTACAAGACACTCATTTGTAGATTGAGTATTAGCAGTTGTTAGCAGCACTCTCTACTTAAGATGGATTTTAAGAAACATTTACTTATTAGCGATTTATTAACAGCATTTAAGTCTTAAGCTATTGCTAATTTACTTATAAATATATATCTTTGTTGAAGAGATGATACAAAAATTGATCACAATTTTGTTTTGTTTCAAATGATGATCGAATTTGATCCAGAGAAATCCGATGTTTGGAGTATGATACGGTAGCGAGCCTAGTAGCAAGCTAGATAGGATTCTAATAAATTTGATTGAAACCAACCAATTTGAAATTCAAATATACGAATATTTGTGATGTTTATTTGAAATGAATCATTTTAGGTCAAAGGTAAGACACTTCAAAGGCCCAAGGTTTGTATAAGTAAACGGACCGAGTGCAACAATTAGTTGGCAACAATTCAAATCACTCTGTTTGATGAAAAATCGAAGTTCGAACAACGAGTGTAAAATTCGAATTCGAAAAATATTCGCCACTTAAAAAAATCACTCTGATCAAATTCCTTTCAATTTTCACACTTCAAATGTCATCGTAACCATGTTCAATTTGTGAATTGTTTCCACAACGAATGCTATGACAAAATATTCAAATTGCTGACATTTTCAGCATTTTCATTTTTGGAATCGTTTCGAATATAATGGTTTCTCTGTTTTAGAATGGTTAAAACTGTTTTATTCTCCACAGAAACAATCAACTCAAACAGAATACAATGAAATCAATTCAATCCGATGAGTGTAACTCACAGCTGTTTTTGGTGGTTTCTCATTGTTGTTCACAATAGTGTTGTTTCAGTTCATAGAAATCGTTTTAACATATTTCGAGAGATGTTCGTGTTTATTCTGGATATGACAGGAGCTGAATTGCATTCGCTATCTTTCTCAAAGGGCCAAAAAAGCGACACATCAACATTTGACAGAGGTTCAAATCAACATTCAATCTTGATTCATCGAAAAGACAACAGAAGCTACTGAAGTGTTGATGTGCACGCACGTCGTTAAGTGAAATAATTGGTATTCATCCGTAAAATTGAGTGCAGTTTCTTTAACTTCCACCAAAATTATCAGACCCACTCTGAGTTTTCTCTCGTTTTTTCGAATATTTTCGGTGTTTTTTGCCTTTGTTCGGTCCAATTATTCAATTATCCATTTTTGACACGAAGAACAATTCAATCAACGATGGAAGCGACAAAACCAATTACAATCAAGTTCAAAAATCGCAATGCAACAAATACGAGTGACAAACGCATTGCCGAAGCGTACAGTAAAGCTGGCAAATTTGATGTGGATTTGGTGACTTCGGATGAAAAAGTTGTGCCGGCACATCGCTTCGTTTTGGTCATGTTCTCACGACACCTGGCAAACCTTTTGGGTGATGCTGGTTTGGATGGTATAATTGTCGGTGAGTATGGAAAAAGTTCAAACATGAACGGCCACAATGAATAGAGTGTTGCAATGTGTAATTGCGTTTCTTTATTAGTCCCTTTGAAAAAATACACATACGATATTGTGAAGAAGGTGGTTCATTTGCTGTACTTCCGAGAGGTCGATGTGACTGTTGAAGATAAAACCAAACTGATGGATGCTTTGAAGTACTTGAAAGTCATCGATATTGCCAATTCCGATGCAATCAATCCACCGGTTAAGAGTATGCATTTCCATAGTTTTATATTGCTTTTTGCTGATGTGAACTCAACTGAAATTGTCAGTTGGAACATTTTCACATGAAAATTTACGATATTTGCAGAAATATTAGTGTTAAAATTGTGTTACTTTTTCCATTGTGTTCAGTGGGTCCTCCAGTGATGCGTCAAACTGTACCACAAGGTGGTCAACACGGAAATGCAGCGATGGTCGGCCAAAATGGCACATATACAGCGGGCAAACGAGGACGATCACAATCAGTGTAAGTAGAAACCTGGATTTTTGTGAAAATTGACACTGTTAATTGGAATGGACGAGTGAAAGAGTATGAAAAAATCCGCACATCTAATTTGATATCATAAAATGCTTCAGTTACGTCGAGTCATCTCGAGATGTTGGAATGCATCAACCGGTTCAAGGTGCTCAACGTATTCCAACTGGTGTTCAAAACCAAACTCGTCAGTCACTCAACGTCACTGGCGTTCAACTTTCACCGCATATCAGCGTTCAAAAGGTTCCGAAGCCGTCGAATACAAACGCCGGTCTAATGCCAGCTCCAAGTCAACTGCCAATTAAAAAGCCAAATGGTAATTATCACATTTCATTGTTGCCATTTTTCGAACCATCGTTGAATTTCAGCTTCAGCTACCAATTGTAATTTGTATTGCTTTTATTCTTGGCTCTTATTAAGTAGCTGCCCAAGTTCAACGGCAATTGTTGCCAGCACGATCACCAGGAACACCACCGAAGATGCCAATTCAACCACAAATGCAAACAGTACCAACGCTTCCAAAGCTACCATCATCAATATCCATTTTACAGAAACAAGTGCCAAAAGTTCAGATTAAGCAACAAGTCACTATTCGGCCCGCCAATCAGCCAGCTCAATTGAACTCCCAAACATCGTCCCGGCTCATCGACACCATTCCAAAGAATGTCATCAGCGGTTTAACCGAAGCTAAAGCTTTTATGAACGCCCAAACATTGCCACGTATCACCGAAACCATTCAGACCAGTGTCACGACCACCCCAGCCGATGTTAAATCTGGTCAGCTCGATGGAAATGACAATCTTTTGGAGGATATGGAAATCGATGACATGAATAATGGTGAAATTGGCAACACAGACAAATGTGAACAACAGCAAACAATGGAATTTAATGATGACGTAATGATGACCAAGGAAACGAAATTTGATGCGAATGGCGAAGAAGATTTCAACTGCCAGGCCAATGACAATGACCCAAATGGAATTATTCAAAGTGATGATGGACCAGGGGATGGCGAGCATAACGATGACAATGAACATAACGTCAACGTTGAAGAACAAGATGCACGAGAATTCTTTTCAAATTTGTGAAAGACGAAAGGTGACATTTGATCTAAAAGAGATCACTTTAATTCTTGATTCCATTTCGTTTTTTTTTTTTTTTTAATTAATATGCATTTATTTGAGGCATTTCTGATTGAAAATCACTTGGGAATTTAGATAAATAAAACATGAATATGAATTTTCTGTTAAATACAAAATTGGCGTTTACTGAGTAAAGACTTTTATTTCAATAAATGAATGATTTTTTGGGACAAAGCTTAGGCATATTGCATCTTGAACGTCGTGTATTGTATCATTTCACTGGTGCGTGTCGTCGTGGAAAATACTAAATACGGATGTTTTAAAGTTGAAGGTAGAATTTTCAATATCAACTCTCTATATCAACGAATATTGCTGCCGTGGTTTCAAATGAATTTCTAGGCTCTGTAATGTTGCATTCGTACGCATCAAATTGACGATATTTTTCTTCGTTTGCTCCTTCATTTGTCAGTTTGTCACTGTCTGACATTTTCACATTTTCACGCTTAAATGCTCTAGATGACGAAACGGAGCAGCAACAAAGCGGCGATTTTGATTCAAATGTAAGAGAACTAATGCATTTAACAATTCAACAGAGTAAAAGCGAAAGCAAATCGGTAATTTTACCAAACAATCTTCTTCATGTTGAACTTAACCAATTACCAAATTTCTTTCAACAATCGCCAAATTTTATAATTTTCTATTTGATCTGTTGTTTGACTTTAATTTGAAACTCTAGATGAGTAATTTTGGTTTTGATTTTACAGCTATCTTGACTAAAATTGTGTGACGTTAAAATGATAATGTGAACATTTGAACAAAATCGAATGATTGTTCAGTTTCTCATCTGATACTCAAGTTTACTGAACGTATTGAAACAAATGGGCCTCCTTTCATCAACAGTCAACAATCATTTTAATTTATCTGTATTTTTGAGGGACTTTATCGGCAATCCATTTGCACACAATCATCGAACCGCTAGTTTTGTTAAAGCCGCTTGATTAAACATTTGAATTTCAATAGCGCCTCATTCTCTTCGTTCTGAAAACAATTTCAGCGGAATAAATTAAAATACTTTATTTAGTTTAGTTCAGGTTCAAACGGGTTAAAAACTTTATTCAATCCTTTTATTCTTTTCAAAACTCTTTCGTCTTTTTGTACGACAACAATTCCCATGACAATTTCACATCAAATTGAAAATGTGTTTTATTCCTTTTGTCCGCGGTTCAACGTGATGGTACAATATCCATCTCCATGATCAATTGCTTCGAGTTTATCATGCCATCGGGTGCAAAGATACTCAAACTTTCTGATTTCAATACAAAACATGAGCAAAATCAATGACTTAAATTGATCGAAACATGAAATGGCATCATCGGCTGACATTCGGAATGCATTCAAGTAGAGTTGAGCTAGCGCCGGAAGAACTTGAGCAAGTTTATTCAAATCAGCAACATCCACGCTATAATAGTCTATGTTATGCATATAATTAGACACTGATAAAACAGTGATCAACGGGTTTCCACTGACGATAGACACCAACTGATCGAATGTCATTCCATGCAAACCAATGACCAAGCGTTGTAGCTGCGGATTCTGTTTCAAAAGATCTGCGACATTGTCTATTTCTGAAAATTCATCTGGATTATGAATCGTCAAGTGCTCCAAATGCGGAAAATGCACTGCGAATCTTTCGATCTTGGTACAAACCAAGTTCAAATGACGAAGATTGGGAAGCCATCGATTGAAATGTGAGAAATGTTGACCCAAATCGCTGCGACAACATTCAAGTTTTTTTACTTTTGGGAATGGCTTCGTCTGATTGTTGATGGGAATGTTGGTTGCGTCGAAGAATAAAATCGCAACCAAAAACTCGGAGCAAAACTCTTGCATGTATTCGAATAAATATGCTTGTTGGTCCGGTTTACTTCGGTCAAAATGAATTGTCAACTTCGAAATCGACTGTGCAAAACAGCGTAAGAACTGCAGACTCGTTTTCAGGCCGGTAAAGAATAAACGCTCAGAATCAAAAGATGCCACGTTGCCGCGTTTGGCAAAGTCCAAAGTAACCGATTCCTTTCCATATTTACGTTTGAATATGGAATTGGCCACTTTATTTAGCCATTTGTTCGAGAGTCCAACATTGAACAGATCCTTGATTTCCAAATGTTTGAAAATGCTCTCGAGACATTCGTTAGCCAAATCGGTGATTTTGATTGGTTCTGGTGACTCATCGACGATCTCTATCTTTCGACGCTTCGACTTGGACTCATCGACTCCTGGTTGATCACCGTCTTTTCCAATCTTTGCTTTCGGCTCTTCCATTCTGGACAATAACCTACCAAAATATGGACACAGACAAAAAAGATTAAAATATTGAAGCTCAATGACTTTCAGTTCATGTACTTGCATAACCTAAAATTCATGAACACTTTTTCATTTCGTTTTGTCATTTATGCCAATTTAAACTGAACTTACCAATTTGAATTCTTTTTCCTCGAAAACCTAATTAGTGTTGCTTTGGTTGGAATTTGGTTCGTTTGTAACGAATAAAAATAGCTTTTTAGACAAAAATCAAGTGAAGTGAGGTGATGAGATTGAAATGAGCTGGCTCGGTGAAGGTGAAGACCGCGAATGAAATGGACAAATGGACGACGTTCGAAATGAATTGATTTTGACATTCCATTTCGATTATGAATTCGTTTTGCAAATATTTTCTCAGCTTGATTGGATTCGTTTGAAATTCGAATCAGAGCCCAAATCAAAAAGAATATTAATTGATTTGCAATTTCGTAATCTCGTAATCCTGACATTTCCGCATTGATATGGAACTCTATTTTGCTCTTGATTTATCGACTAATCATCAACAGAAGAAGTATTGGTTTTGCCATGTAAATGTGGAAAAGGGCCGTGTTGTTTACACGCAACTACGCATTTTAAGGAGAAAACAAAATCTGTTTGTTTGTTCAATTTTTTCTCGATTTCTTTATTTATTTACTTCAATAACACACTGTGTGACGAATGAATGATGAACAATCAAATCGATAATTCCAATTGGGTTGCGTATTTGAGTTTCAAGAGTAATCTGTGCTCATCCCCAACATTTAAGTGCGTCTGCTGTGAATGGTGTTCAAGTGCGTCTTCAGTCCATTTTTCTGTTGAAACCACTTCAAGCAGACCTCGCAGCGAAACGGTTTTTCTCCCGTGTGTCGTCGCATATGTATTTCCAATTGAGTTTTTATAGTGGTGACGAATTTCTTGCAAAGGTGACATTCGTAACGACGATTTCGACAGCCATTTTCATGATCTTCCTTTTCATCATTCCGCGAGAATCTACGAAAACAGCCTTTACAATGGAATGGAAATTTTCTGTCTTTGTGAGTTGTCTTGTGCAACTTGAGTCTTTGCAACGTTGCGAATCTTTTGGAGCAACGGCTGCATCGATATGGCTTAATTCCGCTGTGTGTCCGCATGTGTCTGACCAATAGTGTCTTATTGATGGTGACATACTTACAAATAAAACATTCATAGCGAC
Source organism: Aphidoletes aphidimyza (assembly GCA_030463065.1). NCBI lineage: Eukaryota > Metazoa > Arthropoda > Insecta > Diptera > Cecidomyiidae > Aphidoletes > Aphidoletes aphidimyza. Next base: position 40,751,126 of record CM059999.1, read on the forward strand.
GATTTCTGCAGTTCGTTTCGTGTACCTTTTTTACAATCTCTTGAGAGAATCCACAGAAACAACCCGAGCAATGGAAGGGAAATTCATCCTTATGCGTAGCCATATGTCTTTTGAGGGTTGAAAACCGTGTAAAGCATTTATCACAGCGGCTGCATTGATATCGTCTCTCTTTGGTGTGTATCCGCATATGCCTATTAAAGTTTCCTTTTTGATCAGTTCCATAATTACAATGCTGGCATTTGAACCGTTTTGCATCTTTTGAGCAGGATGGCTTCTGGTTCTGGGCAAGGGATTCATCGATTGGTCTTGTCGTCTCCTTGCCGCTTTTTGGTGGCAATGTTGATCCAGCATCATTATTTGAGCTGTATCCACCATTCGAAGAGACGTCGTTTGGATTAAATCTTCTGATTGGAATTTCATCTTCGACCGTTTCTTGTTTGACTTCAATATTGAGCTCTTCTTTGACATGAACCTCGTCGCTGTTACGATTCATTGATGCGTTCGATTGATTTTCATTGACATCATTTTCACCATTCACCACATTTACCACATTTGCGCCTTCTTCCCGTTCGACTTTGATCTCTCGTGAGTTTGTATTAATCGCCTCGTCAATGTTGTCGTCATCACTTGAATCAAATATTTCAACCACGGTGTCGGAATGAGTTGCATCCACTTCGGATTTCACATTCACGGTATCATCGATTGAAATTGAACGCTCTCTTTGCACTAAATTCAATACAAATTGCAAGAATTTTAGAATATATTTAAGAGATTTAGTAGACTCAATTCAATTTGTGCTTTACCCGAACTCGGAATGCCTGAGCTATTCTCCGGTCTGTTTATTTCCAAGTCAAATGTCCCATCGTTTCGACTATCTACCAAATCTACGTCCTCAAAACCACTTTCTATCTGAGCCAAAGGTTCATGGGTCAAACCACCAGCCTGCACTTGATCGCTGCTCCCGTCGACCTGTTGATTTCTACACCGCTGAATACCCATTTGAACTTTGGTGTAAGTGGTTGACAATCTACAGAAAAGAATCACAAATTTAAACCAAAACGAAACTTGTAAAGCGTCGATGATTTTTGTACCTGTCGATCGAGATTCGTAGAAAATATTGCCTGAAATCTTCGTCGAGTGACTGTTCCGACGATTCAAAGCACCGGTTGATCCGGTTCAAGGAGAATGTTGCTTGACGCTCGAAACCAGCTTCCATTTCGTCCACTTCCCGTCGCCAATCGGTCAACGGCATTTCAATCTGTGGAAAAAATAATGAATTGAACGTCAAACACTGTTTAGATTGTTCGAAATGAGGTTAGAAGCAATCACAATGTATGCAGACACTTCTGAAAGCTCATTACAGTTGCTATTTGACGAAAATAAACTCCACATTCCAAACGAGGAATCCTTTTGTTCCGTCAAAACTATTTTGCCCAAAGGAATATTTCATTTGCCGAGGCTGAGATTTCTCTTTCAATATAGTTTGAATTGACTTACCTCATGTGAACCACTTGAATTCATTGTTAATACGCAAATAGCTTTTCTGTCTAAGAATTCTGATTCCGGAATGTATCAAATAGATGCAATCATCAACATAAACCCAAAATGTATTTAAAAATATCTGTTGCGAAGAGATTCTTTGCGATTGTATGCCGATTTCAGCAAAAGTAATTGTTCCAAGTTTAATAGACGCGTGTTTGTTGGCGCGCTGTCAATCGAAATGTGACGTAATCAATCATGTTCATTCGTTGAGAAACCGATTTGTGAATGTGTGCGAATGGATGGTCGGGCGAATCGACTGTGTAATGTCATGTTTTGTTTCGCCATTTCGCCTCATTCTTGGTTTCATTTTAAATAAGCGCTCAGAATTGAATTCTAAATGTTGAGATAATTTAAAATTGTGTTTTGAAAATCAAGCATAATTTTTATTTCTATTTTCGATAGATGCTTTACAGACACAAATGGAAATGAAGCTATTATGATGATAATTATTTTTATTCCTTTACAAGTTTACCATTTGAATGAGCTGAACTGAAACAGCCCACTTTGTCCTCTGCATTTTTATGAGTGTCCATCACAAATATATCATTCTATTGTTTCAATAGCTCGGCGCTCACAGCAACCGGTGACCAGTCTATTTTAATGGATTGAAAATATTTCGCTGTAATTTGGGGATCTTTGCTATGATAAGACAATTTCATTTAAAAAAGATATTTTTCTCGGTTCATTAGATGCTCTTTCTTTTAGGCGATCAATTAAGTGCACTTGCTCCGGCCGCATCGAAAAGTACAGAGAGACTTTTAATATATAAATCCAGACATGGGTAAATCGATAACATTTCATGCATATGAAAAATAAATAAATGCTTAACCGACCTACTTTGAATCTAGCATCCAGATGCTTCGCAATTGTTTGTTCACATGAAATATTGTGTGAACGCTACAGATGTTTTCTTGTTTTACTTTTCCGCACACAAGTATTTTGGCCAATATTTTGATTTCTAATCCATGAGAACGAGTGAAGATATCCTTCGTATCGTAGATTCTATTGAAATGTCGCAGTTATTTGGGAGAATTTGGATGTGTCGCCTGTTCTATTGATTTTTATTAAGACTCCTTGTATTGGCCGCACCCAAAATAGCATGTGAATTCTTTCCGAATATCACAATTGTTCCGTTTTCTTTTCCAGTTAATAGCTAAGCACCTGTTCGGAAACATTCGTATGTTCTAACATCCACGAGTGCTGATTTTCAAGGAGTGGATTAGAACTACAATAATGTGATTTTATTAGCATTAACAGCATGCAACGGCGTCAACGACTCATTATGTACTAGACGACCCTGAGACGACCCCTTGATAATTTCCACCAAATAAAATGGAATCTCAATGTCCGAATCACCGATTGAAGAAAACTTTTGTTTTCAGCAGATGTTTTTAAGCAATTTTGAGGCAATTGGTTAAATTATAGCTTTAAAAAAACGGTGTTATTTAATTTGGTACACAGCCAGTGGAAACAATAATTTGAAAATGCATTCCAGTAACAGAATACTGTTCATGTTCACACATGAAATGTAATTTAGCAATCAATAATGAGTGCAAACAATGAAAATGTCTCAATCAAAGAAAGCACATTTTCATGACTCGTGATATGGTTTCATAGTTACGAAGATTCTCTAACAAAACTCTATGAAATGATAAGTTTACTTTTCAAAGGGTATAATTTGGCTGGAACATGTGTTATTTTCAGACAGCAATCGTCGGTATAAAAGTTGGAATGCGAAGTAATTTTTAGTCAGTTGGAAGTGAATTCGCGCTTGAATATATCATCAAATCGATTCTTTGCAACAGAGGTGTTGAGTTGCGAAATCTTTTATGTTGTTAAGTGTTGAAGACTTTTTTCAAATAGTAAACTGACACTTCTTTTTCTCCTCAACTGAAATTTTGGTTTAAAATAAAAAACCTTTTGAGTTAAGAGCTTTCTGCGTCCTGTTAACAGTATATGAACTGTTTCAGATTCCAACACGTCTACTAGCATCGTTCTACTTATCGTCGTGTAACATACAACATGGATCCAAAGAAACGATTCAAAGTGTTATCATATAATCAGGCTTATATGGCACGATTGGGCATTTATTCGTACAATTTAACAAATCCAACGAACGAAGAGTTTTTCAAGCATTTTATGAGCTACTTTATTCTAATCGCTGCGGTTGTTTGTACTGTATCGAGCATTGTATTTATGGAAGGAAATTTGGAGGAGCTTCCGAAGCAATCGTTGAATGCCTTTAAAATCATTATATCGTGTATACAATGGGTTGGTATGTTCTTATTCATTGGCCTGAACCTGGACAAAGTTAAGGCTCTTCATCTTAAGCTACAGGAAATCATCGATACAGGTATCTGTTGTAGTTTTTGTAAAGTTATAGTAAATGACTCAGAATGAGGATAAATTTGATGGTGTAATATTTTTAGTGGAGCAATGATCATTTTCTGTGTTTGTTTCATTTGTTATTTTTGCTTTTTCAACCAGATCCAAATGATGAAGTGATTGATATGTACTGGAAAACCGAGCTAAAAACACGGAATTTCATGAAAAAGTTTGGCTGCTACGTGTTATTTCACACATTGGCATTTGTAATTTCATTTTTGTATGCACTTTCCTGTGTCGTCCGCGGAAGATATGATACATCATCTTGGTTTTTGTCATATGAACTGATCCTGCCGTTTGATAAGACAAATGTATTGGGTTGGTTTGGTACATGGGCATGTCAATTTAGTATAGCTCTCTCGTATTCGCTCAGCATGACTAGTATTACCGGTTACTTTGTGTGCACCTGCTACTATATCTATGGCATGTGCGATCATTTTCGTTGGATTATCAATAAAGTTCGTACAGATATTGAACAGAATCGAATGGAGAAGCAAACACAGCAGATTGAACACAATCGTCGCGAAATCGTAAAACAACTTGATTATGCAGTCAAATTTCACGTGACAATCTATGAGTAAGTTGGATCTCCGCCTGTTTGTATGTTTCATTTCAATTGTCAATTGACCAGGGAATGTCCATTTGTCCATCTTTTCAACAGTATTTTTAACTTGCTGGCGGATATTAAAAGTGGCGGAATATTTTTTCTGCTTCCAATCAATGCCATTTTTATGGCCGTGTCAATGTACGACATTGAAGAGGTAAATTGTTATAGAAATCAATTGTGTAACATTGTTTAAAACTGTTTATGTCGATGCTGTTTCTTGGTGGTTAATAGTCTGCATCGCATTTTGTGCCAAAATTGCTTCTTTTCGATGTAAGCTGCTTGTTGTGTGCATTAATTTGGCCAGCTTTTATATGTGCTCATGGAACTTTTGCCACCGATCGCATTCAAACGATTGGCTCAATTGCATACGATTTGAATTGGTATGAATATCCGATGGAAGTTCGCAAACACGTTATATTGATGATTCTTCGATCTCAAAAACCAGTCTATTTCATTGGTTTCGGAACCGTTCGCGCTACTTTTGAAGTATTTGGAAAGGTAGGGATTCGTTGAATCAATGAAAAACTTATCTAGTAAGCAATAGACTAAATCAATATTTTCTTTTCATTCGTTTTCAGATCTGCAGAACATCTTGCTCTTATTATTTGATGTTCAGAAGATTCGTTCACATGAACAAATGAACTGGTTTCAAAATTCAATTTATTTGAAATCGAATGAATATTGACGATTCATTCAATTGATCACGTCCCAAGTGGACTTTTACTTCTCTTACTGTTCGAAATTTACTTTCTTAAAAAAATAGTTTGTTCGTTTGTTGATTTATGTTTAATGTTAATGATTTTATCGCATCCTTATCTTATATCAAGTCTTGGATTTTTTATCATGAATCCGAATTTATTGTTCGTAGCACGGCGAAATTACAAACAGCTGTCATGACATTTTCTTTGGACTGCCTACAGCGCCGCCTGGATGATCAACCGTAATAATTTCGACAACTGACATCAACTGACATAATACTATCATTTCAAATCTCAATTGTATTATTATTGTTCGAATATGAGTGAAATCAAATTTCTGTGTTGCTTTTGTGGTATTTTTATTAAAAAAAATCGCGCAAACTTGAATCGGCACGAAAAATTACACGAAGAATTCATCGAAAAAATTAAATGTGCCATGGAAAAATGTGAAGAAACCTTTCAAAATAAAAGTAATTATTGGGCACATTGGCGACTTAAACACCCAAACAAAACAATGCCGAATTCTTTAGATTTCGTGAAAAAAAAGTCAACATTAAAAAAAAACATTGTCGAAAAGAAATCCGCACCGTCAAATGCCGTGTCTTCGATTGGATTTGAAATCAAAAGTGTAATTTTGGAATGTCTTATGCGTGAACCACTTTTCGGAGAGTTGTGTCAGCTATAAACAAAACATTTGTGGATGTGTATATAGAACTTGTTGTATTATTATCCCATATTTTTGTTATATCCAATTGTAATTATATTCATTTCATTTATTTATGATCCATGGCACAAATGAAAAATTGGTGTATGATAAACAGTCATAAAAAAAACAATTTCGATTATCTACTATTTTGGGGTACCTACAAAACAGGCAAATGTACAACAATTCAAATCCACAAATTGCAAATCACTTGTGTTGATACACATGTGATTCATTTGAATATATTTTTAGCTCACAATCCATTGTTTACAAACCAACCACTTACTCAAATGCAACTAGAAATTGAAATGATGCCAATTGCACAACACCACGAACGGATCCTCTCCTACAAATTGCACCCTACAAGATTAATTTTTTCCTCACGTCAGTTTCGCGAAAATAGCCAACAACATCATACCGGCGGCTCATTACAGGATCTAATCGATAGATTGAACAATGAAGAGTTGTTAGATTGTGTTCATATGTTGAGATCACAAGCGCGTCATCCAGCCAAAAATGCATCACCAGTTTTGTCGCATCAACGTGAAGTAAATCTAAATACATCGAGTTGCTATCCAATTTTGTCATTTTCACTCTCCGGATATTCGAAAACGAATACCAAAACTATTGGTAAAATTGAGGCCAAAACACACGGTTATGAACGAAACTTGACAGATCATCATCGAACCGCATTTACTGGCGGCATGGATTGCAATCAAAACTTGATCCGTATTGGGAGTAATTTGTATACACTGCACGATACAATAACATGTATCAAAAGAGAAGTTAAAATGAAGCATCAAACAGAACACGTTGCAGAGGTCGAATATAACACCAATAAAGCGGTTCCAATGGATGACATTTCAAATCAAAATTGCTTTCAAGACGAGACTGTAACTGTTTTTTCAATTTCGGCAATAAACAAACTCGACAACATGCAAACGGTAGCAAATCCAATACGATTGCACATGACCAAAATTGAGATGGATTTAAAAGAGTCCGATGACTTTCCTTGCGACCAGTTTCAAAGCGAGTCTGATCCGGATGAAGATACCACTAATATGGATATGCTGAAAATGAATAATGTTGGAAAATGTGATCAAAACATACTAAACATAGACGATATTATCTCCAATAAAAAGAAGAAAATACAAATGGAATCAAGGCTACACTTTGACTATTCCAAGTGTGACATATGTGAAACAATGTTAAAAAACACTGCACAAGTACATGAAAAGAAGACACCCGCCATCTGCACAAAATCATCTTCATAAAAATAAGCAACCAGATCCAATCCCAAGTGAGTGCTGTGGTATGATGTTAGCGAACAAAAGTTCACTTCAAAAGCATCAAGTCAGGTATCACAGTTCACCAGGAACGCTATTTTGTAAAACATGCGGTAAATTATTCACCGATACAAAAGAGCATAAAATTCATATGCTAAAATGTATAATGAAAGAACGAATTCGGCAATCAAAAAATTCCACAGAATTATTGTGTGAAACGTGCCAAAAACAGTTTAAAACAAAACGCACTTTACGTCAACACAAACAATAGACACACAATAAAAATTCCAAATGTAGATTTTGCCATTTGATATTTACGGAAAAATCACTACTCATAAATAAATAAATGAAATGAATATAATTACAATTGGATATAACAAAAATATGGGATAATAATACAACAAGTTCTATATACACATCCACAAATGTTTTGTTTATAGCTGACACAACTCTCCGAAAAGTGGTTCACGCATAAGACATTCCAAAATTACACTTTTGATTTCAAATCCAATCGAAGACACGGCATTTGACGGTGCGGATTTCTTTTCGACAATGTTTTTTTTTAATGTTGACTTTTTTTTCACGAAATCTAAAGAATTCGGCATTGTTTTGTTTGGGTGTTTAAGTCGCCAATGTGCCCAATAATTACTTTTATTTTGAAAGGTTTCTTCACATTTTTCCATGGCACATTTAATTTTTTCGATGAATTCTTCGTGTAATTTTTCGTGCCGATTCAAGTTTGCGCGATTTTTTTTAATAAAAATACCACAAAAGCAACACAGAAATTTGATTTCACTCATATTCGAACAATAATAATACAATTGAGATTTGAAATGATAGTATTATGTCAGTTGATGTCAGTTGTCGAAATTATTACGGTTGATCATCCAGGCGGCGCTGTAGGCAGTCCAAAGAAAATGTCATGACAGCTGTTTGTAATTTCGCCGTGGTTCGTAGATTTACAGATAGATCGGATTTGATTGGGCGTATCTCGAAATCCTTTCGAATGCCACACAAAAGGAAACAAGTGGTTCTGGTGGATTCCCGAACTTTCGGACCTGATAAAATTGCCTTACTAACATGCCTAAGATGCCCAGGAACCCGAAACACGTCAGAAAGAAACGTCAGTGTTGAGTCAACACTGTTGACTGCCTATCGAATAGATTAGTGAATTTCAAAATTGATGTTTGATAAACTGTCGAGTGGATACTGTAAACTGATAATAATTTGAAATATGAATGCTCCATAGAAGAGTCCACAAAGCATAGCTATTCGATATCTTGTCACAACCATTTTAGATAGTTGTTGTTTCGGGTGATTATTAATTTGACACATATGAATACTAATAACTTAATTGAATCTATAATTATTTTTAATTTCACTTGTTCGCTGCTTGCTTGGCAGCTTGCCACACTTCAAATAAATATCAAACTTGCTTCAGCCAATCGCCCAAACAAGCTTCCATTTTTTCTTAGCTCAGTTTAACTGAGTCAATTAAACACCATCCATTGAAAAGTTCTACTAAAATCACTACAAATTATGGTTTAATATTCTTTTCTGAGTTGATTTGATCAACCTTTACGTAGGATTCTAAGGTGAGTACATAACCCAATCCGACCAATCAAAAGAAAATGTTTCAGTTTGAATCAACCGCTTTATGAATGACGTTGTAATGTTATCTGAAGAGGTCTGAAGTCGATTATTATTGTTGAGTCTGATTTTCACAACAGATTAACAAAGCATCATCAAATTCGATACCTTGTCTTGTCTTGGGGACCTTTTGAAAAATACATTCTCTCTCGACCTTGTAATTATATTGAAAATATTCATAGATAATTTTCCGAAAAAATATCAAATTTGAATTACAATTTTATCAAATACTTTGAATTGATTCGCTTGTTATGCATTGAATTCAATTGACTGCATACATTCACACTCTTGACGTTTGACATTTGATTTTCATTTGACAGATAGCAAAGACCTAACACGAGGTTAAGGTGTTCACTGTTCTTTTTCGCAGAGAAGCCAACAAGACAACATTGATTTCTATTTCGTGGATTGAACAATTTTCGTACTTATTTTGGTTATTTGATGCCTTTTCTTACATTTAAATCACGATCACAATTGTTAACCGGTTCAAATCATTCGAATCATTCACAATTTTTTCAAAATAAAGGTAATCACAGTGAGTCGTCATTGAAATTCAAAGCGTAAGTTAAGAGGTATGAACATTATTTGGCAAATGTATTCAAACAGTCCAATAAGATTTTCTTTATTAAACATTTGAATCAGATTTTGCTTTATTTTGCTTTATTTTGATGCTAAAATTTAATTGATTTGATTTTGAATGGTAAATTTGTTGCTGTGCAGTCAGAACGTGATTGTGACTGTGACGTGTAAATTTGTGAATTAAGGTTATGATACCTTTCTTCAGCAGCAAAGTTTCACGTTCTAAAACACAAACATTATTTTTAGTTGTTGTTCAATCTTTCGTTTTTGTCGCTGAATTATTGACAAATCAAAATGTCTGATGTCAACTGGAGACGAGAAATGAAGGAAATGCTCTGGAACATTGAGCGTCATGCCACTTATTCACTTACCAATATCAGAAGGAGCCAATCGCTCAACAATCAATTTCAACAATTGTTTCTCCGTCTGACAAACGAAAGGTATTCATTCGGTCAATAAATGTCTCACTAAAACGCTTTCAATGTTTGACTCTACAAAAAATTCTCTGTTGATATCCATTTGTCATAGGCTGGCAAAAACATATTCGCGGGTTCAAAAGCGATTGAACAAGAGGAATCAAGATAAAAATGATGGAGGTCAAAACAAGACTGGTGCATCTGTCTCTGAACAATCTCCGAATTCAGTTCGGGATGATTTTGATCTGCAGCTCAACCAAAACACGAACAATGTCAACCTCTCAGATTCGGGTGAGTGTTCGATTGATTTCGCTTCACATAAACTATCGGCTGATTTCCTTTCAATGATTTTTGTCTAGTGAAACAAGAAGTGACAGATCAAACCGATGCTCGATCGAATCAGAATGTCATCGCTGATAATTTACATGCCAAGTCAACCGAGCCCAAGATTGGGGCAAACGAAGTGAATGAAATAGTGGAAATCTACGATTCGAATGACGAAGAAACCAGCGATGAATCGGGTGAAATGCAATTAAACAGAATCAAAAATGTTATTGAAAATAGAAACGACATCGAAAATGAGTCGAATGCAGCGATGAATGTGGACAATAGCGGAGAGAAAAGTGATGATGTGGTTGTCAAAAATGAGGTTGATGATGATTGGATCAAGCCCAAGCAAGAAATTATGGACGAAGACATTCCAATCAGAATCTTCAATCCAAACGATGTCTCTTCGAATGTTGGATACATTACAGGTGATAACGTTGCACGTAGAAGTGACTCTGGGTCATCATTGTCACATGAAAGGAATGGCAAAGGGACGGCAAGAGGAAGCGATGAAACACTTGCTGCGAAGCCATCAGGTTCAAAGGATTCAAAGCGATTCAGTTGTGGGCTTTGTGGATATGGATCTGATCACAAAGGAAACTTCAACAAGCATTTGCGGACGCACACGAATGAAAAACCATATCGTTGCAGCCGTTGTTATAAATACTTTACACAGTCATCAACCCTCAAAAGACATATGACTACGCATAAGGAGGAATTTCCATTCCATTGCTCGGGTTGTTTCCGTTGATTCTCTCAAGAGATTGTAAAAAAGGTGCACGAAACGAACTGCAGAAATCGTCGCTATGAATGTTTTATTTGTAAGTACGTCACCATCAATAAGACACTATTGGTCAGACACATGCGGACACACAGCGGAATTAAGCCATATCGATGCAGCCGTTGCTCCAAAAGATTCGCAACGTTGCAAAGACTCAAGTTGCACAAGACAACTCACAAAGACAGAAAATTTCCATTCCATTGTAAAGGCTGTTTTCGTAGATTCTCGCGGAAGGATGAAAAGGAAGATCATGAAAACGGCTGTCGAAATCGTCGTTACGAATGTCACCTTTGCAAGAAATTTGTCACTACTCATAAAACTGATTTGGAAATACATATGCGACGACACACGGGAGAAAAACCGTTTCGCTGCGAGGTCTGCTTGAAGTATTTTCAAGTTAAGTACGGACTTAAGAAGCACTTGAACACCATTCACAGCAGACGCACTTGAATGTCAGGGACGAGCACAGGCTACTCTTGAAACTCAAATCCGAAACCCAATTTGAATTATCGATTTGATTGTTCAATGTTTGTTATTTTCCTTAAAATGTGTAAAAAAAAAACAATTTGAACTTGAGAATAAAACTTTATTTTCTGAATTATTGAATAAAATATATCAAGATTAAACTCAAATTTCTCAACATTCAACCTTCAGACGCCAGTCAATATATTGCTCATTCTTAAAATTCAAAGCTCGCAGATTCTCGTCGCTCCAAAACCATTGTCGCTTTTGTTATTGATTTTTTATCGAATTGATTCGGTAGCTGAATTTCTTCAACGAAGTCTAATGGACTAACTCAAGCTCATTCTGGCCTACTAACGATCATCAAACTCCAAAATCATTGAAATAAATGACACGAGATGATTTTTCTTCTGATGAACATTCAGCTCTACTGAGTAAGAGGCGAAAAACCCATGCAACGAGAGTTTCATCTTTTGTGAATGCATCATAGCATCAACCAACTAGAATTTAAGGACACATATTCCAAAAGGTTCCAAGCTTTTCTCTATCAAATCGCTGATAACATCAATGGAAGATATTTTGCTTCTAGCTCTTTTTTGTTCGGTGGAAATTGTTCAATCGATTTGTTTGCTCAGTTAAATCGTTTTTTTCCAGTAAAATCGTTTTTTTTTTTGTAAAATACATTTTGCGCTATATTTAATTGATGGTTTGTCACATTTTATATTCTAAACAAACGAAATATGTAATTTGAACAACATTAATTACTTTGGCTCTCGCTTTAGCTTTTATTGAATTTCTCATGAAACATCAAAAACAGCATTTTCTCCATTTTTTCAGTCAAAAATTTTGGTGTGTTTATTAGTTCATTTACAACACACATACATAATTCATTCAATCGCCTATGATAATAATGATTGAATTTGGAATAGAAATTGATAGAACAGCTTGCAAGTGTGCAAAAAATATGAATTGTCACAATTACGACTGAATTAGGTGGCCAATGATGGCATACACTCCATCGTACACGCTAAACAGCTGCAATTTGGTGTGCAGTGCACAGGTGCACACTGTGCACGTTAAATTATGACAATTTTCTTACCTATCAATCAAAGTCGATTTTCATTTAATGCTAGGGGAATGGACAGGTGCACCTGTACACATGTGTATCCGAATCTCCAGCGATATAAAATTGGTTTTTCATTTTTTTTGGTTTCTCTTCTCTTTAAAAGAGTGAAAGAGTGTATTCAATGGAATTTCAGAAGGGAATTTGATTAGTTTTTCTGTGATTCTATTCAAATGTTTGATTTATTTGAGTTCATTCCATTCGAAAGTCTATCAGGTCTGTTCTATTGATTTTAGTAAGACTCCTTGCATTCGCCAAACTAAAATTAACACATGGATTTGAAAAGTGTGTACGCTTACTTTATTTACCCCATGGGGAAACTGCAACTAAATAAAAATTGATTGGCGTTCGAAAATACCGAGAACCAATGCTTCAAGTCTTTGCTGCAATTTGCACAAGTGTTTTTCATGATAAATGTTCGAACAATTTTCAAAGTTTAAATTTCAAACATTCTTACATTCATGAGACTGATTTTATCCAAATGTTTTGTTTGCTTTAAAAATGTCCATGCTTAAATTCACTTCAATGCAAATTGAAGTAATTGTTTTTGTGTCGACTTCAAACTGTAGAGCACATGCTTTTGGTCATTTCAATGCAATCAGGTTAACAAATGTATTATTTAATGTGACACAAAGCCAGTGAATTTCACAGAGTGAAAACAATACTTTTACCTTGATTTGGTGAAACACCAAAGCATAATACATTTCCCGTTCAGAAACAAGGGAGGCCAAATGGTGTAATTTACCTGTCAATAAATGCAATTAATAAAGATTTCTCAATTAAACGGTTTATAATCCAAGCAATGACAAAATGGTTTGATTCGCTTCTGAATCTAAGCGACATCTACATACGTTCATGCTAGCGTTCATGATATATACTCTACTGTGCCTACCGAATAAACATTCTTCATGGATGTCGTTAGAGTTTGCTAAGAGAAAACACATTTCTTTATGAGTCGTGATATGATTTTTTATTGAATTCCCTGTCAAAATTCTATGAAGTGACAAGTTTATTTTTCAAAGGGTATAATTTGATACTAGCAACATGTGTTTCTTTCACTCAGCAAACGGTATATAAAAGTTGGTGTGCCAAGTAATGGCTATTCAGTTGGAAGTGGTCACTTTAACAATTAAAAATACACGATTCATTGTAACACCAGTGTTCAAAAGCGTTTATGTTGTTTAGTGTCAACATTTAATTGGCTGCAACATATTATAAGTGTATATTCAGTTTATTTTTCACAATCATTGCACACATCATTTACAATATTATTTTTTTTTTTTTTATGCTGTCAATCGATTGGCAATCGACTAAAACCGTCTAAAGTACATACAAATCGGTTTCAGACGTCTATTGTCCCAAATTAATCGACTATAGTCGTTTAACTGTCGACTGGCTGGCAATCGTTTTTTTTTCACAAGGGTCACTATCAGCCCCATCAAGTGAAAGGACGTCCCGGATCCGAGTCCGGTGTGAACAAAATTCATCTTTCTACATGGGCGTATGCAGGGGGCAGGATGGGTCAGCTGTCAATCCCCCCCCCCCTGACGATTGTCCTCAATTTTTTTCATGAAATTCAAGCTATGAAAACTCGTAAACGATGTAAGAAAACCGAGGACTCTTCGGAAAATAAAACGTGGACATTGTAAGATTGTAGTTTATTTTCGGTGAAAAATGTTCAAAAAACGGGAATAACACGGAAAAATCCCCCAAATTTTCTCGAAAATCGATGATATAGGGAAAATTTTCTCAAAATACGAGGACTTTGCATAAAAATCGTACATTTTCAATAACAATCGAGATTTTTTTTTCAAATGTCCTCGGTTTTGCTCGGCGATGTTCTTGATTTCTCGGCCAAAATCCAGTCTTGTGTCTCTCACAATGTGCACAGCTGAGCTGCACAGTCTAATTGTGTGTGTATGGATATCATTGCTTAACAATTTCGGCACAATATTTTTAATCTAAAATTGAAGGCCTCCATATGGTCAATTTGTGAATTTATCACATTGACATCAGACACTTCACTAAAATGCTGCTCAGGTGCTCAGTATGCTGATTTTCACAGAATGTAAGGTTTATAGAATCTGAAATTAGAAAACAAAAACAAAATTGGTTGCATTGCTGGCAGTGCGTTTAGTGAATTTTTGAAGAATCATTATCTTGCATCAATACACACACGAGGTATCAATTGAATGGAAACTTACTTCTAAATTTTTCATCGCACTGAAACCTCTTGCTACTTTCAACATCAATATTTTAATATCAGCTGTTGTTGAATTTTTTAGTTGAAAATTAGTCAATTCTCGAGGTAAATTGATATTTTGTGCAATTTCGAGGAGCAATTTTCACCTAATTTCATTGTCGATGAAATAACATGTTGTCAGTCGAAATCAAACTCTTGGGTTACACGATTTATTTTACATAAAACTACGGTATTGAAAAGAAGTCATCAATCTCTCAATGTTTGCTTTTTCATAGAAATTCCAAAAGCTTTTTCATTAGAGAAAATAATTTTTGGCATAGAAAAATTGGCTGTGAAATTAAATTCGGTGAATAAATTTCAGTGAATAATACTTTCGATTTTGTTCTGTTGTTGGTGAATTTGTTCGAATTTTGTAATCGTTTGTGTCCGTTTAATCTTTGCACAGGAGAATAAGTTGGAGAGAGCCTGAACGCGAATTTCTACGAATCAATGAACAAAATTAACAAATTTTCCGGTGATTCGTAAAAATTGCGTTCTCATGGCTACGATCATTCAAATAAGTGTTTTATTTTGTTTCTGCACCTCATTTATTGCATTAAAACTCAGTTTTATCACAGTTCAAACGTACGAAAGAGTTGAGGTTGAACAAAAAAAAGCGGGTTGAAGTTTATAATTTCCAATTTCAGATTCCAAAACATCAACGTTAACGTCGAGTGATAAAAAATGGATCCAAAGAAACGGTTTAAAGTGCTATTAAATAACCAGGCTTATATGGCCCGGTTGGGCATTTATTCGTACGATTTAACGAATCCAACAAACGAAGAGTTTTTCAAGCATTTTATGAGCTACTACATTTTAGCCTCGGCAACCATTTGTTGTATATCGAGCGCTGCATTTATCAAACAGAATATAACGGAAATTAAACAATCATTAAATGCATTTAAAATAATTATTTCGGCATTGCAATTCGGCGGTATGTTTCTATACGTTGGACTGAATTTGGAAAAAGTTAAGGCTCTTCATCTCAAGCTACAGGAAATCATCAATATAGGTATTTAATGTTATTTTCCATTCCGTGACTGTGTGAATAATTGAAATTTAGTACAAACACTGATTCAGCCAAAGTGCAACATGCAAGTGGTTTGCTAAGTCAGCAATGCTAACTCGTTTGCTTTTATCATAAGCCCCCAAAAAAATAATCGCTCTTGTGCTTTTCTTTTAAAATTTCAACCATTTGTTTTTTTTCTCTCCACAAAATTAGATCCGAATGAAGAAGTAATTGATCTATATTGGAAAACCGAGCAAAAAGCTCGAAAGTTCGCGAAATGGTGTGGCTACTATGTGTTATTTCATACATCAGCATTTACAATTGTGTTGATTTATGCGTTAAGTTGTCTTGCCCGTGGAAAATATGACACTTCATCTTGGTATTTGTCATTTGACATTGTCCTTCCGTTTGATAAGACAAAAGTGTCGGGCTGGTTTGGTGTCTGGGGCGTTCAATTTAGTATGGCTTTTTCTTATGCTCTTGGAATAACGGCTGTCACAGGTCAGTATTGTTCTTCATTTACCTCGTGGTTGAATTCAACAAAATAGACATCGAATTTATTTTGCATAAATCCGGAAATATATTTTTTTTTGGACACTCTACGGTGAACCGGTGAATGCACTCATTAATGATGATGACAAATTGACACGAGTCACTTTTTTTTCAATACTGTGTTCTCTTCACTAATTTAGGCTATTTCGTGTGTTGCTGCAATTATATCCACACAATGTGCGATCATTTTCAATGGATCATTAGTAAAGTTCGAACGGATATTGAGGAATATCGAACGGAAAAACATCCACAAAAGATTCAACAGAATCGACGCGAAATCACAAAACTAGTTGATGATGCAGTCAAACTGCATGTCAAAATCTATGAGTAAGTTAAGATCGTCTCTTCCCATTGTTCTTTTTTCAAATTGAAATGTTTAACTAAATTGAAATGCTCTATCATTCTTTCGATAGCATTTTTTACTTGCTAGCCGATATTAACAGTGGCGGAATATTTTGGTTGCTTCCAGCCAATGCCATTTTTATGTCCGTATCCATGTACGACATTGAAGAGGTAATTTTTCAGCTGATTTTTGTTTTCTCATATTTTACTTTTAGACAAATTCCCTTAATTGTTGTATTTTTTTGCATGTTTTTTTCATTGGTGGCGTTTTTTGGGTCAATAGTCTGCTTCGAATTTTGAGCCAAAGGTTCTTCTCTTCGACATGAGCTGTTTGTTATGTGCTCTATTTTGGCCAGCTCTTATATGTTCATATGGAACCTTTGCCACCGATCGCATTGAATCGGTTGCCGATATTGCATACGATTCAAATTGGTATGAATATCCAGAAGAAGTTCGCAAGCATATCATTTTGATAATTCTACGATCTCAAGAACCGGTTTATTTTATGGGACACGGAGTCGTTCGCGCTACTCTGGAAGTATTTGGAAAGGTAAAGGATTCGTTGAATCAAACTTCGTTTTTTTTTTTTAAATGAATTTTCAGATTCTCACATCACTCGTTTAATATTCGTTTTTTCAGCTTTGCAGAACATCTTGCTCCTATTACTTGATGTTCCGAACATTCGCTCGCATGAGCAAATAAATTGATTTCTACCATTCAATTTGTTCGATATATGAAAAAAGATTTTTTTTTCCCGAAAAAATGCTTTAAATATGCAATACTCACGTTTGATTTGATTAATTAAGCCCTAAGTGGACAATTTATTTAATATTTTAATCAATTTCTTTGAAGTTTGTTGTTCAAAATAATAATTTAGCTTTAGTTGGTTTTTTTTTACTGTTCGGTATACCATAAGGTACAGTTAAAATGTAACGATTGCTCCGGAGAATTTGACCCCTTGGATCCCCTGGTGAAAATTTATGCGCTAGGTTACTGTTAATCGAAGTTTATTCGATGAGGTGTTAATTTAAGCGATGAATACTAAATAACTCAATTATATCGATTATTTTTTGTCAATTTCACTTGTTTTGCTGTATGCCACGCATCAAATAAATATCCCAATCGCTTCTGCCAACCGCAAAATAAACCTGCTCTTTTTTCTAACTTACTATATTACACCAGTGTTCTCATTCAGGTCTCGAGTCCGAGGTCCGACCCGAGTCCTACCTACCCGCACTGAACCGCACTGGAACACTTCGGACTCAGGCACAGCCTCCAGTTTTCGGGTCGGACTCAGGCATCCAAGCGAATTGATCGGATACTTTCGGGTGTTCGAGACTGTGAGGCTAAACAGTCTTCCTGCGGCACCTGACCCAGCAGGCTTAGCAGTGTTGCTAATTAGCACCAAAAGACTTGAAATGTATAATTATGGATTTGATTGGTTTTCTATTGAAAAGTTTATGCCACGAATTGAGAATAGATTGAATGCGTGTTATTGAATTTAGCATTTGAATTATCGTCGGTTGGCTCTTCCTTTATATTTTGAACCATATCGTTATTAGCCGTCCACGTACATAGGCCAACCGAAGATAGCTCAGACCGAACAATGTTCGGTCGGACTTCAGACGATTCTTCCATTTCTATGTGGACTAAGATCGGGTCATGTGAGCTCTAGGGAAATTTTGGTCGGACATCGGACTGAATTTTGGGTCCGACTTAGAACACTGCAGTTCAACCATGGCTGACAAACTCCACTGAGCAGCTCTACCAAAACAAATGAGTATTTGGCTTGGTTTATTTACTTTTTCCCGACAGGGAGAAACAGCAAAAAAAAAGATCAAATGACAATTCAATTTATTGTCTGTTAAATATTCTCTGACAATTTGCCAGATGATTCTGGTTATGATTTGCGGATTGATCGATATCATATTGATTTTTATCAACGATTAGACCAATTATTACTATCGCCCTTGGGAAACATATCATATTCAACAGCCTTTTCCTTTAATTTGACGTTGAGTACAAAATTATCACACAATTCCAGTCAAATCACTTCACTACTCCAAATGATTGCACGATAAT
Organism: Aphidoletes aphidimyza; assembly: GCA_030463065.1. Taxonomy (NCBI): domain Eukaryota; kingdom Metazoa; phylum Arthropoda; class Insecta; order Diptera; family Cecidomyiidae; genus Aphidoletes; species Aphidoletes aphidimyza. Next base: position 40,769,912 of record CM059999.1, read on the forward strand.
ACAATTTAAAACATTGATTGAAAATCGTGATATGAATCAGCGATAAGATTTATCGAATTTATGAAAGGTAATTTGTTCAATAGAGTGATAATGGAATGGAATGACTAGCCATTCAATAAACTAGATAAGATAAAAAAAAATTCATCGCGTTTCAATGTTTGAAATCATAAAAAAGTTCAGTTTTCAAAATAATAACTGTAACTACATCGCAAAAATGAGAACATTCAAAATAGTTTATTTGTTAATTGGAATTTGTATTTTAGCTGCAGCTGCTGTGGGCATATACTTTTTAGTGAGTTCAAATGAACCCGAGGACGAGTTTATTGAACAAGTAGAAGGCGTGAGTTGCCAAAAAAACCGTGATTTTTTTATATTTTCATTTCTCTTAAAATTTCACTTGTGAAAGACAACAATTGAAAGACAACAAAGAATCGAATTGACGTGATTGCATCAAAATTTGGTTTCCATTTCAGGTGTGCGAAGAATATGCCGAACCAAAGGATATCCAAGAAATTCTCAAATACACCAATTTCAATGGTTTACTTCAATTGGCCGAAATAAATAAAAACTTTTCAGATTTGGCTGCTGTCGCATTCAAAGAAAAGTATGCCACGGAACGGATTCAAATTGGTTTTTCATATCCGATAGACAGCGATAAAAGTATCATTGAAAGTGCTACCATTCTAAAGACATTGAAACACTTTGGTAAAAGTATTTCATTGTTGGATTTATTCTGTGCGGGCATTGAAGAGCGTTACTCTAGGGTGATAACGCAATTAATCAACAACTGCAGTAGTAATTCACTGTTGGATTTTAGCATGAATAATTGCGGTGGAACTGTGTGGCAAGATCTAACCAATCCATTTGAAAATGTGAAAAATGTGTCTTATTCGATTGCATCCGGTGATGCAGAAGATGATTTTGTGCCATTTAATAAATTATTCCCAAATATTGTGGCATTAACGCTATCAAATTTCAAAGCCAAAAATGGAAGTCATGCTGATTGTAATTTTCCATATTTACAATATTTGGCCTTGCAGCGAATTCAAAACGATGAATTTGACACCAGTTTTGAACAAGTCATTCGCAAAAATCCACAAATTCAAATATTTGGTGCATACAATTTATCACCAAAATTCTTACAATTTGTTAGCATAAATCTACCGAATGTCCAAAGCTTACAGCTTTCTAAGCTTGTCGATGGAACTGAGGAAATTCAATTTTCAAATGTCAAAGCATTTACTGGCATCAATGTTGCACCGCAAAATCTCAATTTTCCCAATTTGGAAAATGTTCAAATAAAAACTCTGTCTAAAGATCGTGAAAGCTTCATCCAATTTATGGCCAAACATCCACAAATTAAAAAATTGACCATTTTAAGAGGATCTGATTTAGATAATAAAGTTTTTCACACAATCACCGAAAATTTAAACAAAATCAACGATGTGTCCATCGATGACGGTCAAATGATTGCCACACAAACGATTATCAATTTTCTGGAAACGCATACAACATTACAAACATTTTCGATAGTCTATTGCGAGAAAGCGGATAAAAAAATCTACGAAGAAACATTGAAAGCGACTTGGAATATCAACAATTTTATGGATTGTTTGTCATTTACACGCAAGAAATAATGTGATGTGGTGGTTTTTTTTTTGTCTGTTTGTTTCAAATTCAAATTGTAAATTATATTTGTCAATAAAATAATAATTGTTAATGAAAACAAAGCAACGTGCAAGTGCTAATAAAACATAACTCTACGGGAGCTCACGGAATTTCAAAACAACGTCAGTCATTTTTATGAACTATATAATCAATTTCCGTCACGCGTACAGTACTCTTATCATATATGATAGCCAAAATTGGCTTAAATATCTCATTTTATTACATAGCACAATTGGGTCTCAGGATAACCAAAAACGAAGCTGTGGCACTGGTTCGCGGTGATCTGTTCACTAGTATTTTGTATATCAACTTTTCACCAATTGTTGTTTCCCACCAATTTATCTAACTCGGGTAGCCTATTGGCTAGTGTCGACAATGGAAGTGCTTGACTGATTGGTGTCGTCTCTTTCGGTCGAGGATGTAGCTGTCCAAAATATATAGGAGTCTATAGTCGTGGCCGTTCTACGACCAAACCTATCACTTCATCTAATTTCTTATATCGTCTGAATTTGTACAATAAATGTTGTTGATCATTTTAAACTTGATTGGTTTTCCATTCAAAATTGAAAATCTAGAATATAATGTATAGAAAGCGTCATGCAATCACAATTCAACCACAAAAATGTTTTTTTTCTTATACTGAAAAGTCTCATTATAGCTGAACCTACAAAAATGGTTAGTTTTAGAGTATAAAAACTATACCGATAGAGTCAGTGTTGCGAAATAGGCACTAGACAGCCTTTTATACACTAAAAATTCACAATGGTTTTTTTTCACTAACAAATGCAAGCGAAGCTGTCAGTGGTCATGGTCACTCGTCCATTTACACACACACACACGCACAGTTTTTGATACATAGTGCTTTTCCACAGGATAGCACTTAAAATGCCCTTGAAATTAATTTTTTCTAACCTCTTCGATAGATATCTAATCTGTGAGTATGAACGAAATTCCTTCTCTTTGTCATCATACCTCATCTCATCATACGTTTCTTCGTTATCAATTTTAAATACATTTCAAAGACAAATATGATATGCACCATTTTTCAGCTCCTCACAAACTCTGAATAGTTTATGGAATCCATGTGTCGCATACACGCAGCAAATGTTGCAGCGCAAAGAAACGAATCGAAAATTGGTGGTTTTGAAATTGTAAAGGCTAAATCCTGAATGTGGATTTCAGTGGATGGTCGAAAATATAAGTGAAGTGAAAAGTATTCTTTGCTGCAACAATTATAAAGAGTAAAGAGAATAAAAATGGTGAAATAAAATTATTTTTATGCTTTTATCGGGTTACTTTTGACATACTGTTTATGATAAGCCGACATTTCAATGAGAAAGTAGAATTTCTGCATAAAATCGATATAGCGGCATACACTTAATCGTAGAGGTCTCATATATATGTGACCGACCCCACTTATTTTGAGACAAAGAATCAGATGGGAGTCGTGAAAATACTTGAGGCAGCTAATTAAACGTACATCCCATTGAAAAATGCATTTGATCACCGTTAGTGTGTTCAAATGGTTTAAAGAAAAGCCAATTCAAATCATTTTTTCGTGGATATTTTTGCTAAAAATATTTCGATTATAACTTAACTGATCGTCCTAGAGGATTTGCATGACGAAGATGTGCAAGTTTAGTTATCGTGAATGAAATTTTCCAATTTTTGGTTTAGACCAACAAAATCATAAAAAATTCAACACTATAATCACGCAAAATGATATAATATCTCAGTCATATATCGTAAGCATAAGCATTTCTGGGCATGCAGCGCTACCTATGTCCGTCGTAGAGTGTTGGTCACTGCTTTGAATTTCAAAGCAATGGTTTGGACGTTAACTGGCGCATTACCTGAAGTTATGTAACAAAAAAGAAAAATTTGCCAAAATGTATGCAAATAATACTGCTGGCTAACCCAAAAATGCCACACCATTTCGAAAAAAAAAACCCAACAAAAATTGTTTCGATTGAAAAATGCTTTTTTTATAACGATCGTATTTCTAACGACGCTACAGGCAATACTCTAATGTACAGATGTTGTTACTTGCATATTATATTTTCAGTGGAATTGATGAGCGGCAAATAAAAAAAAATTGGATAAATATTCATTGGATTCTCTTGTGAAATTTACTAGCTTCTCTTGTGGTAGCAAAAGCCTGTTAGAGCTTGAGAATGCATTCTGCGAATTTCATATGTACGAAGCAGTTGCTCGACATAAAATGTCCTCGAATCGTCACTTTTTTATGTTCACACGATTTACCTGTATCATTTTTTGTAAATTGTTTTATGCGACAATTTGTCTACACAAGCAAATTACTGTCACGCAAGCCACAATAAATGATTGGAGAATTGCGACCAAGCTGTTGTATTCAATTAAATAATTGAAATGAAATTATATTTTGTGGCTCGTATCTGGTGTAAAAATGATTGAAAATGCATGCAAAATATTTTATTTATACTGAATTTTACTGCATTTTTCAGTAGAAAAAAAAACAGGTTACCTCAATAACGAAGAAAATGTTAAAAGGTAGAAAATTCTGTTTATAGTTTTTGTGTGATGGGAGTATTGCTAAGTGGTGAGCGATTAGTAGTAATGGCGTGGAGTCTGCATTCATAAATTTCATAAAAAATGTTCAATCTGAACCGCACATGACATGTGCATTTTACTTTTCCGCGCATACAAAAATGCTTTGGAAAAATATCGGTTTTTCCACGAAAAACTCAACTCCACCGCGCTTGAGTAAATGATCTCTGATCGGGTTCAACATTTCACTTAGAGTCTTAGTTTATCATAAGAAGTGACACAGTCTTTGACACTTTCAATACGGTTTTGTTACATTCCGTGCAAAATGGCGTCCTCAAAAATTATTCCTCGAATGGCGTGTCAAATCCCAAAAATGATCACGCCAATCTGTTCAGTATATAGGCCTCATTTGGATCAACATTTCCCATTTTAGAATGGAATGGATCAACTAATTCTATTTTTGCATACTGACTTGAAATTTATTCATTTATGATGATAGAAAAAAGATAAAATAAAACACACAACACATTGGATTTCTATCAGTAACTCATGAGCCACTTTTTAGCTAAATAATAAAATTTTAGCTTAATTTTTTGAAATCATTTAAAAAAAAACTGGAAAATGTTCGAATCCATAATAAATAAATCAGAATTGAATGGTGACGAACTACATGCTCAGCTCGTCATGTTTTCGACTGAGGCTTACTATGTTAATGCTACAGATGTACTGAAATTGCTATTCAGAAACAAAATCTGGGTAATGTGGTTCCCAATGTATTTATTGCATTTTAGATTATGCTCACATTTCCATTTTCATTTCAGCGTCAAGCGAACGATCATTCTCAAAATTTAAACTCAAGAAAACATATCTTCAAAAAGCACTGAATCGTGAGAAACTCAATGAATTAGCCATCATTTCAATCGAATAAGATGTCACCAACTCAATTGAATATGATGATATTTTAGAAGATTTTGCAATCGCCGAAGCAAGAAAGATGATATTTGTATAATCACATAGCAATTTGTATTGCTCTTTTTTTATTTTCAAATAAATTTAAAATATATCAATGTTTCTTTTACTTTCATCTTGAATTTAAGAAACTGAATTTAAAAAGTACGCATTGAACATTTGAACCAGGTGCTACCAAAAGTGCTCGGATTTGGAACCTGTTACACTTTGCATGCAAGCAGCGCCACTAAAATTACATATGATTTGGTTTAACGGTAGCGGTGAGAGTTGGAACTAACAAAAATAACAAGAATTTCTATGAACGTCCAGCCTTCGATTTCACTTATTAGTGAGCTTTAAATTTGAATGTTTTTGAACAAAACCAATCATTTTTTCTTATGATCAGTCGATAAATCAGTTAAGATCTCGAATATAGTTCGAGCGAAATCAAATTTCATGTCAATACAGAAAAGTCTGAACTACGAATGTAATTCAATTTATTTCACTTTATTTTTTATACATGCAGAAATTGGAATTGTTTTGATAGAGTGATACATGTGTGAATGGTTCGGTAGTACGTAGAATCAAAATTTACTATTTATTAGTGAACTACTTAGAATATTTACATGATATAATTTACAATGATAACTTGATATTTTCAATATAAAACAATATTGGCGGCCCTTCATATACGAAAAACGTGCTCGGCTGTGAGCAATCGCACTAGAGTGGATCGATTTGAGCAAGTTTTGTCGGATTGACCTTGGAAGGTGTAGTATTATGTGAATTTGCACTCCGAAATCGAATCCAGGTGAGTTTTTCAAATCCGCTTGAATAGAAGGGGACTTTACCATGAAATAATCATTACTGAGGTACTCTGCAATGGGTAAATGACAGATTTTCTGTCATTAGAAACGTCAAACGTGCCTTCAAGTACTTTCTCAATATCGAATCTACTGCCAATGGCACGTATACTTTTCCAGCGCTATGTAAATGTGCTGACGGGCTGGAAAAATACGAGTCATTGGCGATAGTTTCGATATTGAGAAAGTACATCAAGTTTGACGTTTCTAATGATAAAAAGTAAAAGGTTGTCATTTTCTCCTTGGAACTCTGACTTCGAAAGTTCTGTTTGTTTTGATTTGAGCTGTCTAGTTGATTCCGATGAAAATTGCTCAAAACCATCCACCCTAATGCATATCAAGGAAAAGTTTGACGCATGTAAAAGACCACTTAGGAATCACAATTGGCTATTAAATATATGAACTACTTCAAATAGCCTGATTATGTTGAAAAAATGCTGTATTTTTTTGAATTATTAAATAGAATGAATATATCAGTAACCCGTAAACATGAGTATAAAATATATGAGAAATAACAATGAAATAAAAAAAGAATATACTCTGCTATAGCGCATCTGGTGACGAGGTGCTTAATCAACCTCTATTAATTTACAACATAAACATACGCCGCTGAGCGCTTAGTGTGTTATATCAAGTAAATGTGTGCTTTTGTTGCGTTCTTGAGAAAGAAAATACTGATGCTAGTTTGCTGATACTATTTGACACCAGTATTATTGCTTTCGTGTTGCCAACTTGACTCATTGAAATGCTAAATTATGTTTTTTAGCATGGGAAATATTTGTTAAAATAGAATTTTTTAAAGAACTTAAAGAATATGAAGCGTTTGATAGAATGCCAGGCATTTTGCTCGTTTTGCTGTCATCGCCACCAGATGCGCTACTCTTCATTTTCAACCTATGAGTATTGGATTATATTCTTATGAAACAGTAATTAACCGCTCCTTTGATCCGTTTCAGGTGACAAACTCACATTGAATCATTTTCAAATTTTGCCAAATTCCCATTAAAAATGTTCAAGCATTATTCTAACGAAATCGATAAATTTCCAATCATCCTCATTTCCACATTTTATTGACCAATTTTGTATTACTTGTTAGCTCAGAGCTGGTTATGACTCACTCGAAAATAACAATGTGAATAAATTGAATTGCATTTGTAACCGAAACTGTTCCGCACTGGCATGAAATTGGATTATGCATGAACTATCCTTATCAAGAGAAATGGTATTGATTTTGTATGTATGGCCCGAGCAGTTGAGTACACGCCGCTCTGGAACGGCTACACCAATATGGATGAAATAAAATAGGAAACGTCCGGTGACACAAATGACAAAATTTGCTTTGATCACATTTTCTTCGATTACCTTGTCGAAGACAGAATATTGCCCACACACTTTGAACCCCATCAGAGATCATTTACGGTCAATTGATGTTCGGAATGAAGAGTGTGGTCGAGAATAAGGAATAAGAGAAGCGCATACATATTTACGTTACACATTCACACTCGAGCGTCGATTGACGCTACATATTAGAAGCTAACGTTAGTTGCTAACGCTGCCGCGCAACTAATTACTCAGTAAAAAACATTCACTGTGGTTAACATTTAACCCTCCCAAACATAAATTGACCGTTAGTCAAGTGCGATGAAGTTGAGTTTTCGATGTGAAACCAATACTTTTTCCAAAGCATATATTGTAAAATCAATATTGGTGTCATTTATTTATGATGATATTATAAACATGTTGCTGAAAAGTAACAAAAAATGGATGGACATTTCTTTAAGCTCCGTAATTGGTTTGCTAGCATTCAAACACTTCATCGTAGTGGTTCGATGTAAATAAATAAAATGATTTTGAAGGTATAAAAGGTGTCACAGTAAGTGAATATCGTACAGTTCTAATTTCAATCTCATCTTGAGCTTTAGACTCTCTTTTATTGTATAGATCTTGAAATTAAGATCTGTTTAATTTTATAAGATTTCGTGAAGTGAATAAATTCAACAACATTTTACTTTTTCTGGTTTCAAGTGTTTGAATTTGAAAGTTAAGTTAACTAAAATCCTAGGATTTAGCTGAATTGAATTTTTTTCCACTATTTATACGAAAATGTTCTTTTTCCACTTGAGTGGAATCAGCCAAAAATATCGTTAAATCCGCTGATTTCCCCAGATTTAACGATATGTTTTAGGATTTCCATGGTAAAAATAAATCAATTAAAAAACTGTTTGACGCAGTAAATAGTATTTCTTAAATACTAATCCTGCCGCAAACGAGATCGATACACAAAATTACTGAATGACAATTTTGTGACGCTGCTAGTCAGTTATTATAATGATTTTCGATTTAAAAATGTTGCATGCATTACATGAATTCCGCTGCTGAAATTTCCAGGCTCCCTATTCAATATTGAAAAAATCGCAAAAATCTTGAAATTAAATGAATATCACGTCAATTCCACGTGAAATCGAAGAATTCTTTGCATGGATTGGTCTCCGAATTGGTTTGAACACCGTATTAGTTTCCTATTTATGCAAAAAAAGAGATATTTTTCGGATTTTTTATTGTTGGAAAAACCGTAAAAACCATCTCATTTGAGTAAATATAGCTGTGTAACCCGTCGGTATATTTTCGACATCCACATCCGCATATAACTGGATGGTATTGAAGTGCTCAATCAGAAAAAATCATGATCATATGTCCCTGAGGACATAAGAATGGTGGTAAAATTGTGAAAATCGAAAAACCCAGACCCTCAAACAAATTGAACCTCGTGTTTTCGAGATAATCACGTTTAAAGATTCAAAAGTAAATTCCTAACTGTAACAAAAACATCTTTTTTTCAAATATTTCAAAAACTCAAATAAAAATTGGATTTAATACCTTTCAAACGAGAACTCTGCGGTTTTTGTACCTTTCGGAATGATTGAGATAACGATCGTCAAATTTTTGACCAACCGACCAAGGTTTTTTCTTAGTTGGACCTTAACGAATCGAACCATACATAAATTTCTCAAATCCGGGTGGGTCGATGTGAATTTTGATCGATCTCGTATGAAATGGTCGAGACATATATTTTGATTTTTTCCCTGTTGTCTTTACAATCTGTGTCGATGTTCAAATGGAAGTCACTCGGTATCAACTCTGAAAAAAGATTTGCAGATTTTTCAAATAAAACTTACAGGGAAATGTCGTTTCATCACAAGATTTTATATGCATTTGAAAAATGTGTTTTTTTACCAATTTGTGTGTGTAAATATGCATTTTGACACTTAAAACCCCAAAAAAATTTCATGACATTTCACTACAAGTTTTATTTGAAAACCCTGCAAATCTTTTTTCAGAGAAGTGTCAATTTTCAGCTAGAACGCTGAAAACTCTCATCCAAAGATATGCGGATGTTAAAGATACCCCGACGGCTTACAAAGTAATGTTTACTCAAATATGAGTGTTTTCACGGTTTTTCCAAACAAATTCCTCGTTAAAAAAACCTGTACACAAAATGAGCTTATATTTTGACTTAATCCCATTTTTGTGGCCAAAATTGGACACTAAATACCAAATTAGAGGCACATCATACGTATACATAGTTCTTCAATTTCGTGTGGAATTATAAATGTAATATTTCTAGTCTATCAGTACGCTATCCGTGAATTCTAGAAGATTATTTTTTTTTAGTATTTAGTTAAAAATAAGAAAACGTGTTAAGCTAAGGCCGTTGATGTTGTTTCAGTTTATTTCATTAAAATTGCGACGTTTCGTTCTTATTTAGGAGCATCGTCTGGCTAAAATAAACGAAAATCTACGAACCAATAACGAACCATGTTAAACCGGAACAAAATAAATATTAGAAAATGATATTTACAAATTGTGATAGTTTTAATTGAACAAAACCGGACCAATCCATGGTCTAAAAGTTCCAAATTGATCAAAATCGCTTAAAATCCTTTTTTGATAAGTAAATTGTTGACAACAGTAAAATTGCGGTGAAAATTGTTACGATAAAGACGGAAATAATAAATAATATGGTGTGGTTGCTTGTTTGACGAGGCACAAACCTTAACGGCTAGCTTTACGGTGTCATTAGTTTTTTTTTTATTGTCAAGGGCAATTTATTTTTTCCTAAACTTCGGGTAAAATTGTTTATTCACCCGTTGTAAATGCGCTTGTATTGATGTGCCATTCAGAGAATTTTAGACGCACACTTTTAAGTTCTTCAGGTCATTCAGGTGATATGCTTACCGATTCATCACGAACGAAATATGTTAATGATTTTCATTTTGAAATTAAAAATTACATCAAACGAATCGCTTGACTTGACTGCCCTCTGATTCATCATTCGATACCACTTTATGTCTGTGTATCAAGCATGAAAGAGACTTCAATCATGCTTTTCTAATCTGCAAAAACATGAAGTCAAAACAGATATAAGAAAGTCTGTATTAATTCCAAATACCAGCTGTTGAAATAAGGCCTAAATAATAATGTTCTCTTCAATGAATCTTAAAAATGGCATTTATCAAAAGATTTTCTGCATAAAAACAATCGATAAATTCGAATTGTTTATTCGTTCATTTATCTTCTCATTTAATTTGCTCCGATCATCAGGTTGAAGCATTGATTTGAAAAATGCTTCTGCAAGAGTTTCTCATCGCATATGTTCAAAATCACTTATTGAATTTGATTGTGAAAAAAGAGTGACTAACTTAAGTTGTAATCAACTAAATCACATGGCAAACTCATTTTTATCACGGTCGTTTATCATTTCCGTTTTCAGATTCAGAAAACGTCAACCTGAAAAATGGATTCAAAGAAACGGTTTAAAGTGCTATCAAATAATCAGGCTTATATGGTCCAGTTGGGCATTTATTCGTACAATTTAACGAAGCCAACAAACGAAGAGTTTTTTAAGCATTTTGTGAGCTACTACACTTTATGGGATTGTCTCATTTGTATTATTTCGAGCTGTGTATTCATTAAGCAGAATATAACGGATGTTAAACAATCATTAAATGCATTTAAAATAATTATTTCGGCAATTCAAGTGGCCGGTGTGTTTGCAAGCGTTGGACTGAACATGAAAAAAATTAAGACTCTTCATCTCAAGCTACAGGAAATCATCGATACAGGTAATTGTTTTTGTTTACCAATAGTAAGTTGCTTAGCAAGTCATTGAAATCATTGTACTGATTTAGCAAAAGTGCAACATGAAAATGGTTTAAGCAAAAGCGCATTATTCGCAAAAGCGATTTAAAAAAAAAAAATTAAAATAATCATGTTCGACAATTTCGAGAGATTTTCTATGCGTCTGCTTGGATTTTTTCTCAAACCCTTAAAAAAAATAATCTTCTTTCTTTTACAAAATCAGATCCGAACGAAGGAGTGATTGATTTATACTGGAAAACCGAGAAAAAAGCTCGAAAATTTACGAAATGGTGTGGCTACTATGTGTTATTTCATACATCATCATTTACAATTGTGTTGATTTATGCGTTAACTTGTATTGCCCGTGGAAAATATGACACTTCATCTTGGTATATGTCATTTGACCTTATCCTTCCGTTTGACAAGTCAAAATTGTTAGGCTGGTTTATTACCTGGGTCATACAATTTAGTTTGGCTTTAACGTATGCCACTGGAATGACGGCTTGCACAGGTTATTATTGTACATTTATTATTCACCTTCTAATCGGGAATCATAGACTGCATGGGTTCATATTTGCACCGTAGAATTGGCATCGATCACGGCCATCATAAGTGCTTAGATTCAAAAAAATCCCAAATGATTTCGAAGCAGAGATAACTATGGCTGAACAAAAGATTCCATTGATAGTCATACTGCAGCAATTTTCAGCTGCTTTTTCCAGCCCATAGTAATCTCTGCTTCGAAGTGACATTCTACGGTCAACTGATTGCACTCATTGATGACCAATTCCACGAATCGCATGCATCACTTTTTTTCAACACTGTGTTTTCTTGTATTAATTTAGGCTATTTCGTGTGTTGCTGCAATTATATCCGTTCAATGTGCGATCATTTTCAATGGATTATCAATAAAGTTCGAACAGATATAGCGCAAAATCTAACGGAAAAACATCCACACAAAATTCAACAAAATCGACGCGAAATCTCAAAACTAGTTGATGATGCAGTCAAACTGCATGTCAAAATCTATGAGTAAGTTAAGATCGTCTCTTTCCATTGTGCTTTTTTAAATTGAAATTGTTAACTCAATTGAAATGCTCTAACATTCTTTCGACAGCATTTTTTACTTGCTGGCGGGAATTAACAGTGGTGGATTATTTTGGTTGCTTCCAGCCAATGCCATTTTTATGTCCGTATCCATGTACGACATTGAAGAGGTAATTTTTCAGCTGATTTTTTGTTTTCTCACCTTAATTGTTGTATTTTTTTGCATGTTTTTTTCGTTGGTGGCGTTTTTTGGGTCAATAGTCTGCTTCGAATTTTGAGCCAAAGGTTCTTCTCTTCGACATGAGCTGTTTGTTATGTGCTTTATTTTGGCCAGCTCTTTTTTGTTCGTATGGAACCTTTGCCACCGATCGCATTGAATCGGTTGCCGAGATTGCATACGATTCAAATTGGTATGAATATCCAGAAGAAGTTCGCAAGCATATCATTTTGATAATTCTTCGATCTCAAGAACCCGTCTATTTCATGGGTTTCGGAGTTGTTCGCGCTACTCTGGAAGTATTCGGAAAGGTAAAGGATTCGTTTAATCAAACATTGTTTTTAACAAAATGAATTCCCAGATTCTCACATCACTCGTTTAATATTCGTTTTTTCAGCTTTGCAGAACATCTTGCTCCTATTACTTGATGTTCCGAACATTCGCTCGCATGAGCAAATAAATTGATTGCAATATTTACGTTTATTTACTATTTTAATCAATTTCTTTGAAGTTTGTTGTTTAAAACATTAATTTAGCTTTAGTTGGTTTTTTTTATTGTTCAGTATACCTTTAGGTATAGTTAAAATGTAACGATTGCTCCAGAGGATTCAATCCCATGGATCCCTGGTGAAAATATGTGCGCTAGGTACCTGGTAATTGAAATATATTCGATGAGGTATTAATTTAAGCGATGAATACGAAATAACTCAATTATATCGATTACACTGGTCGACAAGGTTTCTGATCCAGAGCAACGACTTATATGGTGTTTTAATACCTAGTGGCCGAGTTATATCTATTACAAACATTTTGAACTTTTTAAAATGAAGATTGGGCTAAAGAAGATAGTTTTATGAACATTTTTGTAAACTCATCAAAAGTCAAGTGCGAATTGGAATATTAGATAATTTTCATGGTCATTTTCGGATTCCCTACGCCCATGAAAATGTCCACTTCGCATTCGACTTTTGATGAGTTTACAAAAATGTTCATAAAACTATCTTCTTTAGCCCAATCTTCATTTTAAAAAGCTCAAAATGTTTGTAATAGATAGAACTCGGACCCTAAAAAAAGAAATATGGGCTTTGAAAAAGATTTCTGGGTGAAATGAAGTCTCAAAGTCGAAATTTTGTGACAAAACTTCAATTTTTCGGTAGATACCCATCCACTCTTTCGTCAATAACTTTGGAACGGTTCAATCAATTTGGACGTATTAGGCACGAAAATTGATTAGAATCAAAATACCTTTCCAACACGCATTCATTAAACATGATGTGATACATAGTTTTGGAGATACATGCAGAGATACAAACCGGTTTGATGTTTCTCATACAAACCGATTTTTGAACGGTTCCACTGTTTCACTCCTCTAGTGTATCGAACGAACCGGAGTAAGTAGAACGTTCCAAAATGTTCAATGCGATGAGATCACACGCTCACACAACTGTGCAATATGTAAGCGTGTTAGTGACAGACACTGGGCTGACTATAGAAATATTATCGATACGTATCGATACATACTATAATACGCACACTATATTATAGACTATAATATAGACTATTCCAGAGAATATTTTATTTTGCAAAGCAGAGACGAAGGATATCCACACAAAAGAGAATTGGTAATGAAATTTTTGGTGGCCCAAAAAATCATCTAGTTGCCCATGCTTGTTCTCTTTTATGCGATATCCTTCGTCTCTGCTTTGCACTATGAAATATTCTCTGGAATAGTCTATATTATAGTGTGCATATTATAGTGTGTAGCAATACGTATCGATAATATTTCATCGGCGCATACACACTTACGCACACATAGATGCGGAACGTTCCGGAGCGTTCACATTGCTCCGGTTCAGTTATAAGTCAAAACCATTTTTTCGTTCCGTTTCAATTTGTATCTCTGGATACATGCGAAAATGTTCGACTTTTTGGGCAAAAAAACTGTGAAAATCGACTTTGGTCGATTTCTCGACAAATCGAACCGACCCGACCAAATCCTTTGGGGTTTTGACTCAGGCCACTAAGTACTAAAACACCATATATGTCGTTGCTCTGGGTCAGACAAAAAGTTGAAATTTGTCGAACAGTGTTATTATTTGTCAATTTCACTTGTTTTGCTGTATGCCACGCTTCAAATAAATTATCCAAATCGCTTCAGCCAACCGCAAAATAAACCTGCTCTTTTTTTCTAGTTTAGTTGATACTATAGTACATAGTAAACTGCAGTGTTCTCAATCGGTTAAAATATGTTATACGAGGAATTATAAATCGAGAACTATTTAGCTCCCTCCCATCAATTTGCTCATTTTACTAGCTTGGAAATTGAAAATAAACATTTAAATGTTGATAATCGCTCGAAAAATAAATGAATTCAATAAATGTTTAGTTCACAGCATATCACCGATTATTTTATTGAACGCATTTGCCGTTATTGCTCGCTAGCCGGCCTGTAAGTGAACGGAGTCGACTTACAAGCTACCACGGCAATTCATTTCCAGTGTTCGGAACTTAAGGCTTAGATTTTCTGTCGATGGGTTCGATCAAATTCTCTCGATCAAGAGTAACACAAACAAAATCCAATAGAAATAAATGCAAAAATTTCGGAAAGCTAAAAAAAATGCGAGTGGATGGGTTGAGATGAGGCCTTCACTCCACTCGATTTACATTAACGCACATACTTTTTTAGAGTCTCAGCACATGATTCCGAAAACTAGGTCAAAATAGGTAAAAAAAGTCCACTCCGGTTCGCTTCCAGGACTGGTCGCTAGGGAGAAGATACAGTTTACAACTTCATTATTACGATATTACGATTTTAATACTTTTAATATTCTGATATTTTGCCAATATGTTGGCACTTTTAATATGTTTGCTGGTTTACAATTCATGCACATAAAATCCTCCACAAGACAGTAAAATTTAGCAAACGGAGAATTGTTAACAAAACAAATTTGTAAACAAAGCCTTCAATCGATAGGTTCATAAGAAATACACTTTAGAAAATGCATTGCATGCAAGTTCATGCGTTTATTGGCCTTGACATTGAAAGAACGAGTCTATAGACTCCGAATTTCAACCATTTCATTAAAAGATAACATTTATCTTCAGACTGAAATAAATAAGACGACGATCTTATCTGTAGCAGAAGTAAAATGTGTAAACGCAGCTATCTGTATTGAGGAATTTATGCGCATTGCGCATCTCTTTTTAAGGTGAATCGTAAACGATTTTAACGGAACGTATTATTCATAGGGCACCTAGTCATCCCTGGTTTGATATTAAACTACACATGTGAAGAAGGGGAGAGTCTGAAGCCGTTTAAAAGCCGTTACTAGCAACTACAACGATTAGAATCGCTCACAATTGGCCTATTAACATTAAATGGATGACGAATCACAAAGAGATTTTATTAATATGTAAAATTGCAGCACGATTGCAATCGCTGGAGTTACAAGTAACTGACCTGAAGTAAAGCCTTAAGAAACATTCTTCGAATTTCATACCAAATTTTAAACATTCACACTTTCTGAGTTCGATATGGAAAATACATTGATACCATATGAAATTAGCGCTACAATTGCGTTGTAATAATAAATAGCAAATGTTCAAAATGTGTTGGTAAAATGTTGATTGTTAATCTCTTTCAGGTTGACGTCGATAATGTTACGATAACATTGTTATCCATCCTCTTATTCATCCGTCAGTCAAATGGTATGGAATATTTTAATAGTGAATAGCTCACGTCATGTTTGGCTACTAGTTTTGAAAATCAATTACTTTCAATTAGTGTGGCATTACTAACCAGGCCTCTTTTGACCTCATTGAATATGCCACGTACGACCAATTACCACTTTTGACTGAAGCATGTCTAAGTCACACGTGGATACACCGGCAAAGAATCGCCACATGCCGACTTATATTCATTTTGTGTCTGTTGAGCGGCTCAACTCGACAGCTCCCGATTTGGTTTTCGATTCAAATTCAATTTCCTTCCATTCTGAAGTTTTACGCTCACATGAATGTTTGCAATCAACATGTTGATTTCGTATGGAATTGTAAAAATGGTGACAATGGTGCAATTAAATACGCATTACTACTTGAAATGGCCCACTTCCGAACAAATTTCCTCACAAAAAAGCCAATTACGACCATATTCACATTTAAATTGGAACTTTTATCAAAAAATATTGACCGAATTTCAAACAAGTCTTTAAGCATGTGCATACAAACGTATAAATCATATGTAATTTGAATTCGACAATGTTTTTTATTTGAATAGAAACAAATAGAATTCATATAATTCAAAAATAAATAAAAAAAAAATATCTCCAAAAAAAAGTGCGAATATCATTTGCATAGATCAAGGTCTCTGTTGTCTCATCGGCTGCTCTATTTATAGAATTGCTATTTTTTCATTCAAAAACAGCAATAAATCAGCACACACAGTCACCCGGTTCACTTCATTTGAATAAAAACCCATTGGCGATAATCATTTGTACTTGATTCAATTGTGAGCTCTCAATGTTTTCACTTGTGGCATTTTTTTGTTACTCATTTTTCGAATAGAACATTCTCGAGTTCAGATCGTTTCGTTTTTTTTATTCACATTTTAAATCAAATTCTTGTGTTTATTCTTGAAAACTGCGGAGTGCGCTTCATTCGTGTTAAAGTAAATTCAATCCAAAGGGGTTTGGAACGCAATGGAACAATTTCCAAAGGTAATCGCTGAGCTAATTGGAACGGCATTTTTAATGTTCGGCGGTTGCATTGGCGATTTATCATGGAATGGTGAACCACTTGCATTCAATCAAACAGCAATCAGTTTTGGTTTAGTTGTGATGATAATAATTCAGTGCTACGGTCACATATCTGGTGCTCATGTGAATCCGGCGGTAACAATTGCGTCCGTCATCTTTCGCAAGACAACAATTCCGGTAGTGCTTCTAATTCTTACACATTGGGTGTGATAAATCCAACATAAATCATTAATTTAAATATCATATTGTGCTCTTACAGGTGGCAATACTTTATATTTTGGCTCAATTTATTGGCGCAACCGTTGGATTTCGCATTTTACAAGGAATAACACCAACGAAAGTATTTTCACAAAGTGGTAGCACTTACGGCGTTTGTTCAGTATTTCCACATGAAGATTTGAGTGTGCTGGAAGCATTTACGATTGAATTTATTGCAACAGCGGTTTTAATTTCGGTTTGCTGTGCATGTTGGGATCTACGAAACAATAGCAAACAAGATTCGGTGCCATTGAAATTGGGTCTTACCATTATTGTTCTGTCATTTCTTTTTGTAAGCGAATTCTGTCATTTACAATATTTTTTCAAACAAAATAGCCACTCACTTTTTGTACTCAGGTGTATTTATTGTGAAATGTTTTTAATGTGTTTTTTTTTTCAGATACCATAACCGGTGGATCCATGAATCCAGGTTAGCATAGAAAAAATAGTTCAACAAATTAAATTTTATTTATTTGATAGTTCATTACTTGAACGTATCAGTTTGACCGTGAATTGATTTTTTTTTTCTTCTAAATTTTGAATTAAAGTTGTTTTTATCTTTATTTAATGCAGTTCGGGCATTTGCACCAGCATTTTGGGCTCACAAGTATCCGATTCAATGGGTAAAAAACACAATTTACAATGAGATTTCATATTGAAATGAAAATAATCACTTTTTTTTGGATGAGTATTGAGTATTGAGTAACAAATTAATCAATCGTTTGTCTCTTTTCACATAGGTGTATTGGGCTGCTCCGATGCTATCATCACTAGTCACATCGATGACATATAAGTGTCTTTTTTTGAGCAAACGATATATAGACGAGGACATTTGTTGAGTTCATAACAGACGTGGAGGTTACTCGACTCAACTCGGCTTGACTCGGGTAGTGACATTTGAATGCTCAACCGCTGGTCCCGAGCCGAATTGGAAAAATTAAGTGTGGCTTCTGAGCAATTCGACTCACCTCGCTCACTCGTTGCATTTCAAGGGTCTATGGTGTTTTGAGAATGAATCTACACCGAATCGAAATGGCGTCAATTCATTTATCAGCATTGTGAAATTCAATTTGATAGTATTCAAACGTATCGAATTGAATAATGAAGAAATTGGTTATGCATATTATGAAGCTGATTTGTAAAAGCAACAATATTATTAATTTTTCGAATCAAATCGATAGATTGTATTGAGATTTATCGATTTATGGTATTTTGATGATATTCGGAATGTGGAATGTATTCCGAAATATGAAGACTTGGCTGTAGTTGCTAATTAAGTTAATTGGTTTGGCCAAAACAATAACAAGAATCGAGATTATTTATTTTTTACACAATTTTTTAGTTTTTGCTCAATAAATTGTATCAATTCATTTGCGGCACTCAAATTTGACGTGAATGAAGTTGTAATATGTTTTTTTTTGTTTTGTTTTTTTTTTTCCAGTGGAATTGGAGAATAAGTGAGTGAGTGACTCAGAAGAGGGCTTGACACATCACTCACTGGACTTAGGTGAAAAATTGGCTCATTCAATTCAACTCAATCTTGAGAATTGCACTCATTTTTAAGTGTGGCTCATAAGGGGCTGATAAGCGTCTGCTCAATCCTCTTCCGAATCTTTTAATTAAGGGGAAAAACACCTGAACCTGATTGACGTAAACGGTTAAATTCAACTTCGATTTCGACTCCAATTTCAGTTTCAATTTCAAGTCGATCGATTTTCAATTGCATTAAATTTGCCTTTGTCCCAATTCAGCGATTTTTTTTCACTCGAGCTTAGTGATGTCATCAAAATTGCCTTATCATCTATGCATTAAATTTTGATAAGTAACCTAACAGACTAAAATCGATGACTGAAATCAGCGAGACTTCTTGTCGCTGTTCATCAATCGAGTTAAGTAACAGGTTTCAATTCCACACTTGAACGGTGTTGATAAGCTATCAAAAAAACAAAACAAAACAAAACAATTCACGAAAACAGGTAATTTTGTGTGAAAGTATGGCCATGAAAAACAAACTCTTGTTGTTTATAGAAAATCGAGTATGTTCTCAAATCAATAAACAAAACATTTCAATGGAATTATTTCATTTTAAACTAAAAACAACATGAATATGAAGTGCAAAGTCTGAGGAATCAATAGAATTGTGAAAAGCTTGATCAAGATTGTTGGTGATACTTTTGATTGTTAATCAAAACTCCAACTTGAATTACACCACAATTAACTGATAATCGCATGCTTCAGATGCATTTAAAAGAGCCTAAATATTAATCCGTCGATTCAGTTCCATTTGAACGTTCAATTTCAATTAGTCAATACAACTGTGAAATTACCGAAATCAACATGAAATTTGCTGTATTTTTGATCGTTTGTTGCTTGAGCATTAGCTTCATCACTGCCGAAAGAATTGAAAAGTCTTATGGCAATGTTAAAGGTTCTGAAATTGGCCAAGAAAGCATTTACAAAGAATCAACTGACGACAAAGAAGCAACATTCACATTCACTTTCCCAGTGGTAAATATCATTTGAATTGGTTTACATTTTAATGCGCAAATACTTTGATTATTTGAAAATATAAACTGTTTTTGATTTTCTTTGAAATAGACGCCAAATGAATATCCAATCGTTGGTATGAAAATGGTGGATCGTAATCCACCAACAAAAATGGAATTCGTTAAAGGAAACATCGGTGACAAACAAATGACCATCAAAATCACTGCCAAACATCATGTCGACTGTCTTTTCACCTTCTACCAGAAAAAAGAATAAATGATTTGAAGATGGAACCGTCTCAACTTTCATTTGGAAGATGATTTATTTGGAATGCGATTTACTACACTTTTCAAATAAAGACTATTTTGAATGACTCAAATGACTTGAATCTTTTTTTAAAAATAAAATATGCTCAATCCAAATCGGCACTTCTCTGAAACATTGGGAGAAAAATAATGTTTTGCCAGTAACGAGTAATTTTGCCAATGCTTGGGTGAAGCCTGGATCAACGATCTGGACAGTGATCAGGTTCATGAATAAAAAGTGATTTTTTTTTTTGAAGAAATGGGAATAACCTTAGTCTTGGTTCCATCTTTAACCATGGGTCTACTTCCAAGTAGACGGAAGTTTGAATAGTTCGAAGCAGCGGATTTTTTCAACCGTGTATCACTTGTGTTTGATCGACCACATCCAAACTCGGTAAACCACTAGTAAATCATTCCATGAGATGGTGCGGAGTCCGAATAATCCTTATGAAGTGAAGTTTTGGTTTGATTTCACGGATGGTTTTTTCACGCAAAATTCAATATGTGATTGGCACACGGAATTCACCTTCTTCCATTAAAATTTGAAAACAGGTAAAAAACACCCTCAGTACCCTGCTTGCCCACATGCCCACCTATGCATAACATCAACTTTGATTCCCTCTCTTAAAAGAGAATCCAAGAGGAATTTCGAACAGTTCAAAGCCCAGGTAGAACTAGGAAGAATAAGATATTCTCTATAAAGTCCCGAGGGGACAATCACGGAGGTTTCACTAATTTGTACTAGTTAAACTAGGAAACTATCCTAGTGCGTGATTGTCCCCATGCGAACTCCAGAGTAATTTTTTTTAAACAATTCAAAATGTGAAACAATTTTATATCAGTCGTCAAGCCTCCAAATAACAATCGATGCTGTGAAATCAGAGTTTGATGGGTCAATAAAAATATGAATATACGACGACAATGGTAAAAACCCATACAACTGCCAATCGTTTACAAACAACACAAATAACATTTTTACAATAACAATTACTTCCGCTAATATACATAGGTTTGAAAAAGATATTGTTGAATGATAAGAACAGTCAATCTATATGAAGTTTGCATAGTAAAATCATAAAGAATAATAATTCCAAACATAAAACAAATTGAATGTCATTGCGAGTCAAAAACACAACAAAATTACATGAAGAGTTTGAGTTGGGTAAAATTAAAAAAAAAAAAAATATCATTCAATATGAAGAAATATTGTAAGAATATAAACCGGTTTTAAAACCCTACACATGTTTACCAACGATATCGTTGCCATATTCACACAGTCTCACAAATATTCTTCGTTGCTTTTGGTTTTCGCCACATTGTGTAATTTACCTTTAATAAAATGCTAATCATTGACAACGAAAAAAGACAATCACATCAGATAAGATTGCTATTTCATCGTGTGCACATCAAATTCGTAGTCAATGAAAATTGAGAGCGCTCTCAGTTAGCATCAGTTTCGGTTGATAAAACAGTCAATAATGAAGAAACCAGACGTATTTGGTGTGGTTGGGGGCATTTTAATAGTGTTTAGTGTTATCGTTGCTGCTACAGTTAGCATCTATTTTTTAACCAACGATGATCCATTTGGATGGGACAATGTAAGTTAAAGCGTTTGACGTGAAGGAAAGACAATTACTTTGAAATTTCATTCGTTAAATTCAAATACTTTAGAGAGACACAAATATTCAAGAGTTAGTCAACAATTCCGACTAACATTTCATTAAAACACCTTAAAATACCCTTTGATTGACTTCCAAAACTCCAAATTGCAACTGTCTGCTGTTTGTTGTGAATAGTTTTTACAAGAATTCCATACAGTTGAGATTTCAGTTTTTTTTATTCGTTTGAGCAGTTGCGGTTTATCAATATATCGGATACAATCTACAGTTTTTGTTTTGCGATGGTCTGACTCCATCACATGATGTGTTTTGGGTTGAGACGTAATTGTCGTAACTTTATTGCTATAGAGATTTTCGTGTGTAATTGTGTTCAATATTTGTGACAACAAAAATTTATCCACAAAATTGAAACGAAGGCTATGACCGGAGCTCTGTTTTGGATAATTGATCTAAGATTCAATGGCATGTGTGATTTAACTTAAAAATATTAATGAATCGCAATAATAACAGCTGTTATCAGACCCAAAACTACACACAGATTTGATATGATACACACCAGTAACGAAACCACTGCACATAGTAATGAGTATAATTTTCGCACACAGTCACCTGTTGCCTCAGTAAACAAATATCACCAAAACTTTATAGAGTCATTTAAATGTAGCTGATGTTTACATCGAATTCAACCGCATCTTAAAATTTAGCGTCATTAAAGTCTTTTGCGTGAATGTAATAATATTATTTGTTTGTTGAACACCATTCGCACAGACGATTAAGAGAACGTAATATTGAAACGTTCGTTGATTGAGGCAAGCACATACATGCATAGCAATCATGGTTTGTTTATGTGATTATTTCTCGTAATTCTTTCTTCGTTGCTTCTACTTCTTTTGTTGGCATTTTTACGTCTTCGGAATGGACGAACAAGAGGTGATTAAAAAAGATGACCAATAACAATTCAGTTTGTTGTGTGTTCATGCAAATGTAGGTCATATCTTTGTAAGAACGCAGCTCATTCTTTATGTTCAATGATCAGACATATGCAAATAGACACGATGATATTTGAGAATTTCGGTCAATTGAATTTATTGAAATTCAGTACTGCATTTGATGAAATTGTCAATAGGCACGTGCTTAGGTAGTACCCATGGGGACGTTCATTCATCTAGCCTTTGCTAGCCTCAGCTAGCCTTTGCTAGCCTATATATGTATTTTACAACAGGAACGAAGAACATCCGAACAAAAGAGAATACAAAAACTGTGAAAAATCATATAGCAGTGTACTGAAATTTTTGCTAGCCTTTGCTAGCTTCTGCTAGCTTTCATAGTATGACTGTCCCCATGGTAGTACCTAATAGGTACAGTGTGTGAAAACTGGCAATTATTTTGACGATTTTCTGCTTCGCGCATTTATGGCAACCGTAAATTTTGTTCATTTACTAATGACAGAAAGATCAATAAACAGTAATTTGATTGATGAGCAGCGGTAGATAAAAAAATTGTGCCCAATTGATTTTGAGTTAGACTTTAGTTTCATGATGTGAAAATTGAGCAAAAAATGAAGTGAACATCGTTATCGAGCATTGAAATTTCAATTGTATTTTATTATTCTTTCAGAAATGTTTGGAAATTGGTGAACCAAAGGAATTGGACGAGATACTTCAGAATCTTGATCTAAAAAGTCTTTTAAAATTGGCCACAGTAAATTATGCATTCTCTCATCTAGCGCACAGCATCATGACCCAGAGATTTGGCAGTCCCAATGATGATTTGACTGAAAAGAGAATCGTGTAAAAAAAAAATCATTTAAATCAATTAATGCCTTTGAATTGTGACGTCAATAATGTTTTCTCTGGTAGGTCAATGGACGAAATTATGCTGAGGATTTGAAAGTGTTGCTTACCGAAATGGAATTTGATGATCTTGTGGCATTGGCTGGGGTAAACAAGGATTTCTTTGATTTGGTCGCTGAAATTGTTCGAATTCGTTTTTCCGTCAAACGATTTGACCTCGGTGCCTACGAGAATGAGTATAAAAACAATGTTACGATTGATATTCACCACACAAACACCATCATAAACACATTGAAATACTTTGGTCGAAATATTTTTCGACTGTGTATATTTTATCGTAATATTGATGTGGAATATTTAAGAGTCATTAATCAACTCATCAACAATTGTGCATCGAGTTCAATTAACTACCTTGGATTGTTCTCATGCCGAGAAAATTCATTGCAAGATTTTGTAACACCATTTCAACAAGTGGATGATATAACAATAACCGTTGCTACCGGCGACATGGGCAATGAATACAAACCATTTAATCGGATATTTCCGAATTTGCGTCGCATGTCATTGCAGAATTTCATTGCATTGGATGGCAGTCATGTGGACTGTGAGTTACCACAATTGGAGCATTTGTATTTGTATCGACGTGTGGAGTTTCCTGTATTTGGCAGCAGTTTTGAAAAAGTGATACGAAAAAATCCACAAATTCATAGCCTTGAAACATTTAAAATGGTGCCCGATTTTCTAAAGTTTATCAGCGAACAGCTACCGAATTTGGACAAACTTGAGATTTTCTCTCTGGTGAATGATGATGAACTGGAAATTCATTTTCCACGTGTGAGAAAGTTTATTGCCAATGATGCCGCTGTGGAGAAGCTCTACTTTCCGCAATTGCATGAGCTTGAGATTCAGTGCAACCTCAAGACTCGCCTAAGCTGTATCGAATTCCTAGAAAATCATTCACATGTAAAACACTTTAACCTTATCATTTCGTCTAACATCGATGATAAAATATTCGAGAAAATGGCACCGAATTTACAAAATTTAGACCAAATGACAATTTATGAAGGACCACTCGTTACACCCGAAATGTTTTCCACCTTTGTGATGAACCATACCAAATTGGCCGAAATTTATATTGCAGTGTGTGATGATGCGTACAAAAATGTGATACTCGAGAAATTGTCAGCGGATTGGAATTTCGACGATTATGATAAATGTGTGTCATTGAAACACAAGAGCAGAACGTGAAAATGACAAATATTTTTATATTTTGTAATCAATTTGTCAAGCCGTCAAATGAATTCAAGTTGAAATCATCAAAAATGATGAAATTGAATGATATTTTAAATTGTAATGAAAACAAAAATTATGAAATAAATGGGCTTACAAACAGAAATCGAATTTTCCAACACTGTTTCAAATTATTATTGAGTTTTTTTTTCAATATCTAAAGCTCAAGATAACATTGACACAGGTGAGTTTGAAACGTGAAGATCGGCTTATTCATGAAATTCACCCACAACAATATGGATCGAATCAACTTGAAATTAAACGAATTGACTTTGGTCACTTTGAGTTTTAACACTATGTTCAAGATAGATTTAGTAAACGTACATCCAACGACGGAAGCTACGAGAATCAAACTAATTAAAAAAGTGCCAGAACAAAACATTTTCCATGGCGAACTGAGATTCTGGTTTTTGAACTCAATCAACAATTATTTAGTCAAGCCCATTGGCGTCGGGCTTTCGAGGCAAAACCAATTCTTTTCCGTAGCACATTTTATATGCACAGCAATGTATCAAACTAGACTTCATTCAACTAAAAATAATATTTCAAATCCATATTCATTTTTATGCGAACTCTGATTCGAACTGTAAACGAATCCAGTCAAGCAGAAAAAATATTCGCAACAAAAACTGCGACAGCACCAATTCATATTCGAAATGTCAAAATCAATTCAACTCGAACATCATCCACTTGTTCATTTCATTTGCGGTCTTCACCTTTACCAAGATTTGATGGTGCTCCAGTCTAAAAAGTCGTTTTTATTCGATACAAACGATTCAAATTTCATAAAACCAACGCTAATTTAGTTTTCGGGAAAAAGAATTCAAATTGGTAAGTTCAACTTGAATGAGAATAAAGGGTAAAACGAAATGAAAAAATGTACATGACATTTAGGTTATGAACGCACCTAAACTGAAAATCATTGAGCTCAAATGCTAACTTTTTTCTGTCTGTGTCCGTATTTTGTTTATTCTCCAGAATGGAAGAGCCCAAAACAAAGCGTGAAAAAGACGGTGATCAAGCAGGAGACGACGAGTCGAATTCCGAGCGTAAAAAGATAGAAAATGTCGATGAGTCGCCAGAAGAAATCAAAATTACGGATCTGGCTAACGAATGTCTCGAGAGCATTTTCAAACATTTGGAAATCAAGGATTTGCTTATTTATTTATTTATTTTTTTTTTTTTTTTATTTATTTATTTAGCAATATGCTATTTTTTGGTGTACAATTTTGTCTCTCCGTTATTATATAGAAATATTTGTTTTTATCCATTCTTTAATTTTTATCATAAATCTACCAGGGATTTTCTCATCCTTAACTTCTTTTGGTAGACTATTAAATATTTTAAAACCTCTATATGTTAATGAGTTTTGATTTGTTTCTTTTTTGTATTTTTTTAATGCTAAATCATTGTTGTTTCTTAAATTGTAATTGTGTCTTTCGGCGTTTCTATTTATTAAAATGTTCAGGTAATTTGGTGATAGTCCATTGACCATATTAAAAATTAATTTCATCGTTTGCAGCATTATTCTTTGCCTTACACATAACCAATTTAACGTTTCTAGCATTATTTTAATATGAGTTCTTCGGTTGACTTTCATTACCGCTCTCATGGCTCTATTTTGGATTTTTTGTAATCTTTTCATTTGTGTTTCATTAATTAAGAACAAAATTGATGGGCAATACTCAAAGTGAGGTGCAATAATTGTTTTGTATATACATATTCGGTCTTCGGTTTTAATTTTATTCTTAATTCTATGGAGGAGGCCAACTTTTCTGCTTGCTTTTTTGCATATATAGTTCACATGACTGTTAAAATTTAGCTCATCATCAATTATCACTCCCAAGTATTTTATTTCATTTACAATTTCTAATTTTTGGTTCTCTAGCATTAAGCTAATTTCGTTCTTGTCAATTTTTTTATTTCTACTTCTTATTATCATGGCTTTTGTTTTATTAGTGTTAAGCTTTAGCTTGTTAATCTTAAAATACGTTTCAATTTTATTAAGTATCACATTCATTCTTCTTATACCTTCCTCCAAATCATTAGTTGATATATGCATTTCTGTATCGTCCGCAAATAGATTAATTTCAGCATTTATCTCATTTTCAATTATATCACATATGTCATTAATATAAATAGAAAACAGAAGACTGGCAAGAACAGTTCCCTGAGGAACACCAATTTCAATATTAAGTCTAGTTGATAAAAAATTTCCTATTTTGGTTTGTTGACTTCTTTCATTTAAATAGCTTTCAAACCATTTTTTCTCATTATTTCTTATTCCGATTCTTTCCAATTTTTGTATCAATTGTGTGCGGTCAATCGTTTCAAATGCCCTTTTAAGGTCCAAAAATATACATATTATAATTTTGTTACTTTCAAGGTCATCCTTCCAAGTATCGATGACGCGGTTGATTGATGTTTCACACGAGTGTTTCTTGCGAAAGCCCGATTGTTCTCTCGCAATTGTATTGTTCTCATTCAGGTACTCATCAAGTTGGTTTTTGGCGATGATTTCCAACACTTTTTCATACGCAGGCAAATTATTAATAGGTCTAAATTCTTCGGGTTTTATAGTGCCAGTTACTTTCTCCACAGGTGTAATAGTGGAACATTTCCAATTTGGGAATATACCCCTTGAAAATGACTCATTGATAACGGCGCAGAGTTCATCACCAATCACTTCCAAACTGTCCAGTAGAATGTCTGGTTTAAGCCATTCCATATCCGATTTACTTTTTATTTGTTTAATCGCGGCTATTACATCTTGAATTGACACTCGTTTGAAATGGAATGTGGAGTTTGAATTCATTGTGGTGGTTGATTGGCTTACGTTCGACGCATCAATTGAATTGTGTATATCCAAAATACTGTCAACGAAATATTTATTTAGGTTCTCCGCTATTTCACTTTTGTTAATGCACATATTATTTCCAAATTGAATTGATTTAATTTCATTTATATGGTTATTCCCGAGTACTTCTTTTAATGCTTTCCACATATTTTTTTGGTTTCCCCTATTATTAGACACCTTATTACTGTAGTAATCATTCTCTGCTTTTCTGATTTTATCAACATAATTATTTCTTGCAGTTTTATAAATTTGCCAGTCATTTGGATCACCCGTAATTTTAGCACGATTATATAAATTGGTTTTTTCAACCCTCATTTCATTCAGGTCCCCATTGAACCATTTACATTGTATTTGGCTTGGTATCGTTTTTTGTATCACAAATTTATTAATCGTATTTTTTAATTGCTCTATTAAACAATCAGCTCTTGTTATAGTGCATACATTACTATTGCCTTGCCAATTTATTTGTTTAAGTTCATCAATAAATTCACTTCTGTTGTATTTTAACACATTTATTGTTTTAGAAACACAGTTTTTATTATGCATTTTAACTTTTATTGATAGACATTCATGATCACTGATGTTGAATGCGCTTTTCGTTTTTACAGATATGGATTTATCACTTGCTATGCACCAATCAATTAATGTGCTTGAATTTTCCGTTATTCTAGTTGGCATATTCACGACTTGTGTTAGGCCCAAGTCATTTATGCCCTCAAATATTATTCTTTTTGCTGTACTATTTTTCTGCCAATCGATATTGAAATCACCACAAATTACAATGTTTTCGCTTTCATCAACATTTTCACTACACCATTTAATAAACTCATGTGCAAAGATCATGTCATCCGAATCAGGCGAGTGATAAATGCTAGCAATTTTTCCACACCAATTGTCACATTTTATCACTAATGCAATTAGCCACATATTTCTATCAATGAATCGCCTCTCAACTGATTTTACTGCAATATCGTTTCGGATGTACATGCTTAATGTGGGACTTTCGAGCAAATGGCTAAATAAATTGGCAAATTCAATATTCAAACGTAAATATGGAAAAGAATCGGTTTTTCTCGATAGATTGGTCTTGTTTAGCTGCGATGTGATTATGCATTTTGATAGACGTTTATTCGTCAAGGGGCTGAAAATGAGTCTTCAGTTCCTTCGCTGTTTCGGAAAGTCGATTTCGGAGTTGAAAATTCATTTTAAGAATAGTACACCAGACCAAAAAACATATGTAATCGAATACATGCAAGAGTTTTGTTCCGAGTCTTTGATCGACATTTCATTCTACAAGGCAAACAACATTCCCATCAACAATCAGACGAAGCCGTTCCCAAAAGTAGAATTTCTTGGATATTTTGACAGCGATTTGGGTGAAGAATTTTCGCATTTCAATCGATGGCTTCCCAATCTTCGTCATTTGGACTTGTATTCTACCAAAATCGAAAGATCTGCGGTACACTTTCCACATTTGAAACATTTGAAGATTAATGATTGTTCAACAGAATATAATATTGGCAATCTATTGAGACAGAATCCACAGCTTCAAACCTTATACATTGGTTCGCGTGGAATGACATTTGCTCAGTTGGTGTCCATCGTACGTGGCAACCGTATTATATAATACCGGTTATTCATTTTGCTACTTTTATTCGATTGTTCGAATGACTAAATTGAAATTGATGTAAAAATTTCTGAGCAAATGAAACAATTCGAACATGAACGCTATAACATCAGGCCATTTTCGATTTTATCTTCGAAACCACATGAGTGTGTGCTCTGTGCTGTCATGTTAGTGTACAAAACAGCAACGTCATCATTTGTTCTTTTATTCAGGCGTATGTTGTCAACGGACGTGCTTTAGCATCCATTAAAAACACAAGTAGAATGAAACGAAAAATTCAATTTTTGGTTTCATAAATTTACGTCATTGTGACGAAATCGAATTTCTAGCACTAATTTATCGATAAATGATCACAGTTTACAAATAAAGTCCCACATTTGATGGTTTTCATTTCCACCGAATCACAAATCGAGCAGAACATAAATAAAATTGCATTTCGGAATAAATATAACAGTTGGTAAGTTCGATTTATGTTTGGTGCCATGCAAATTGATACTTGTGAATGTGAATTGAATTGAATTTCCGTAATGAATTGTCATGCTTCTTCTGAACGCATCTCAATCAATCGCATTTATACGACAGCGAACCTCATTTTTATCATTTTTCTCTAGGATTTGGTTTTTGTTGGTGGAAATTTCTTGAAAATGGCCAATATTGAAGGAGAAGCAAATCAAAAGCGGCATCGAGACAGCCAAGATGATCCAATGCAAAAGCGTCCAAAGTTAGAGCCGAACGAGGTGCCCGCCAAGAAAATCACTGATCTCAATGATCATTGTCTCGAGAAAATCTTCGAGCATTTGGATCTTTGGGATCTGTTCAATGTCGCTCTGTCCAACAGATGGTTACGGGTTGCTGCCGGTTCGGTGTTTGCACGCAAACATCGTAACAAAACTGTTTACCTCAAAGATATTGAGATTCATCCTCGGAATTTTAATTTCTTATCGTTCTGGTCGAAGTTGGAAATTAGCAAGTTCAAAACGTGTCTTCAATTTTTGCGATGTTTTGGAAATAAAATCACAAAATTAAACATTTCGTATTCGGCAGCGGCTAAGAAAACGTACTACGCTTATGTGGATCAACATGTGAACGAATACTGCGCTGAAACATTGGTTGAAATCGAATTTAATCACCGACCAATTTTCCCAATTTCGGCCATGAACAAGCCATTCGAAATGGTTGAAAGCGTTCGCATCACACGAAGTGCAATAGGGAACCAAATGCCTCGGTTTGCTGAATGGTTTCCAAATTTACGTCGCTTGGAGCTTTCCGTGATCACTGTTAATCGCCACTTTGTTGATGTTTCGTTTCGACATCTGGAGCATTTAAGCGTGAAAATGTCAGACAGTCAAAAACGTCGCCAAAATAACAGCAATTTTTCAAAGAAGAATATCGCCAATTTTGTGCGTACGAATGCAACGTTGCAGAGCCTTGAAATTCATCTGAAACCGATGCAGCAGCTTACATTCAACGCACTATTGACCATCATCGGCGGCAGTCTGGCAATCACGAAATTATCGATAATACCCAGCAAGCCATTTAAGTTTGCAATCGTCAATGCATCAGAGTTGTCTAAGCTTGCAAAAGCACTTCCCTCAGCCGCAGAACTTGACCTGGGGCGATATGTTTTCTCAGCCATTGATGCCGTTTTTTTCATTCGTCAATTCAATCTGTTGAAATTTCTTCGTTTCAGAATCGCTAAGTGGATGGATTATCACACAATTCGAGCACAACTCGGTGACGAATGGAGAACATCATATGATAATCAAATATTGGATGAGTATAGCTATATCACCATAACGAAGAAGCAATAAGGCAGTTTGGAGATAGCTGGTCTTTCGAAATAGCTGGATAGATTTAGCGATTTGAAATAATTTTTAAAAAAACACTCTTCTACATAGAAATTAACTCTTCCTTTATGAATCATTACTATATGAACAAACAATATATATTTGGAAAGTGGATGAATGGCTTGATAAAAATATACTTTATAAAAGAATGGAAAACATGTGATTTTTTTGGTTATTTCACACTTATCGAATTTCCCATTGCAAACGCAATTCATTATGAGCTTATATTTCCTTGGGAAATACAATATCCTCGGAAACCAGTGCAAAAACTCAAACGAGACGCTCATATCAAACACAAACGATCATATTTTAATTGGATCAGTCCAGGGGTCTTTTTTGCACTTAGTGGAATTCGCAGACGAAAAAATTCGTGCAATGGAACATACCAATTCGCCAGTTCCACAATTCATTTTAAGAATAGTACACCAGACCAAAAAGCATATGTAATCGAATACATGCAAGAATTTTGTTCCCAGTCTTTGATCGACATTTCATTCTACAAGGCAAACAACATTCCCATCAACAATCAGACGAAACCGTTCCCAAAAGTAGAATTTCTTGGATATTTTGACGGTGATTTGGGTGAAGAATTTTCGCATTTCAATCGATGTTTCCCCAATCTCCGTCGTTTGTACTTGTATCGTACCAAAATCGAAAGATCTGCGGTACATTTTCCACATTTGGAACATTTAAAGATTGATGATTGTTCAACAAAAGAGGTCGCAGATCTATTGAGACAGAATCCACAACTACAACGCTTGGAAATTAAAGTGTATGGAATGACATCCGATCATTTGGTGGGCGCAGTGGAACAATTTCTATGGAAATAATTTTTATCAGGGCTCAAATTGTTCATAGGAATAATTTCCGGAGATAATTTTTAAAAACTATTTTTGGAAATACTTTTTACATTGACCAATTTTTAAATTACGGAAATAATTTTTGAATGAAATAATTCTGAGAATTATTAATAATTATTTCCAACAATAATTTTTAAAAACTATTAGCGGTAAGATAAATGGAAACAAACACGGTGGAGAAAAGTACGGATTACAAACGTAATTCAATTTATTTGCAAGCGATTTTTTTTAATCGGTAAATCTCAATGCGCTATAGCCCAAAAGCTGCTTCAAATCACAGACGAATTTATAGACGAATCGCTTCCCTTTTACCTTTGAAATCATATCTCCGTTATAGTAATACCTTAAGCCACGTGACATTTTTTCGTAGTTCATTGTTGGTTTTTTTTTTTCGATTGCCCCACAATTCTGCCACACGATCCGATTCAACTAGCTTGAATTCCCCAAAATTCCCATGCCATTCAATGATACTTCGATGTTTTTTATCCGTCAATAACTCTAACAGGAATTGCCTGGGACGAACAAATAAACGATAAGTGTTTTGAATCAATCAAAATACAGGGTGTCCCGCAATTACGTGGTGCAATATATTTAAAAAAAAGGTGCTCACCACAATTGAATTTGACAGCATTTCAATGCCAGAAGCATCCAAAGCACCAATCACTTTTGTTTGTTTAATTGGTTTGTCACGAAAATGTTCATTGGTGATCACCTCTTTATCATCTTCGGTGGCTGAATTTAGATCGCCTGGAATTGCGATAAATTGACATTTTCGCAATAGTTCCAAATGTGTCCAAAATTTATTGCCTGGATCACGTGGGATTATCTTTTGAAAATCGGGCAATGTCAATTCGCACAGCTGCTTGCCATTCATACGCCAATCACTTTCTTGGAGTCGCAAATTAAATTGATTTATGGCCCATTTTAACCAAATTTGTATATGAGCTTCGGTCCAATTCTTCGGATCATCGGGAATATTGTATTGTTTTTTCACAGACAAAAATTTCTTATCGACCACCCAATTGACAAATTTTTGATTTGTTTCTTCGTCCTCACCAATGGATGCCACAGTGATTGCTGTTCATACAATTGAAAATTTTCATTATTTTGCGTTTGCATTTGCAAATACTGTTATAACTACGCAAAATGTGTGAATTACAGTAACGCCCAATCTTACAAAAATCACTATCAATAGCAATACTCACAATCAGGCGATTCGTTGCTATTCCCGTTATCATTTTCATTCATAACAATGTCGGTGTCGAGACCAACATTGACACTTTCCATTGCAATTTCCACTTCTTCAGTAGGTTCAATTGGTTTAACCACATCGGCAATATTGATTCGTTTTGGTCCGTCCAAAATTTGTGCATTCACTTGAACCAGACCTTCACCTTTGACACACTGATCAACCAGTGTTTTGAATGGTTCAAGCATTTGCACATTTTGTAGCCAAACTTCATAGTTTGAGAGATTTTTTTTGGTTTTCTGCTGTAACAGCACTTTTAATGTCTCAATTTTTGTTTGAATGTCCATGTAAACGTACATTATTTCTGGCTCATCGCCATCACATTCCAATACTCGTCCAACACCAAAATGTTCAAGTTGATAGCGTGATATGTAATCAACGTGATCGATGTTATCCAAATCATCATCCAATCCATCGTTCATGTGTTTACTTTTGTAAACGCGTAGAAAATGTCAAAAACAACAAAACAATTACAATGCGCCATTGTTTGTACCAAAACAAAATTACATCACATTGAGTTCAATGTTTCACCATGAATTGGTCACAATGAAATCAATGTGATTCGTTGTTGCCCATAGATTCACCGAATTAACTTGTCTACTTACTTCAATTCGGCATATTCACGATATCCAGCCATCGTTTGTGATTTTTTTCAACTCGATTTATCAATTTTGCACAATTGTATGGTCAAATATTATCCTGACGGTTATGACATTTTCAGTGAATACTTTTTTTATTTCCATTTTCCTTGTATTTTGACAGATACAACATTGTCAAAAAAACTTCTGTCAAAAATTGCTCGAAATCGATTCATCTGTCATTTTGTCATTCATCATTCTATTTAACCATAAATGCCAAGCCAAGTGTCTTTGTCTACCAATTCACTTTCGTTGTTCGCGATATAGTTTCACAGTGCAAAGTCAAAGTAATTGACGCTATTTAATTTCATTTTCTAAGTAACACAAAAAAAACACACAACCAAAATGCCATCCACATTGGAATTGTGCGAAAAATATTTCGGAACACGAGATGTTTACAAATTGATGAATCTCACAAAAGATTCACTTGAAAAAGATGGTAAGGGTTGTGAAAAAAAAGAAAACATAAAAAACTAGTCTTATGATTTGTATTTTCATTGTTTCCAATTGATGTCACATCGTGTTTTTTAAATATGTAAATGTTTCTCTGTTTTCATAGTGAAAAAAGCTTACTATCGATTGTCACTCCAAATTCATCCGGATCGTGTTGCTGAGAATGAAAAAGAGGAAGCCACCGAAAAATTTAAAGTGCTTACAAAAATTAATGCCGTACTCACCGATTCAAATGAAAAAGCGCTGTACGATGAACAGGGAATTATCGATGATGGTGGCAAATCCAATTGCAATTGGTTAAAACTTTGGCGAGAATTTTTCAAACAAATCCAAACGACTGATATTGCGAATTTTCATCAAAAGTATATCGGTGAGTTGTCAAAATTATAATCGGCCCACGGCCTAAATGATAAATTTATCACATTGTTACGAACATTTGATTGAATCCACAAACCTTTTAAAGGTTCCGAAACAGAAGAAAGTGACATTCGCAAGGCATATGAAGGTGGTAAAGGATGTATCAATTTCATGATGAATAGCGTTCCATTTATGACCGTTGAAGATGAGCCACGTATCATGGAGCTAATTAAAGGTTAGTTGAACAATCAAAAACAACGTTTTTCTTAAATTCGGTTTGTCAAAGGGATTGAATTCATATAAATTTACAATAATTTAAAATGATTTTCTCAAATAGAATGGATCGCAGACGGTAGTGTTCCCGAATACAAGCTATTTACTGAAGAACCAAAACAAAAGCGCAACCGACGACACAAAAAGTATGCAAAAGAAGCACTCGAAGCGACAGCAATAAAAAAAGAGCTGGAGAAAAAATCAAAGAGCAAAGAAAGTCTTGAACAGCAAATTATGAAACGTCAATCTGATCGTGAAGCATCATCGAATAATTTCTTTGATCGTTTGCTTGAGAAATATGGTGGAGCTAATGATTCTCAAGAATACGTATTTTCAGCGAAAAAGAAATCATCCACCGCCAAGAAGACTACAGCTAAAGAACCATTGAACAAAGTGCAAATTGGTCGTGTTACCAAAAAGAAATAATTTATCGATTTGCTACGGCTGCAGTGCTGTTCTTTTTTCATTTTCTTAATTTCATTAAAACTAAAACATGAATTTTAATCAAATCATATTTGAATTAAAAATGGTATAACATTCAGTTGATTGATTTTATTTTGTGAACAGCTTTTTTCAATAAAAAAATATCAAGTCAACAAAATCGATTTTCCTGAATTTCGGTGTTGAAATAAAAATGTCATATTTATCTATAGATTGTATTAATATAATTCATTTTTTACGTTTTATTATTACCACGTCATTAAACTTCGTCAATGGAATATTTCATTAATACAAATGTCAATTATGATGGCATTAAACAATTTCTATTGCTATATAATTGTTTGAATTCAATTATCTTACAAACAAAACAGTCTTTAATATCGTTGTGAGTTTCAAGAAGGAAAATTTGCGCTTCTTGCACAGCTTTACGTAGCCGCACATTACCATTCGTCTTTCCAAATTCGGAAAACCCTGCAAAATAGTGGAAAATGTTTTTTCTGCTAACGAATGATCTGGAGTAATCTCCAAAGAAATGGATTATATATTTTCCGTTTGGTCTTATGCCTTCAATCACTCCCGGCCATTTCGGATAGCCACGAACATAAGCCCAAACTAATTCGAATTTGTAAAAGGTTGGTAAAAGTTCCATTTTTTGTGTTCGTTTCATCGATGTTCTTCTCAATGGTGTTGAAACAACTGGCGAAATTCGGCCGTATTTCGCTTTTTTCGAATCGTTGGAAATGAATTCACTTGATTTTCTTTTGGTCAATGTGACTTTTTTCCCGTTATTTTTTGCTTTTTCCGAGATCTTTGATATTTTACCGTTTGTCATTCCAACATTCTGTCCAAATTGAAGCTTGGATTGAAGCAACTGTTTATCTGGAAAGACAATTTGATGATGATTCACAATTTGGTTATCTACGCACCCGATTACACGATGAATTCGAAGCATCAATTGTTGAAAAATGTCGAAATGGACATTGTATCATCACGTTAAAACGCTGAAAAACAAATAAAAATAATTTCGATTCGACATGAAATCGATGATTGATATTGCACACACAAGACGAAAGAGTTTTGAAAAGAATAAAACGATTGAATAAACTGTTGAACCTGAACTAAACAAAATAAAGTGTTTTAATTCACTCTGTTGGACAAATTGTTTTTAGAACGAATAGAATGAGGCGCCATTGATATTCAAACGTTCAATTATCACTTAATATATCACTTTTCCCTAGTCAATATAGCTAAAATCAAAGCTAAATGTAATTGGAATTGTTCAAATAACTCATGTAAAGTTCCAATTCAAAGTAAGTTCAACATAAATTGCAGATCCGTGTCCGTTGATTGACATTGTGATCTACAAATACCAAAGTGCCAACTTTTCCTTCGTCAGCCTCAAGTAGATCCTGAATTCTATATCTTCTGCCACTCATATTTAGGTTTGCGTCATTTAAAATGGGTTGAAGTGAGACAAGCTATGTGCGGTTCCCTACCAACGCGATCAATTTTTCGAAGCTCAATTAATTTCATCAAAATAAAAATATTGCTCAACTGAAACTGACTTTCGCCAAGAAAATTGTAAGAATATTTCACAAAAAGAGAAAAATAACCCAAGAGCATTTGCATTCGCTTTTATTCTGTTAAGTTGTTAAATACTTTTTCACCTTCATGAATTTGGCATTTGTTCACTTTCATTTTGTTTGAATTTGTATAAAAAATAGCGATGTTTTGAGATTGAAAAAAAAATGAATGAATAAAAATGAATAAAACATTTAAACGCATCTTATCGCGATGAAGAGAATTGAAACAACAAATTTGAAGAATTTATCAGTTTTTATAAAACCGATAAGATTAGCAAATATCAATGTACTCTATAGAATACATGTAAAGTCTATTCTCACCACAAGTACATGGCGCTGCTGCCACATATTTTGGCCCAGTACATTAAGAGAGCAGCTTGATTTCACAAGCAATTTTAATTGAAAATTAGATTATGGTGCCAATTGTTGGTGTTAATCTTCACCACTTCAGACATAATCCAATTGAACGAGATGCTCATCAGTTGTCGAACGACACTTATGAAAGTAAATCGCGAAAATTACACTAAATTAAATGAAAATCATAGTCCAATTTCGATCCTCAGCCCAATCAACGACCAAATCAATTCAGTTCAAATACGAGCTGGAGCTTGTGTTAAACAAATTCAATACTTTTAGGTGTTGTTCAATCTTTTAGT
The DNA here is from genome assembly GCA_030463065.1 of Aphidoletes aphidimyza. NCBI lineage: Eukaryota > Metazoa > Arthropoda > Insecta > Diptera > Cecidomyiidae > Aphidoletes > Aphidoletes aphidimyza. Next base: position 40,807,667 of record CM059999.1, read on the forward strand.
AAATCGTTCTTTTTCGTGTGTTCGTTTTTTGTGATACTCTAGCCAGTTGATTTAATAGTTAAGTTTTCACTTCACTTCAGTCTAAAAAGTCATTTTTATTCGATACAAACGAACCAAATCCCAAAATGCAACACTAATTTAGTTTTCGGTTTGTCTCCCCCCTCTAGCATTTCAGAATGGGACCCTCTCCCGAAGACATGAGAAGACAATTTACACTAGATAGAATCGATTTTCAAAAGTGATGAGTCGGTTTACAGTGAAAACTTCACACTAGATAGAATGGAGTTTGAATTTGCTGAGGTTTTTTGACGAACGAGCATATTTATTCGAATACATGTAAGAGTTTTGCTCCGAGTCTAGGACTGGCATCGAATTTTTCATGGCAACCAACATTCCCATAAACAATCAGATGATAAAACAGATCAATATTGAACTGTATAAATTTTTAATCGTACCCAAATAAAGTGTAATGAGCCTAAAAGGAAGTAAAAATGGGCGCTTTCCCAAAAAAATGTGTTTAATTTACTTTGGACTACTTTTTTTTCAGTTTTCAGATTTCAAAAAAGGTTTCGTTCCCTATAATTTAGGAAAATATTTGTTTTTTGTTGTTACTTCAAGATGTATTTGTCGTTCTACAGCGATTCAGGCCACATGATTCAGTTTGAATGTTTTGCATGTGATTAAGGCTTCATTCAGGCGATACACTCCATTGATGTACCAGAGTCTTTTTAAATTACAATCCACCAGAATATCCATTTGTTAACGCCATTTCACCAATCCGAATCAATTTTACACAAAATATTCCCTCTAAGCTGTCAGTGGAAACAATAAAAGAATCTTAATAATGTTTTGAAAAAGAAAAAATATACTTTATTGAAATCGATTTTGCTGAGCGAATAATTTGGTCATTTTAGAAAATCTAAATCGAGGCAATGCAAAATGTGAAGAAATTGTGTGTAAAATTTGAACGCAGTTCGTGTGTAGCTTAAATTTAAGTTTTTGTTGAATGTTTGTTACAATGAAATAGATCGAATCTATCGAGTAAAATGAGGTAAATTCTATGTTAATGTAAACATATTAAGATATGATCGCAAATCTTTTATTTGTTTACATTCTAACGGAAAAAATACTGCAATTGATACTGGAGGTGAGTTGAATAAAGGTAAATAACCTGAATATAACAAACTTTGTTGGCTTAAAAATTTAAAAAAATGGAATCTCTTAAGATTATTTATTCAAAAAGAAGGAATAACATTCATTTAAAATGAATTTGGTGAAAAATCTAACATTTCAATTAGTTTCTTAGCTTCTGAAGAAAGTTTAATAGTTCAGTTTTCGAAATGAAAATGCGATCTTCGCTGGTTTGTGAACGTTTGATATGAATACCCTGTTTGGTCAATTCATAATAAGAAATCAATCGATCTTTTCGTGCTTCGCGTGAAATTAACAGCATATCCGAGTAGTATCGTGTTGTGTGTGACACCACTTTGATTTGTTTATTCCATTGATCCGGTTGTAAATCGAACACATCACGTGATTCAATGGGTTGTTTGGCGGCTGCATTTCGAATTGCCTCTTTCAATTCATAGCTCTTGAGGCTCACAATCATATCATCATTACGTTGATTAACCTGTTGAATATCATCTCGTGTTACATTCATATTGAGTTTGTGGCACAATTTCAAGAACATTTCACATGGATCCATGGTCATTCGTGGCATTTTGAGAATCAATAAATTATTGGCCAATTCATTTTGTTTGTTGAGTTCGGCCAATAGAAATGCCGAATCATCTGGTGATTTGGGTGTTGTGCCACCGCCGCCATTATCCGTTTTATTCATTTCATGCGTCGTTCCATTTGTTCCAGCGATCATCACACTGTGTTTGTCCAACAATGAAAATCGACTTTTCACCAGCTCAACATATCCCTCAAGAAATACACCAAACAATTTGCTATCATCATAGTTTGTGCCGATTAAATTGTAATTTTTCAACACCAAACCGTTGGGAAAGATCATTTTGGTTTTATTAAAATAGGATTTTAACCAATCGGAAAACATTGTGCAATGATAATTCAATGTATCCAGTTCATGCGTTTGCTTATCATGGAGCACCAGATCAACCAAATCTTTTGTTTGATATGTGCATTGCCAGCACTTGAACACGTATGGATGTAATTTTATGTGTTTCAAGTAATCATCACGATTGACTTTGAATTGGCAATAGCCACAAATCAAAAATGGATTTCGATTGTCATTGTAGATTCGTGAGATTTTTTCCTGATTTTCATGCCCAATCGAATGATGAATGTCAATTTGATCTTCTGTTTCAAATACAGCATCACAATGTCCACATTGTCGCTTCTTGTGAATGTCAATTTTCAATAGATCGTTAAATTGCTTGTCGGACAATTGCATTGGATTAAACATTTCCACCTGTGAAATTGCTTTGTGCTCAATTTCAAAGTGTTCAACCATCGATTCAATTGATTTCAAACAAACGCCACACTTTTTACGATCTTCATAGCTAACTATTGCAAGCGGTTCACTTGAATGCATTTGTTGTTGATGCTTTAATAGCTCACGATATGTTCCGATCGCATCACCAAAATGACAAACACCAATTTGAGCCACCGAAAATTGAAATGGCTTCGATGGCAAATGATTGACATGTGATGTTTGCCAATGTTTGTACACGTCATCCATGCTGCCACCAATCGATTCACCTGACACATTTGCATCCAGGCAATGAGCACAGTAGAAAAAAAACGACGGCTGATCTGGCTGAAGGTCAATCTTTGACGGTTCTGCGAATAAATTGGAATTAAACAGAATCAACATTTATTGACAAAATAAATTGAATTACATTCGTAATCCGGACTTTTTTGCATTGATATGAAATTTGGTTTTTATCTTGAATAATTTAATTCATAGACCGGACAAGAGAGAGAGAGTATTGGTTCTGCCATTAAAAAGGAGATAATGTTATTTTGTCATACAATGTATTGTATTTGGGCACGGTATGTGCACTTTAGTCGCATTGAAATGGCTACTTCAATATGGCTCATTTTCAACACAAAACATCCGGTGATAATACGGAACAAGTTTGTTTTTGTCACTTTGGGATTTAAGACTCGGTTCGAGAGTTATCGTGTTCACGTACAGACTTCAACGACATCATTTTGCACCGGAGCTACCAGAACGAAGTATCCAAATAAATAAGTGCTAAGACAGATTTATTCTCATGGTGAATTAAGAATCTGGTCAAAATTTGAGCTCGATCGGTAATCATTTACTGACGGTGGAGTTGAATTTTCGAAGCAAAACCAATACTTTTCCTGAGAACATTTCATGTCGACCCTCAGGTGCTAGCCAGTGGCTATATAGTAGCCACCGATCACATCGATAGATGTGTTCAAACTCACCATTCTTACACCCATCAACTGAAATAATCCAATCAGTCACATCTTCTGTTTTACGGCGTTTATGTTCAGTTTCTGACGGGCGGTCTTTTTCATTTGTTCGTTTTTCGGGACTACGTTTTTTGAACATTTTTCTGGCATCACAATCAGTTGAAACGTCTTTTGATGTTGGACGATCCTTCGAATGTTTCTTCTTCTCGTCATCTTTTCGTGTTGATACCACACATTTTTCCCGTCGGGATGTTTTGTGTCGCTTTTTATCACAGTACCGTTCGCATGTATCGATGACACTGAAATGAAAAGCAATATTTGGTTCAGTGACAATTCAATCAACAATAAATTTGGTTATATGAATGGAATGGAATAAGAAAAGTAGTGAACAAATATTTTGATTTGTAAAAACTCAATTTTCAGCCCGAAAAACGATTTTTACTTTTCCGCACACCACGTGATGCGTAAAAGTATTGCGATTGGCCAAAATTTTGGAAACCCCAAAAATGAGTTTTCTATATGTTTGGAACCCATAGGAATGCGGTGGAACCGTTTTTAGCTCATGTTGATGTGGGGCTGTGGCACGTTGTCCGTGTCCGTGTCCGTGTCCGTGTCCGTGTCCGTGTCCGTTGTCACGTTTTTTGTTACCACGATAGCTAAAAAACGACTCTACCGATCGATTTCAAATTTTCACCATTGTTTGGAAACTATTAGACTTAGATCCTATCAAATTTTGAGCGATATTGGTATAGCCGGTTTGGCGCACCATGCTCTCAAGTGAATATACGTTTATTGCCCTAAAAATGCCATTTTTGAGCGAAATTACCACAAATAAGCCTACTTAATGTTTTCCGTGAGCCCATATGACATTCCTGGGCCAAACTATATAGGTTCTGAGATTCCTAAATACAATCATTCTATATTTGATGTGAAATTTCTCAAATTTGCAGCCAAAATAGACGAAATTCATTAAATTAGTACTTCTGAGACAAACTATACTGGTTCTGAGATTTAGAAATACAATCATCCCATATTTGTGGTCATACAATAAATTCGATTCAGAAAACAGGTTTTTGACTCACTGCTCCGAACCCTTATAAACTGCTCATTTTGTAGAAAAAATGGTCTAAATGAAATTTGAGGCCGATTGGATGACGTTTTCTTGTAATTTCACTATGTTTACTTTCACATTAAAACAAGTTTTACAAACTCACTTGATGGTTAAAAGTGCGGAAAAGTAAGCCTTACGCATGTAAGCCCATTTATCTTACCAATCGGTTGTCTGTTTGATAAAATCACGTTGAAAACGACGATCAATTTTGATGCCACTGTCTTCAAATCGATGCAACACCAATTTAATTTGATGGCGAGTATTTGACAAATGTTCGTCCATTTTAAGCTTCGTTGTTTTTTCCGACATCATAAATCGGTACTGGTAACAACACCTGAAATGATAGATTTCCACATTGATTTTTCGTTTGAAATGTTGTTATTGTTTATGATTGAATTGAACCATTTTCAATTGAAAACAATCGATTTATGGAACTTTGCTGAAGGAGTTAAAATATTTGATTTTGTATTTGATCGAATGTTTATGAGCTGTCACCAGTCGAAATGTGATTGTTGTTGTTTTCAATGAAAACAATTAAAGTTGAATTGTTTTTTTGTTGTGTAGCGGATAAATCAGAATGAGCGGAACAAATACGATTACACTCTTTTTTTCAAATTGAATGACAACATTGATTGAATAATAAGGAACATTTCACACAAAATGGCGTTTCATATGCTCAAAATGAAAAACAACAATCGATTTCGGAACAATTCAATTCGGAATGTTGGGCACTTATCGAAATCTTACACGAATCTGCAGACACAATTTGTTCGACAAAATAAAACACTGGTCACTACAATCGGTTTGGCCAATTTTTCTATGTTTTTCCAATTTGTTTTTCCTTCTTTTTTTTTTATTGAACTTGTAAATTGGCAATGTAAATGAAATCGTTGTTGATGAAAAATGTCTTGAAAACTATGCGCATGGCATGACAACTAAATTCAATATGAATCCAATTGGTATGAAGATAAAATGATGCGATGCTTGACAAGACCACACAAGTGTAATGCATAGCAATGAAAAATGCCGTTGCCACAATCACATTGAATGTTTATTAGAACGAACGAGAAAACAAACAAGCAACGCAATGATGCGCCAAACACAAAGAGCGGAGCCAAACGGAGACTGTGAAACACATTCGCAATGTGAAATGAGTTGCGTTTGTGTTTGTGTGAGATGTGATTGTCTGGTTTGAGTTTGTTGTTGGTAACAACTTGTTGCCATTTATTACGATGCGACACCAATCAATTTGGCATCAACACCAATGATGTTCTAAACCATTTGACAGCTGAAGTGCGCATGAATTTTGAAATTGTAATGAATTTTATGTAATCATAGATAGCATCGACATCGAAATGCAAATGAATATTTAGTTGTTTTTGATTAATCAGTTCATTTAAAACGATTTGAAATATTGCATTTGCTGAGTTGAGGGGTTGATTTTGTACCAAATTGTCAAAACAACCACTTCAAATCTGAGTCAAAATTTAATTTTGAATTCAAATTCAAATTTGAACCGAATCCGATACTTAAACCTTCAAATGCTTTGAGTGTGTACTTAACTGAGTCCTACACCGCCAAACCATTACGAAATCAAATTCTTCGAAATGTCACTTGATTTTGACATTTCATTTCATTTGACTGTGAAAAGCCGACTTTGTGTTTTGTTTACATGTTTATCCATTAAACTTTATTTCATCAATCATTTGTTATCAAACAATTTGAGTTGACAAAAGGAAATCCAATTTTCAAATCCGCATAAATTTAATTGAACAGTGTTAATGTGTGCCATCGGAAATTGGAATACAATCGAAAGAGTTCAGACTAGAAAAAGTTATAGCAAATGTTGATCGTTATACAACGATTTTTGTTGTGATAAGAACATCGGAACATATTGTTCACAAACATTTCGGTATTGATTGTTGAGTGTAATTCCCATTGTAGAAACCATGGACATTTTAGAAACGATGGTTTGGTTTGATGTACTCGAAAACTATTGGCTGCGGATTACAAACGATACAAAAGCAACGCTGAAACTGGTGCAGCGAGACTTCAAACACAGACATTTGTCATTCAACGACAATTTCAAACATATTTTCCTGCAGCAAACAAGATCACGGTATGGAATGCTACTAATCACATTCGTAATTCGGACGTTTCCGCATTAATATGAAATTTGGTTTTTCTCTTGAACAATTTAAATCGTCGACCAGTCAAGAGACAAAGAATTGGTTCTGCCATAAAAAAAGGGGAAATGTTAATAATAATATTCGACACAGAACATCCTGTGATACAATAAAACAAATTTTCCATCACCTTTTTGCGATTTGGGACTCCTTTCTTGAGATTGATTCACATCACAATTCGATTTTCTAAGGCCGGAGGAGTCAAAAATGTGAAAATCAGTTTTGGCGTAAAAATGTACTGAAAACCCGACTCATGTGCACTCGAAAGCACACCGCTTCGGAACGGCTAAACCAATATGGCTCAAATTCAATAGAAAACATCCAGTGATAATACTGAACAAATTTGCTTTGATCACTTTGGGATTTGAGACTCGGTTCGGGAGTTATTGTGTTAACGTACATGTGTACACAAAAGTTTTAAGCCTGCCGTTGTGGAACGACAACTATAAAATCTGATAATTTTCAATAAATATCTGAATATATTCAAAATGAAATTGAACGGTTTTCAATAGAAGACTCAGTGAGACTCTGAAGTGCTCACATGTTATAAATGCCTGTAGTCATTTCCAAAATAGATAAGTGCGTACAATTTTCCGTTTTCCTTTGAAAACGTCAAACGGTTGAAAACGTTTGTGTGTATATTTACATACTACTGCAACGACGACAACGACTCCATTTTGCACAGGAGGTACCAGAACCGAGTATTCAAATAAAAAAATCGCAATTCAAGATTTGTTCCCATGGTGAACTGAGACTCTGGTCAAAATTTGATCCCGATCAGTAATCATTTACTCAAGCGCGGTGGTGTTGAATTTTCGAGGCAAAACCAATACTTTTCCTCAACACATTTCATGTGCGGAAAAGCAGAGATTCACAATTATCTTTTTTGTTGATGTTGACGTCAAGTGAGGTGAATTTACCGCGATTGACTTCTGACATATTGATATGAAATGAGTTCCTTCCTCGTGAGTAAATTCACCGGTGAATTGTCAAACTCTGCGGAAAAGTAAAATTGACTCGAATATACACAAATTGAGAGTCTGTGTTGTTCCAAGATAATTTATCTAGACAAGATAACAAGATAAGATAAGATAACATCTTTTATCTCATCTAGATAACAGATTTTTTTGGCTCATTTATCTGAATCTTATCTAGATAGCTGCAATTTTCAGATAATTTTGAGAAATGTTCGAAAAGACATCGAGAATGAAAAATTGTGAAAATGTGAATTCGAATGTTTATAAGCAAGTCCAAAAAAAATTTCATCGTTGATTGGTATTTCGTTCTCACTTGACTTCTTGATTCAAAAGTTTATTTCGCATTTTTGATTTGATAAAATGTTTGACGTACAGTCAGTGAAAAAAGTATTCGGCCACCTGTTTTGTTGAAATAATATTATGTAGCTCAAAAATGCCATCTCCATTTTATATGGAAAAACTTTATTTTTTTCTCGAGGTTGATGGCTGGGTGTGAAAATCAGTCATCAGCAATATTAGCTCAAAAAATCAAATTGTGGACTGTAGCTATTGCTGGGTAGATATGTTTTGAATAAGACGTGTAATGTTGGTTAAATGCAGAACTCAACAAACCTATTCGTATTTTTACTGAATTCCTTATGGACGACACTTTCTGAAAGTAATCGCGAACATTACACAAAGCTATTCGATTCGCGATCCAAGCAAACTTGCAAAATTATCTGCAAATACGCGGATCGTCAAATCCTAAATTGCTAGATGACATTTTCGCAATAGTTCCAAATGTGTCCAAAATTTATTGCCTGGATCACGTGGGATTATCTTTTGAAAATCGGGCAATGTCAATTCGCACAGCTGCTTGCCATTCATACGCCAATCACTTTCTTGGAGTCGCAAATTAAATTGATTTATGGCCCATTTTAACCAAATTTGTATATGAGCTTCGGTCCAATTCTTCGGATCATCGGGAATATTGTATTGTTTTTTCACAGACAAAAATTTCTTATCGACCACCCAATTGACAAATTTTTGATTTGTTTCTTCGTCCTCACCAATGGATGCCACAGTGATTGCTGTTCATACAATTGAAAATTTTCATTATTTTGCGTTTGCATTTGCAAATACTGTTATAACTACGCAAAATGTGTGAATTACAGTAACGCCCAATCTTACAAAAATCACTATCAATAGCAATACTCACAATCAGGCGATTCGTTGCTATTCCCGTTATCATTTTCATTCATAACAATGTCGGTGTCGAGACCAACATTGACACTTTCCATTGCAATTTCCACTTCTTCAGTAGGTTCAATTGGTTTAACCACATCGGCAATATTGATTCGTTTTGGTCCGTCCAAAATTTGTGCATTCACTTGAACCAGACCTTCACCTTTGACACACTGATCAACCAGTGTTTTGAATGGTTCAAGCATTTGCACATTTTGTAGCCAAACTTCATAGTTTGAGAGATTTTTTTTGGTTTTCTGCTGTAACAGCACTTTTAATGTCTCAATTTTTGTTTGAATGTCCATGTAAACGTACATTATTTCTGGCTCATCGCCATCACATTCCAATACTCGTCCAACACCAAAATGTTCAAGTTGATAGCGTGATATGTAATCAACGTGATCGATGTTATCCAAATCATCATCCAATCCATCGTTCGTGTGTTTACTTTTGTAAACGCGTAGAAAATGTCAAAAACAACAAAACAATTACAATGCGCCATTGTTTGTACCAAAACAAAATTACATCACATTGAGTTCAATGTTTCACCATGAATTGGTCACAATGAAATCAATGTGATTCGTTTTGCCAATAGATTCACGAATTACTTGTCTACTTACTTCAATTCGACATATTCACGATATCCAACAATCGTTTGTGATTTTTTTCATCTCGATTTATCAATTTTGCACAATTGTATGGTCAAATATTATCATGACTGTTATGACATTTTCAGTGAATACTTTTTTATATTCCATTCTGTCATGCACCGCCAGGAGCTGAGTTAACGGTATGGTTTAATGCAAACAATCGAACAGACGAGTACATCGATGAGCAATGGAAAGAATTGTGTGGCATTTTATCTGGACTATTTTGTGCATCGTTCAGTTTCATTGACAAATCCAACACCATTCAACCAGAATACACATTTCGACCAACATTTTCGCCAGGCACAGGAAAATCATCTCTAAATACTGTCGATACCGGAAAATATCGTGTACGCTACGCAACATTACCACGTGAAATTGTATGCACTGAAAATTTAACACCATGGAAAAAGTTGTTTCCTGGAAATCGTCACGAAGAGTTGCGTTCACTGCTCAACTCTGGATACATTCACACAACCAACTATCACTCACTCGGTTTGCACGTATAATATTCTAGTCCATGATTCACAATTTTAGGGCTAATAGTTTTGGCAGGAAATATTTCATTCAAAAATAATTTCCAAAAATTATTTACCAATTTTAGGGCTAATAGTTTTTAAAAATTATTTCCGGGAATTATTATTAATAATTCTCAGAATTATTTCATCCAAAAATTATTTCCAGAAATTATTCCTATGAACAATTTCAGCCAAGATAAAAATTATTTCCATAGAAATTGTTCCACTGCGCCATTTCTACAGTAAAATTACTTGATCTTTCCTATGGAGATGGAGTTTTTGAGCTACATGTCATAGTTTTCTCAAAAAATCAATTTTATTTTTTAAAAAAACAGGTGACCGAATACTTTTTTTTACTGACTTCCTTATGGACGACACTTTTGAAAGTTAATCGCGAACATTACACCAAAGTAAATCACACACTCAGCTCAATCAACGACCAACTCAATTCAGTTCAAATACAAGCTAGAGCTTGTATTTAAAAAAATCTTTTTTTATCTAGGATAAGTTAGATAAGATTATCTAAAATGTAAAATCTGAAATTATTTTACATCCGATTTTTTTTTTTCATAGAATCGCTTGCACCTATGAAGGCTTTGTCGATGATTCATTGCTCGATGAACAATTTTTTGGCGCTCATTTTACAAACAACGGAATTTTAGAAACGATGGTTTGGTTTGATGTACTCGAAAACTATTGGCTGCGGATTACAAACGATACAAAAGCAACACTGAAACTGGTGCAGCGAGACTTCAAACGCAGACATTTGTCATTCAACGACAATTTCAAACATATTTTTCTGCAGCAAACAAGATCACGGTATGGAATACTACTAAATACCATAAAATTATCTCGAATATGCACAAATTGAGAGTAGAAGTTTTGCAACAAGTTCAAAATTATTTTATTATATGCGATTTTTAATTTATAGTATCGCTTGCACCTATGAAGGCTTTGTCGATAATTTATTGCACGAAGAACAATTCATTAGCGCTCATTTTACAAACAACGACATTGGTTCCCGCGCCCAAAATGATCGAGTAAACACTGAAGAGGACGATAACGGAGAAGCTGAGTCAAGAAAGCCATCACCTCATCAACCGGATCTGCTTTGGATTGCAATTCAAACGTCAATTTTCGACCAAACAAACATCCCAACAACACAAGTCGAAGCATTGAATCCACAGAAAAACAACATCGATAAGAATATCAACGGACAACCATCTCAAAGTGACGAGAATGCTGTGAATGCAAGTGAATTTGAACAGCTAACGACCAGCAACTCAGAGACTGGGAAAGACGATTTAGAGGCGATCATCTCGCCAGGTAATCAAATAAATTCGTCAGAAACATTGAAAAGTGTGTTTTAATTTCTTGTGTTCCCTTCATAAATAGGATTTTGTGGCAGCAGCGAATCATTTCGATGTTTGGAGTCATTTGTCGCCAAATGCATCGATTCCAACGACATTACGGCTTCAATCGACGAAATGCTTGGCGATGGCTCGTTGTTAGCGGATCAAACTAATGATGATCGGATGATCGAAGAGGTTGCTTCACCCATCGAAAAAGAAAGTGAAGCAATGGAAGGATATTCAAATGTTAATACTCCAGCACATGAACCACCGACCAACAATCAAGAGTTGACGAAGCATGACTATGCAGATCTGAACATAGAAGATCAAGTGATATCAGCCAATGTGAATGGAAAATCAACTGAACAAGAACATTCAAATGAACAAGGGGTTCAATTGGACATGCCAATGCCCGCAGATGATACACATTTGGCTGAAAAATCGTCCGCAAATAAACAAAAATTGGTTAGAAAAAGAAGTTGTTCACCACAGAAAAGTGGTCAGCAGAAAAAGAGGAAAATCTTGGAGAAAGCGATTACAGGAAACTTGAACAAGAAACGAAAATTGGCGACCGATTCGAATGAAACTAAACAATTCAAATGTGAACTCTGTGTCTATGCTACATCGCGTAAGGTGGATTTAAACAAACACATGGTGAAACACTCCGATGAGAAGCCGTTCAAATGCGAGATCTGTGCGAGAGGATTCAATGATAGTTCCAATTTCAAAAGGCACATGAGAACCCACGCCAAGCAATTTCCATTTCAATGTTCAATTTGTCGTCAAGGATTTTCACTTGAGCAGAAGCTGAAATTACACGAGAAAAACTGCAATAGAAAGTGTTATGAGTGTTATCTGTGTAAATATATTTGTTTCCAAAGAGTGGGCCTAGTATCTCACATGTGCATCCACAGCGGAGAAACGCCGTTCAAGTGCACAGTTTGTGCGAGAGGATTCACTCAGAAGGATAATCTCAAAGGGCACATGCGAACCCATGCAAATCAGTTCCCTTTTCATTGTTCGATTTGCCGTCAAGGATTTTCTCGGAAGCGAGAAAAGAAGTCACACGAAAAGAACTGCAATCAAAAACGATTCGAATGCTATTTGTGCAAATATGTAAGTTTACATAAAGGCAATTTAGTAAGACATATGCGCAGATACACCGGAACGAAACCATTTGGCTGTTCTCAATGTCCAAAATGTTTCAGTCATAAGTCGAATCTTAAGGTCCATATGAATGGCTATCATAAGAAATAAATTGACTTACGAAAGAAGCTCGAAATATCCATTTTGCGATTTGATACTCCATTTATGAGTCGATAAGTCCCAAAGTACAGGTCTCCCACTCTACAGTTGCCACACTTACACATTATACAAATATAGCACAGAATGTATTTTTTGGAATCGCATTGTTTCAAAAAGGGAAAAAATCAAGACTTACTTGATTTTGATTTTTTTGTCCGATTCCAATACTTTCCCTTGAATCCAAGATACAAAACAATTATGTGAAAAAGTAAATAAAGTCAAAACTCATAATTTCTTATTCCTTTTGTTGTGTTTTTTGTTTCTTTAATAATTAAAAATCATTTCATAATAGAATCATTCACAATGTAGATCTGAATGCTCATCCAGTTCAGTGAACGATACTTCAGCCGATTCATTTCATTCGTGTTGGTCGTTGATTGAGCTGAGGATCGAACATTTTCTGACGAACATTGATAAATTCTTTTCTTTGTTGAATCCCAAATTCTGATTGCTTCAAATGTGCTTGCAAAATGCTATTTTGTTTTTAAATTCCTAGATTTGGAATTCACTTGATACCAAACACTTGATTTTTTTCCATTATTTTGAAGCTGGCCATTTTCAGTCTGTTTTTCAATACTTTTCCATATTTTCAATTCGTTAAATGTTTCAATAGTGATTCGCCCCTTGCTGCAAAGTTTTCAATTGAAATTGCAAAATAGCATGTTTCAAGCACGTTTGAAGCAATCAGAATTTGGGATTCAACAAAATAAATAATTTACCAATCATCGTCAGTAAATTATCTAAAGAGACAATTTTGTTTGATAATTTTTTTTTGGTGATAAACTTCAATGCCTCAAATTAAAGTCCGAGCACTTGGAATCAGCATATATCGTCACCAATTCAAATGTTAAATTCACTTTAGAATTCAAATTCGAACCAAACTCGATACTAACACAGTCAAATGCTTTGAGTATGTACTTAACTGAGTACGAGTACACCGCTAAATCGAAATCAAAATGTATTCTTCGAAATGTCACTCGATTTTGACATTTCATTTCATTTGACTGTGAAAAGCCGACTTTGTGTTTAGTTTACATTTTTATCCATCAAACTTTGTTTCATCAATCATTTGCCATCAAACAATTTGAGTTAACAAAACGAAATCCAATAAATTTAATTGAATACAATCGGAAGAGTTCAGACAAGGAGAAGATAAAGCAAACATTGATCGTTATACAACGATTTTTCACAGACATTTCGGTACTGATTGTTGAGTGTAATTCCGATTGTAGAAACCATGGACATTTTAGAAACGATGGTTTGGTTTGAGGAACTCGAAAACTATTGGCTGCGGATTTCAAACGATACAAAAGCAACGCTGAAACTGGTGCAGCGAGACTTCAAACGCAGACATTTGTCATTCAACGACAATTTCAAAGATATTTTCCTGCAGCAAACAAGATCACGGTATGGAATACAACTAAATATCATAAAATTATCTCGAATATACAAAAATTGAGAGTAGAAGTTTTGCTACAAGATCAAAATTATTTTAAATCCGATTTTTTTTCATAGAATCGCTTACATCTATGAAGACTTTGTCGATAATTCATTGCACGAAAAACAATTTGTTGGCTTTCATTTTACAAACAACGACATTGGTTCCCGCACCCAAAATGATCGATCAAACACTAAAGAGGACGATTACGGAGGAGCTGAGTCAAGAGTACCAACAACTCATCAACCGGATCTGCTTTGGATTGCAATTCAAACGTCAATTTTAGACCAAACAAACATCCCAACATCACAAGTCGAAGCATTGAATCCACAGGGAAACAACATCGATAAGAATATCAACGGACAACCATCTCAAAGTGACGAGAATGCTGTGAATGCAAGTGAATTTGAACAGCTAACGACCAGCAACTCGGAGACTGGGAAAGACGCGATCACTGTCGCCATTGATGACCACGAAGAGACATTCCATGATTTAAAGGCGATCAACTCGTCAGGTAATCAAATAAATTCGTCGGAAATAATGAAAATTGTGTCTTAATTTCTTGTGATCTCTTCACAAATAGGATTTTGTGGTAGCAGCGAATCATTTCGATGTTTGGAGTCATTTGTCGCCAAATGCATCGATTCCAACGACATTACGGCGTCAATCGAAGAAATGCTTGGCGATGGCTCCTTGTTAGCGGATCAAACCTTTGATGATCGCATGATCGAAGCTGTTGCTTCGCCCATCGAAAGAGAAAGTGATGTGTTTAATACTTCAGCACATGAACCACCGACCAACAATCAAGAAGTGACGAAGCATGACTATGCAGACTTGAACATAGAAGATCAAGTGATATCAGTCAATGTGAATGGAAAAACAACTGAAGATCAAGAACATTCAAATGAACAAGGGGTTCAATTGGACATGAAAATGCCCGCAGATGATACACATTTGGCTGAAAAATCGTCCGCAAATAAACAAAAATTGGTTAGAAAAAGAAGTTGTTTACCACAGAAAAGTGGTCAACAGAAGAAGAGGAAAATCTTGGAGAAAGCGATTACAGGAAACTTGAACAAGAAACGAAAATTGGCGATCGATTCGAATGAAACGAAGCAGTTCAAATGTGAACTCTGTGTCTACACTACATCATGTAAGGGGAATTTGAACCAACACAGGCTGAAACACTCCGATGAGAAGCCGTTCAAATGCGAGATCTGTGCGAAGGGACTTAGCCGGAAGGAATATCTCAACAATCACATGAGAACCCATGCCAAGCAATTTCCATTTCAATGTTCAATTTGTCGTCAAGGATTTTCACTTGAGCAGAAGCTGAAATTACACGAGAAAAACTGCAAACAAAAGTGTTATGAGTGTTATCTGTGTAAATATATTTGTTTCCAAAAAAAAGACTTAGTGAAACACATGCGCATCCACAGTGGAGAAAAGCCGTTCAAGTGCACAGTTTGTGCGAGAGGATTCACTCGGAATGCTCATCTCAAAGGACACATGAGAACCCATGCAAATCAGTTCCGTTTTCATTGTTCGATTTGTCGTCAAGGATATTCTCAGAAACGAGAAAAGAAGTCACACGAAAAGATCTGCAATCCAAAACGATTCGTATGCTATCTGTGCAAATATGTTAGTTTATATAAAAGCAGTTTAGTAATACATATGCGTAAACACACCGGAACAAAACCATTTGGCTGTTCTCAATGTCCAAAATGTTTCAGTCATAAGTGGAATCTTAAAGTCCATATGAATGGCTATCATAAGAAATAAATGGACTTACGAAAGAAAATAGAGAATCGAAATCTTCATTCTGCGATTTGATACTCCATTTATGAGTCGATAAGTCCCATAGTACAGAGAACGATCTACTGTTGCCACACTCATACATTACACAAACATAGCTCAGAAAGTATTTTTAAAATCGCGTGGTTTCAAAATGGAAAGAAACGAAGACTCACTTGATTTAAGTTTTTTTGTCTGATTCCAATACTTTTCCTAGAATCCAATTATGTGAAAAAGTAAATAAAGTCAAAACTCATGATTTCTTATTCCTTTTGTTGTGTTTTGTTTCTTTAATAATTGAAAATCATTTCATAATAGAATCATTCACAATCCTTGAAAATCTATGTTAAATCTATAAGATGAAAAACCCTCTGCAGGAGTTTAACCATTGCAGGTTTTACAGTGTCTATCTCTGGTGAGGGATTGTCATGCAGTTCGTGCGGTGATGAATGTCTTGATGCATGTGGTACACGATTTTTTCGGTATGTCATCAATATTTGGAAGTTGAATATGTGAAAGTTTGAAATTCACATTTGGTTTTTCTGTTTCATTTTTATTCTCTTGATTCAGCACTTGTTGCTTCAATTACTTACGAAAACGATCATCGCCTCCAGTTCAATCGCCACTTTCATCCGCATACGAAGAGAATGCCATATGGCTCAATAAAGCCGATCTCGAGCAAATTATTCACAATGAATTGATGTGACAATAAAATCAATTGGGCCCAAAATCAACCAAAAAAGAGGATTTCCAAAAGTCAACACCACAATCAAATTCAAATGGTCTCACCAACAGCCATGATCAAATGCGTGTTATTTATGATATTTAATTTGATTGCAAACATTTTCGATCTTCCTTTCATTTTTACGGGTTCGTCATGATTTTTGTTGCCTTTCCTCACTTTTTATTTGGAATATTTTCACTTTTCACATTTAAAAATGGCTTTTGAGTGAACCTTTCCTTGGTCACATATGGATATTTTAAGCCAGTAAACAGTATTTTTTGTTGTCTAAACACATTTTCCTAAACCAGAGTGTTGAATAAATTTAGTAAAAAGTTATTCTAACAAATCAAATTGTTACAATCTTTTTGCATACGAATACAAATAACAATGAATGTGCGCAACGAAATAAAATCATATTGATGTTACGCCACAAAATTATACTACATTTGGGAAAGATTTGCTTTTGAATTTTATAGCTGGAAGAATTCAAATCGAATTGAATCATTTATTTAATCGACCAGATAGTAAAATGGTGAAACATAATGATATTATAAACGATTTAAAATAAAAAATAAATGGGCTTACATGCGTAAGGCTTACTTTTCCGCACTTTTAACCATCAAGTGATTTTGTAAAATTAGTTTCAAGGTGAAAGTAAACATAGTGAAATTACAAGAAAACGTCATCCAATCGACCTCAAATTTCATTTAGACCATTTTTTCTACAAAATAAGCAATTTATATGGGTTCGGAGCAGTGAGTCAAAAATTGGTGGTTCCAACTATTTTCTGAATCCAATCTATTTTATGACCACAAATATGGAATGATTCAATTTTTAAATCTCAAAACCATTATAGTTTGTCCCAGGGTAGTCAAATGGACCCGCGGAATACATTTAGTACGTATATTCGCGGTACTTTCCATATTAAATTGAATTTTCAAGCAAAATAGCCACATTCGCTTGAGTCAGTCATGCACCTCAACGACTACTACAATACTGCTCAAAATTGGATGATATCTTAGTGCTATGAAGTCCAAACCATTTTTGATAGTGGTCCACGAGTCAAAGATTGGATTTGAGCGCAAATTGATTAATAATTTTGCGTATGGCGTACGTGTACGAATTTTATGAATTTCGTCTATTTTGGCTGCAAATTTGAGAAATTTCACATCAAATGTAGAATGACTGTATTAAGGAATCTCAGAACTTATATAGTTTGGCCCAGGAAAGTGAAATGGGTTCTCGAAAAACAATCAGTAGGCTTATTTGTGGTAATTTCGCTCAAAAATGGCATTTTTAGGGCAATAAACGTATATTCACTTGAGAGCATGGTGCGCCAAAACGGCTATACCAATATTGCTCAAAATTTAATGGGATCTAAGTTCAATAATTTCCAAACAATGGTGAAAATTTGAAATCGATCGGTGGAGTCGTTTTTGAGCTATCGTGGTAACAAAAAACGTGACACCGGACAACGGACGGCGGACGGCGGACGGCGGACAACGTGCCACAGCCCCACATCAACATGAGCTAAAAACGGTTCCACTGCATTCCTATGGGTTCCAAACTTATAGAAAACTCATTTTTGGGGTTTCCGAAATTTGGGCCAATCGCAATACTTTTACGCATCACGTGGTGTGCGGAAAAGTAAAAAACTGTTGCTTTTTTACTTGTACTGAAACTCCGGAGAAATGTGAGTATTTTGACTTTCATACGGTGAGAAACATTTGAATCTGATTAAGATAAAGCTAGAGATAAAGCGATTTTATCGACTTTTCAGTCCGTTTATTTGAGCAGAATAACTAAAAAAGAAACTATTATTTGAACGAAGAAGGCAGTTCATTTATTTTCACTGAAATAATGAAGCAAGTGCCAAGAAGTGGCACGAACAGGTGTTTGTGCTGTGGTTTGTTAGTGCTTTCACTGTTCATTATCTTCAAATAATAAAATCAATGTTTAAGAACAAAGTCAAACGCACTATTTCATCATTTTCTTGATTTTAACTAAAGAAAAACTGATGAAGTGTTAGAGTTTTTCGACAAAAACATAAACATTTGAGAATATTCCCTTTGAAATAGGAAGGGAGAATATCTGTTAATGTAAAATCGAAGACGAAACTAAATAAATGAATGAAAAATGCTCTAACACTTGCATAAAATATTTAATACTCGTGATAAGTCATAAGATCTTGATATAAATGTAAGAATAAGTGTGATACACGGGCTCGCCATTCGTATTGGCGTCTACCCTTCGCAGTAGGTCTCAAATTTCGCTATCGTTAGGATAAAGTGTTAACTTTTACAGCTGAAAAATCTGCTTCATTTTCAATTGCAAATCCTTTGCATAAAGTATAATAGCACTGTGTTGTTTTGGCGATAAGTGTTTGGGACAAATTGTAGGCTCCTTTTTATTTAACTTTCATTGATAGAGTCTATCAAGTCAAAACTTTCTGTGAACTATTAAATCGTGAAATTTGTGAGTACTGAATACTCAATAAAAAAATGTGGTCAATTTTTTTTCCTCCAGAGGTCGAAAATCGTTACTTTGTCCCTTTGAGAGATCAAATGCATGCATTTCGTCTCTTTGGAGGATGAAATTCCATTTTTGACAGTGGTTCATAATGTTTGTATATCAACGTCTGTACCCAAATATGAAATATTGTGTTTATTCTTTCATGGAGACAAAAATCATGCATTTAAATTTAAATCATGCGTTTCAAATTTACTACTTTTTTTCTATTGAGTAGCTGGCCGTGCATTTGATTCCATCTGTTGAACAAAAATTGAATATATACATCTTGTTTTACTGAAAAAAAATCGAAACACAAGATGAACTCCTTGGAATTGTGTTCAGAAAGGTTAGATATCCAGTGTTTTGAGGAGATTGACAAATGAATCGTGAAAATCATCAAAAAAAGACATATTATGAATATATCGAAATAGCGAGCTAATCAAGCCAAATGATTTCAGATTCGAATTCAGTAGTAGAATTTTACCTTAATGCATAGTTTTTCCCACCAAAACTTCATCCCTATTTTGTTGAGTGTTGTTATCACGGCTATGAAGCTACAACAACAATAACATACAATTTTGGCAGTTTGCAAGTACACAGTAGATTGTCACGCGCCAAGCGAGCAGAGCTGTAGAACACCCGAACAAGAAATAAATAAAAAGGCTTCTCGATGATTTTTCGAATTGTTCAGTCAAAAATCAAATCAACTGAACTTAGACTGTTGTCTTCTATTAAACTTTAGCAGTCTCACCACTAGCGTCGTGACAATCTGACTCGGTATACCGAGTGTATACAATGGAATTCACAGCATTGGTTGTCATTAACATTTGAGTTCATTTTATTCGAAGCTAAGCAATCTTCCAATCTTAAAATAAATAATTTTAATTAAATTTTCATGTTTCAATCTTTTATGATTTTAAATTCAAATTTAAATCGAATTCGATAGTTACACAGTCAAGTGTTAAGTACATGTAATTAATTGAGTACTCTGCCAACAAAATCGATACGAAATCTTCGGAATGGAGCTCGATTTTGAACATCTTATCTGACTTATCTTCATCAAATAAAAGAAGATTTTTTTAACATACAAGCTCTAGCTTGTATTTGAACTGAATTGAGTTGGTCGTCGATTGGGCTGAGGATCGAAAATTTACTAATTTGAATAATAACAAAATTCGACTGTGATTTTCATTTACTTTGGTGTAATTATCGGGATTAAATTTCAAATGTGTCGTTCATAAGGAAATCAATTACGTCAAACATTTTATCAAAACAAAAATGCAAAATAACCTTTTAAATGAAGAAGTCAAGTGAGAGCACAATACCAATCAACGATGGAGATTTTTTTGGGATTGTTTATAAACCATTCGAATTCATATTTTCACAATTTTTCATTATCGATGACTTTTCGAACATTTTGAACTCATTCGAACATTTCTCAAAATTATCTGAAGATTGCAGATATCTTATCTACCAGTCGAAAAATGCAGCTTAGATAGCTAGATAAGATTTTAGAAGAAGTTTATTTTGCATTTTTGTTTTGATAAAATGTTTGACGTACAGTCAGTACGTAAAAAAGTATTCGGCCACCTGTTTTTTGAAATAAAATTATGTAGCTCAAAAATTCCATCCCCATTTTCATATGGAAATAAATTGAATTACATTCGTAATCCTGACTTTTCCGCATTGATATGGAATTTGATTTTTCTCTTGAACAATTTCATTCATCGATCAGTCAGGAGAGAAAGTATTGGTTCTGCCATGAAAATGGGCAAAATGTTCAAAACACAAAACATTCTTTGACACAATAAAACAAATTGGCCATCTTCACTTTGCGATTTGAGACTCCTTTCTTGAGAATCTCAAGTTGAGATATATTCATATCAGAATTTGATTTTCGTATTCCATGATTTTTCGGCATGAAGATACATTTTGTGCATTTCAAGCGGACTTAAATACCTTTCAAATGATGCAAACTGCATGAATTTTCATTGGAAAATACGGTCAGGAGAGTCAAAAACGTGAAAATCAGTTTTTGTGTAAAAATGTACTGAAAACCCGACTCACGTGCACTTGAATGCACATATCTCTGGAACGGCTACACCAACATGTCTCAAATTCAATAGGAAACATCCAGTAATAATTCTGAACAAATTTGCTTTTGTTACTTTGGGATTTGAGACTCGGTTCGAGAGTTATCGTGTTAACGTACATACACAGACGACGACGACGACGACGACGACGACGCCATTTTGCACCGGAGCTACCAGAACCGAGTATCCAAATAAAAAAAAAGTGAAAATCAAGATTTGTTCCCATGGTGAACTGAGACTCTGGTCAAAATTTGAGCCCGATCGGAGTTCATTTACTCAAGCAATGTGGAGTTGAATTTTTGAGGCAAAACCAATACTTTTCCTAAGCACATTTCATGTGCGGAAAAGTAAAACCCAATTTTTTTCTCGAAAAAAAAATGCATCTACAAAACAATGCAAAATTGTTATTAGCATCGTATCCAGATTGAGACAGATTCAAGACGTTCGACAATTGATGAGCATCTCGTTCAACTCGATTACGTCTGAAGTGGTGAAGATTAACACCAACAATTGGCTCCATAATCTGATTTCTAATTCAAACTGCATGTCAAATGTCCAAATTCACTCTTTCTAATAATCAATGCCACTCATCAAATTATTATGTGATTCAAATGTAAGAGAACTATTACCAAATTCATCAAGATGATAAAGTATTTTTACAACTTAACAGAATAAAAGCGAAAGCTAATTTTCTTTGGTTATTTTTCTCTTTCTGTGAAATACTCTTTCGAATTTGTCTTGGCGAAAGTCATTTTCATTTGAGCAATTACTTTTTATTTTGATGAAATTGATTGAGCTTGAAACCGATCGCGTTGGTAGGGATCTGCACACGGCTTACCTCATTTCAACCCATTTTAAATTACGCAAACCCAAATATTAGTGGCAGAAGATACAGAATCCAGGATCTACTTGAGGCAATGTCAATGAAAGGAAAGTTGACAGAATGTCAATCAACGGATACGGATCTTCAATTTATGTTGAACTTACTTTGAATTGAAACTTAAGATGAGTTATTTGAACAATTCCAATTAAATTTAGCTTTGATTTTTGCTATCTTGACTAAGGCAAAGTGATAAATTGCACATTTGAATATCAATAGCGCCTCATTTTATTCGTTCTAAAAACAATTTGTCCAACGGAATCAATTAAAACACGTTATTTTGTTTAGTTTAGGTTCAACACTTTATTCAATCGTTTTATTCTTTTAAAACTCTTTTGTCTTTCGTGTGCAATACCAATCATCGATTTCATGTCAAATCGAAATTATTTTTGTTTGTTTTTCAGCGTTTCAATGTGATGACACAATATCCATATTCATTTCGACGTTCTTCATCAATTGATCCTTCGAATTCATCATGCAATCGAGTGCGTAGATAATCAAATTGTGAATCATCAATACGACACGTGAGCACGTTGAATGATTTAAATTGATGGAAACAAATTGATGGCACATTTTCATATAAAATAAAACCAAAATCAACACTGCGAGTAATTTATAGTATTCGATTTCAGAATCATCGGATGAATTGCCAAAAATCGTATTTCTCATTGTTTGTTAGAATTTTTTACATGCTTTGAGCTTTGAAAGTGAGCACTCTTTTGCAGAGGAATTTTCTGAAATTCAAGCAAAACTGTTTATCGTTCCATACAAATGTGCCTTAATTGTTGACGCTGACTGTATCCTCCATAGTCCATTCAGTTCCATCTCTTTTAAACGAAACATTGATCAATGATCGAAATTTTTTTTCACCATCAGCTTATCTGACGTTACAACGCCATTGAACTGGTTG
Source organism: Aphidoletes aphidimyza (assembly GCA_030463065.1). Lineage (NCBI taxonomy): Eukaryota > Metazoa > Arthropoda > Insecta > Diptera > Cecidomyiidae > Aphidoletes > Aphidoletes aphidimyza. The sequence continues at coordinate 40,830,748 of CM059999.1, forward strand.
TAAACAATTCCAGGTAAGAGATCCAGAAGATGCGTGCGATTGATTTATGTGAGTTCATAGTATGATTTGATGCCATCCAAATTGATGGTCACTTGGTAGTCGACTGAAACCGTCAAATGTGTATACAAATTGTTTGGATAACGATTTCAAGCGCTTGTTGTCCCAAATCAAACGACTATAGTCGTTACAGTTTGCCTTGAACATTTTGACACATTTTGAATTGGATAATTGGTTCTAGCACTTCGAGCACATGTGAGTTGAAAATCTCTGGTTTTTTATGGAATGTGTTTGTTATGAGCGTTTCGTATAGGTTTTGAGACTGAGATTTTGACTAAATGGCTGTTTTTAATGAGAAAAGAGAAATACATCGACGACAAATCCAGATTAGGCATCGAACCTAAGTGATCATTTTTGGTCCATTTGTGGACGGTCCATTTGATCTCAAATTATGCATACATTTATTGGTAATTGTACCAAATGCGTTCAATGTCAAGATATTTGCTATGGGCGTTTCGCACAGGTTCGATCAATCGCAGACAAATCCAGAATATGCCATAGGCTTAAGTCATCATTGTTTTTCCATTTGTGCCAAATTGTTTGCTGTGCAAATTACAAATTCTTGGAACACGATCTCAAATATTCTTGACAACTCAATTTTCCATTTCACTGTGAGACTAATTAGTATTTTATTTATGACCTGCTCCTTCAGGATTAGTGATAGCTTTACCACAACATCAGATTATACATCCATAATGAACGAGAGGATTCTTTTTACCTGAGATAAACAAACATTTTCGCACATTTACATTTCAGAGGTCTCAAATATGGTTGCTATTTCTATAAAATGGCCATTCATTTCGGAACAGTAATCATTTTGCTGTGAAGTCTCAATCAAATCAGTTCATTATAAGAGCTTGACTGAAGCACAATAATTATTGAATTTTTGAGTGTTCAAATCGCTAACAAAGACGAATTTCAGTGCGAAATATTGAATAAATTCAATTGAAACGAAAACATTTGAAAATAAACAAGTCGTCAATTAAAATGTCGGAGAAAAATATGGAAAATAACAAATGCGGAAATCGATCGCTGTCAAACCGTATAGAGAAACTGTATTTGGATTCGGTGACCGCCAATGTGTACTTTGACATCATCGTTAATAATCGGTCAGTCGAACGTATTCCAGCGCACAAGTGTCTATTGGCAGCCGAGAGCGATGTATTCTGGGCGATGTTCTACGGTGATTTGAAGGAGAAAGGCGATGTTAAAATAATTGATGCCAGTGCTGAAGCGATGAAAGAGTTCTTGCAGTTCTTCTATGTAAAAGAAAAATGGGAATTGACAATGGAAAATATTGGCGAAGTGATGTGCCTTGGTAACAAGTACAATGCCATCAATTGTATCGCAGCATGTGAGCAATATATCAGCTGCAATCTCACCGACGAAAACATCTGTACTGGATTAGAGCTCGCGCTGTTCTATCATCAAAAAGAATGGATAAAATCGTGTGAAGCGCGCATCGCTGCTAACACGGAAGCAGTACTCAAGTCAAGCACATTTTTGGAATGCGATAAACCAGCTTTGGCGCACATTCTGAAAATGGAACAATTGTCGTGCCTGGAAGACGTGGTGTTTGAAGCATGCATGTCTTGGGTCAAAGCCAAAAGTGGACAAAACATTTTGACTAAAAAACTTATTCAAGAGCATCTCGGCGATTTGTTCTATGAAATTCGGTTTCCAACGATGTTCTTTCTATCCTTTCTGAAGCTCAGTTGTTCATACGATTGTGTGTTGTCAGTGGACGAATACGATGATATCATTCAATCATTTCCACCATCTGGAATTTCATCGAAGTACTTCAATACAAATCCACGTCAAACTCTATTGAATGAGAACGTTCAAATGTCGAACGTGCATACATTAGCAGTGCGATTTATGCGAACCTTGCTCGACTCTAATAATAATAAATTGAAATCATTGCCAATGGAATTTGAAGGATCAAATGTCCAAGAGTTGGATGTGTCCGATACGAAGGATTGGCACAATTCCATCACACTAGAGCATCGAAATTGTTTAGTTTATGGATTATTTGAATGTTTCAAGCCGGAATTTAATACAACGTCATTTCCTCATTATCGATGCTTTATTGCCAGTGCAATGGAATACGAATTTTCGCGTTACAAAACAGCCATCTCAAGATCTCTGTACTATCGGGATTTGCTTTATTTCATGATAATAATTAAAGGGAAAATTAGATCGACACAGGGGACGTTTTCTTGTGGTACCTGTCATCAACAGCGAAAAAAACAAATGCAACAAGCTCAACTGGCTCAACTGGATCAACATCAAGGTGAAACCTCTACCGCTATGGCAATGGCAACACATCGAACGGATCCAATTCAAGCCGGCATCCAGCAACACAATCAACCGCAGAATGATCAAGTTTCAACGAACCACAATCGCAGAAATAGACGCCGATCACCAAATAGTGAAAATACAAACGAGCTTAATCTTAGAAGTAAACGAGCTAAACTAGAATAATATGAACTTCATGAAATTGTTAAAAAACCATATGTTTTGTCTTCAAATATACACTGATTGGTTAGGACTTTTTTTGGCAATTAGAATACAATGTAGAATGAACAATCAAATTAAAAATAAAAATCATCTCGGGATATTTTTTAAAATCAATTGTTTCAGTCAATCTTCTCGTCCCTATGATTCTATTTAGGTTCTTTTTTTGTTCTTTCTGATTCAAGCAATCTGAATAAATGGACTTAAGCCGAACTTTTGCGCACTGTTTAACATGAATGTATCGTAATATATTCGAAGCAGCCAAATTATGTGACAGCTTATTTAATACAAATTCAATTTGTGTTGAATTCGAGCCAAAGTTTCAGTGTTACAACATTAATGTCAATTCTCACCACTACGGAGCACATGGCGTACATTCTAAGTGTCAGTCTCTTGTGAGGAGCCTGATATAATCGTATCGCTATTTGATTTTTTATGAATTTCACCTTTTAGCATATTTGAAAATGAATCTACGAAAAAGTGATTCGCATAAGAAACAAATAGAAATACCGCATGTTCATTTCATTTGATTCAGTTTTGTGTCACTTTCTTCAGGATTCATTTTTAAATATCCGATTATTTTGTTTCATTTTTCTTAACAATTTATTGATGTTACACTTCTACAAAAAACAATCATTTTCAGTTTTAGAAATGACGATTTTTTCATTTTCTGCTTGATCCAAGACTCAAAAATGGCCAAACCAATAAGCAAATTGTTGACAACGACAAATCTTCATTGAGTTATTGCCAATAAATTACATTGTAAATACATTAAAAGCTGCTTAATGAGATTTACCATGCGCACGAAAGATGAACTGTCCCTTTAAATTCTACCAATGAGCTATTGTTTTATATGGGCCACCGGTGGCGATTAAGTGGAGATTACTCTTTCTCTTTCGTGCGCATGACAAATCTTACTAAGCAGCTTCCAATGTATTTACAATGTGATTTATTGGCAAATTTCTGTGTAACATCAATAAATAGTTTAGAAAAATGAAACAAAATAATCGGATATTTAAAAATGAATGTTGGAGAAATTTACACACAAAGCTGAATCAAATGAAATGAACATGTGGTATTTCTATTTGTTTCACTTATGCGTATCAATTTTTCCTAGATTCATTCTCAAATATCCTATAATTTTGTTTTACTTTTCGGTATGTTTTTTTTACGTTTCACTCTCGCATACTCTGATATTTTGAGTCATGATTATTCTCACGTATTCCTTTAATCTCTTTTATGCTGGTTCAAAGTGTTCGGATTTGAATCCTGGGCCTAATTTTTCCCGTTGTATGATGCTCAAATGTTTTCTCTTTTCCATAGTGGACTTTAGTGGTGGATCCCTTGCGAAAAGAAATGACTGCCAGCCAGACGACTGTTAAATGACTACAGTCGTATAACATTTGGGACAATAGACATATGATGTTTTAATTGAATGACAAACGACTGGTGATCGATTAACAACTGGCCAGTTGTTTGCTAGCTGATTTTCAAACAGTTTTTAGTCTCTTTTATTCGTTTTTTATCCCAATTTAGCCTTTTGGTAAAGGACTGGTCAATCCTTTTATTTTCACAAGGGTTCGAGTCAAAATTTAACGAGAATAATAAAATCGGTAAAGACAGCATCCAATTCTTCTGTTTTTTTTTTTTTTTTCAAAAACACAACTATAAATTTCATTATTTATGTACATGCAAGGGCATTGACAAAAGGGCATAGATTCGTAGTCGAGTTGAAAAATAATAAAATAGGCCTTGTCTAGTATGAAATAGGCCTTGTCTAGTATGAAATAAGTGTTGTCTAGTATGAAATAAGTGTTGTCTAGTATGAAATAGGCCTTGTCTAGTATGAAATAAGTGTTGTCTAGTATGAAATAAGTGTTGTCTAGTATGAAATAGGCCTTGTCTAGTATGAAATAAGTGTTGTCTAATATGAAAAATAATAAAATAGGCCTTGTCTAGTATGAAAAATAATAAAATAGGCCTCGTCTAGTATGAAATAGGCCTTGTCTAGTATGAAATAAGTGTTGTCTAGTATGAAATAAGTGTTGTCTAATATGAAAAATAATAAAATAGGCCTTGTCTAGTATGAAAAATAATAAAATAGGCCTTGTCTAGTATGAAAAATAATAAAATAGGCCTTGTCTAGTATGAAAAATAATAAAATAGGCCTCGTCTAGTATGAAAAATAATAAAATAGGCCTTGTCTAGTATGAAATAAGTGTTGTCTAATATGAAAAATAATAAAATAGGCCTTGTCTAGTATGAAATAGGCCTTGTCTAGTATGAAATAGGCCTTGTCTAGTATGAAATAGGCCTTGTCTAGTATGAAATAGGCCTTGTCTAGTATGAAATAAGTGTTGTCTAGTATGAAATAAGTGTTGTCTAGTATGAAATAGGCCTTGTCTAGTATGAAATAAGTGTTGTCTAATATGAAAAATAATAAAATAGGCCTTGTCTAGTATGAAAAATAATAAAATAGGCCTCGTCTAGTATGAAATAGGCCTTGTCTAGTATGAAATAAGTGTTGTCTAGTATGAAATAAGTGTTGTCTAATATGAAAAATAATATGAAATAGGCCTTGTCTAGTATGAAATAAGTGTTGTCTAATATGAAAAATAATAAAATAGGCCTTGTCTAGTATGAAAAATAATAAAATAGGCCTTGTCTAGTATGAAATAAGTGTTGTCTAGTATGAAATAAGTGTTGTCTAATATGAAAAATAATAAAATAGGCCTTGTCTAGTATGAAATAGGCCTTGTCTAGTATGAAATAGGCCTTGTCTAATATGAAAAATAATAAAATAGGCCTTGTCTAGTATGAAAAATAATAAAATAGGCCTCGTCTAGTATGAAAAATAATAAAATAGGCCTTGTCTAGTATGAAATAGGCCTTGTCTAGTATGAAATAAGTGTTGTCTAGTATGAAATAAGTGTTGTCTAATATGAAAAATAATATGAAATAGGCCTTGTCTAGTATGAAATAGGCCTTGTTTAGTATGAAATAGGCCTTGTCTAGTATGAAATAGGCCTTGTCTAGTATGAAATAAGTGTTGTCTAGTATGAAATAAGTGTTGTCTAGTATGAAATAGGCCTTGTCTAGTATGAAATAGACCTTAATTAATGTGAATCAAACTTTATTTAGTACTCAACAGGCTTCGTCTAATAGGAAATATCGATACTGAAAATTTATTTAATATTCATCACATTTAAAGTAAATTTATTTCATGCTAAACAAAGTCTATTATATGAGATAATATGAGGCTTATTTTACTATTTTTGTGGACTGTTGGGTGTAGCTTGAACTGCTTTTTCATAATAATTAACAATATTAGATACTAGACAACACTTATTTCATACTAGACAAGGCCTATTTCATACTAGACAAGGCCTATTTTATTATTTTTCATATTAGACAACACTTATTTCATACTAGACAAGGCCTATTTTATTATTTTTCATACTAGACAAGGCCTATTTTATTATTTTTCATACTAGACAAGGCCTATTTTATTATTTTTCATACTAGACAAGGCCTATTTTATTATTTTTCATATTAGACAACACTTATTTCATACTAGACAAGGCCTATTTCATATTATTTTTCATATTAGACAACACTTATTTCATACTAGACAACACTTATTTCATACTAGACAAGGCCTATTTCATACTAGACAAGGCCTATTTTATTATTTTTCATACTAGACAAGGCCTATTTTATTATTTTTCATACTAGACAAGGCCTATTTTATTATTTTTCATATTAGACAACACTTATTTCATACTAGACAACACTTATTTCATACTAGACAAGGCCTATTTCATACTAGACGAGGCCTATTTTATTATTTTTCATACTAGACAAGGCCTATTTTATTATTTTTCATATTAGACAACACTTATTTCATACTAGACAAGGCCTATTTCATACTAGACAACACTTATTTCATACTAGACAACACTTATTTCATACTAGACAAGGCCTATTTCATACTAGACAAGGCCTATTTCATACTAGACAAGGCCTATTTTATTATTTTTCATATTAGACAACACTTATTTCATACTAGACAAGGCCTATTTTATTATTTTTCATACTAGACGAGGCCTATTTTATTATTTTTCATACTAGACAAGGCCTATTTTATTATTTTTCATACTAGACGAGGCCTATTTTATTATTTTTCATACTAGACAAGGCCTATTTTATTATTTTTCATATTAGACAACACTTATTTCATACTAGACAAGGCCTATTTCATACTAAACAAGGCCTATTTCATATTATTTTTCATACTAGACAAGGTCTATTTCATACTAGACAAGGTCTATTAAAGAATATAATTATAAAAAGAACATTATAAGAAAAAATATAAATTTCTCAGAATACGCACTCATTTTTTTTTTTTTTTCTTTTTTTTTTATTATAAAAACAACACTAAACCTTTTACTAAAGATCTAAGTAACGACGACAATGGTATACGATGATCAAATGATTAGCTCAATGGATGGTATTCGAGGGACAATATATTCCATTGAATTTCAAATCCTTATTCAAATTAATCCAAGTTTCGGCGAATAAGTTTTACAATATAAACATACAGTGGCGATAGAAATATTTTTGTGGTAAAAAATTCCTTCAACTTTCCAATGTCCATCGGTAAATATTGGTGGAATATCATTGCCAAGTGCAAAAATTTTCACCCAATATTTGCCCTGATTGAATAAAAATCACACAACATTTTCAGTGTCGTTTTGAATGTTTTAAAGAAAGAATATGCTATTTCAATTTACCTTTTTTAGTGGACAACATTTGGCTGGCGGTTCATACTGAGGCAAATTTGAATGATTTTCAAAATGTTGCATCGCAAACGTCGGATAATATTTCTCCAAATGATCACAAACTGGTGCCTTTGGTACTCGCATCAATGTTTTAGTATATTGATTGTTGTTGAATCGATTGAAATAAAAATTTGCTTCAATCTCAAAACTCTGATCAATATTTGTTAAAAATTCAGTGATTGCATTTATTGAGTATGCCGTGTGATTGAATTTAGCAATTCGTTAATCGTTAAATTATTTGTTCAAACTTGTCTTTTTTAGAAGCGGATATCATAATTGCTTGTGGCTTGTGATTTTTTATCTATCACGGATCATGATTCAATTTTCATTGTTCACATTGTGCACTGGACAATGACGAAAATGTTATCAATAATAATTAATTTATTTAAATTTTTATAATCGGAAGAGATTGACGTTTTATCTATCGTAATCGTATTGAAAACCGAGTAAATCCCTTTAATTAATAATATGATAGAAAATTGAAATCTATAAATTCGATTGTATCATGCAATTTGCATGCTGTTGTCTTTGCGTGTGAAATCATGAAATCTTATATCATTTGCCGTGTTTAAAAACTACTTTCCATCAATTCAGAATGATATTTTTTTAATACGTAATATGAATTGAATAAAGGCTGGTGAACAGAAATGTGACGAAATCGATTTTAGTCGATGACAACACTTTTGTTTGGGATCAAAATCAAATTCCCTAACAGTTTAAAATATAGTCAGGACTACGAATGTAATTCAATTTATTTCAATTTATGAACACCAAAAATATTCCGTTAAATTACTGCGGAAATACTCCACAGTCCCCAATACGTCTTGCCTTTCATCGAAGAGTTTGAGTTTGAGCTTTGTCAAATTTCTCTTAAACGAAACATTGATCAATGATCAACATTTTTTGGTGACATCAACATTTCTAACGTTGCAATGTCATTGAACTGGTGTCAACTATTCCAGGTAAAAGGTAGAAAAAAAATTCATGCGATCGATTTATGTGGGTTCATATTATGATTTGATGCCATCAAATTGAGTAGTAATCGAAAAAACAACAATAAATGTAAATTGTTGAACATGAACACAGTTGGAAATAAACGAAATTCGACGAACAATTCGTTATGAGGAATATTTTCGTACAATGTTCGAAAAAAAGAGCTACGAAACATTTCGTCGCCAATTTACGAATATTTATTTTCAGTTTGGTGTGGGTGTCGTACAACAACACGTAATATTTCCCAAAATTGTACAAAAAATCCATAATTCGAATTCAAATGGTGGATTCAGATAACATCGCGGATGATTTTTTTTTCGATATTCCATCTTGTTGAACATATCAATTTTAAAGCTGGATATATTCTCAGATATTCATGAATTCCACGTGGAGAGAGAAAGTTTATGATTCACATTTTGGCCTTAATACTCATGCAAAAATATAAATTTGGTTGAAAAATCGTCAGTGAAAAAAAAGGTAAATAAAATCTTTTTTAAATTTGCACATTCACAGTATATTAAGTTATTGTCAAAAAGGCATTTATTCGAAGGACAATATATTCCATTGAATTTCCAATCCTTATTCAAATGAATCCACCTTTCGATGAGAATGTTTTAAAATATAAAAGTATAGTGGAGATAGAATTATTTTTGTGGTAAAAAGTTCCTTCAAGTTTCCAATGTCCATCGGTAAAAATTGGTGGAACATCATTGCCAAGTGCAAAATTTTTCACCCAATAATTGCCCTAATTGGAAAAAATCACACAACATTTTCAGTGTCGTTTTGAATGTTTTAAAAAACAAATATGCTATTTCAATTTACCTTTTTGAGTGGACAAAATTTGGCTGGCGGTTCATACTGAGGCAAATTTGAATGATTTTTAAAATGTCGCATCGCAAACGTCGGATAATATTTCTCGATATGATCACAAACTGGTGCCTTTGGTACCCGAATCAATGATTTAGTATATTGATTGTTGTTCAATCGATTGAAATAAAAACTGATTTCAATATCAAAACTCTGATCAATATCGATTAAAAATTCAGTGATTGCGTTTATTGCGTATGCTGTGTGATTGAATTTAGCAATTCGGTATTGCGTACAATTATAAACTCCTTCAACATAAAATGGATCCATTTCAAGACGATCAAATTGTACTTCAACCGATCGAATTCTCTCCCAACTGGCAATAAACACACAAACAATCATAATCACTGAACTCAATTTAATTGTCATGATCGTCTCTTTCACTGGATATGGAATACTAGGGGGATGTTCTACAGGCATCATGATTTTATACTGCAATCGATCACGTGTTTGAATGAACGTTCTTTTTTATGTTACATCGCTAATCATGAAAATTAATCAATTGAATTATTAATTCTTTTATTCTGAAATGACATTGTATCCTGTATTCGAAAGATCACGAGATATCTTATGGTATGATTAATTAACTTAGTAGATAAGCACAAAAACAGTCTAGTTTAATCTGGGGAGATTAATTCATTATCAATTCTATGAATTCTATTGTGTTGATTTACATTGTCACGTTGATAGTGTTATGATTGGTCAAGTATAGCAGAAAACAATAGCATCAAAATAATCAAGTGTGATAATATTTTAACCTTGGGTACGTTGGGGTTTCGATAATATTTTTTAAGAGTATGCAAAAGTTCGAGTTTACGTATATGCATCATAGACATCGCAATTTGCCATTTCTAAGAGAAAAATAAAGAAAATGTTGCAGATAAACGATATAACGGTGAAGTACACCAGAATACATTTTTTATTCCAATTGATTCATTTCAATTTTTTACTTTAATATGGACTTCGCATTTTCATACGTTACCGGACTTCCGGTATCAATTTGATACTCTTATTAATAATAATTTAGTACTCGGTTCATGGGCTATTGGTTAGCACATTAGGCTCACGATCGCGAGGACGTATGTTCGAGACCAAGATACCGGAAAAAAATTTCTTGGCTCAATTTCCACCCGTGTTCAAGCGGGTTTAAGGAAATTGGCTGTAGATCATATTCTGGCCGGTTCTCGAATTTACGGAGTGCTTCGGAGGGCACTTTAAGCCGTCGGTCCCGTGCTCACAAAATACCGAAGAAAGAGCTGGTTGTGAGCACGTCTAATGGGTCACGTCTGCGCTAGGTTGAAACTTGCGCTTGGATTCTCTAAATTATCCAAGACATCAACCGCATGAGCAATGACTTAGTGTACAACTCTCCGTACCAAATTGCAATCGTCTCGTTAGAGGCTCAATTTAGAAGATAAACAATGAAAACCTTCTGAAACATACAGCCAGAACTTGGCGGTGACCATTAGAAATAAATTATTGATGGAAACTAGTGCGTCCACATTGGTAGCGAACTGTGTAGAGATAACCGAGATAGGAATGTTAAGCCACCATTAGAATCAATTGTCTGCTATGACCCCTCCTTAAGTTTTCGGAACCCCTGTGAACTCTCTTAGGTCTTAACTTGTTCTAAGACTCGATTTACACTAGATAGAATCGATTGTTTTCGGACCTCCATTGCATTTTCGGTCATGACCCTTAATTCGGTGGTGTCAGAACCTGGCGATTTCCAGAACAACCATATTTGCAAACAGGCCGGTCTACACTAGACCAATTCATTTTTTCTGTGATGTCAAATCTCATATGGGTTCATAGCTGGATGGTTTCAGCGGGTCAAAAAACGAAGATCTACGTTTTCAAAACATTCAAAATATCCCGGGAAGTGGTCGCGCAAATCGCATTTTTCCATGGCACTTTTGACCTTCCCGACACATTCTATCTCATAACTCCCAAACCTGATTGCCCACAATGTTGCTACTATGGTGGCATATGTCGCCCCCAGAGTGCTGAATAATCGGTGAGTTTCATAAGCTTTGAATTATGGCTCTATTCCTTTGATTTTGTCAATTTTTTGTCAATTTTTTTGAATTTTTGACCACCTAAAATGTAGTAAATTTTCAAAATGTTGCATTTTCACAGTTTTATCAACCTGTGTGAAGCCGTGAGTCATAGTAATGACCATTTCCTATTCATTGCCCACAAAATCTGCTTCAAAAACCAGGGTTTCAAATGAAAATTTCGCTTCTTTGATCAAAACTGAAAAACACATTTCGAATGAATTTTCACCTAATAATTATCATCCAAATCACAGTTAAGTTGTAATTTACGATAAATCGTACGGAAATAATATTATTTCTAGCTATTCAGATGAAAAAAACAATTTTTTGAGTTCAATTTTTAAGAACTCAAAAATGTTTTGACCGACATGTTAAAATTTGAAATCAAAAAATTATTTTTTTCATCTGAATAAATAAAAATAATAACTGAAAATAATATTATTTCCGTACGATTTATCATAAATAACAACTAAACTGTGATTTGGATGATGTTTATTAGGGGAAAATTTATTTGAAACGTGTTTTCCAGTTTTGATAAAAAAATTGAAATTTTCATTTGAAAACTCGGTTTTTAAAGCAGATTTTGTGGAAAATGAATGGAGACTGGTCGTAACTACGACTCACGGCTTCAGACAGTGTGATAGAACTTGAAAAATACGAAATTTTGAAAATTTTGTAAATTTTAGGGGGTCAAAAATTCAAAAAAATTGTTAAAATCAAAGGAATAGTGCCACAATCCAAAGCTTATGAAAGTCTCCGATTATTCAGCACCCCGGGGGCAACATATGCCCCCATAGTAGCAACATTGTGGGCATTCAGGTTTAGGAGTTATAAGATAGAATGTGTCGGAAAGGTCAAAAGTGCCATGGAAAAATGCGATTTGCGCGACCACTTCCCGGGATATTTTGAATGTTTTGAAAACGTAGAACTTCGTTTTTTGACGCGCTGAAACCATCCAGCTATGAGCCCATATGAGATTTGACATCACAGAAAAAATGAATTGGTCTAGCTCAAGGAGATGGTGCTTGTATGAAGACAACAGCGATCAATATACGTTATACGAATAGTGTACAAATAGAGCGAAAAACAAACCGATACGCACACACTCATGAATACATAACTGTTGTGTATCAAGCGTGCTCTCTTTGTACACTATTCGTGTGAATAGTGTAACTGTGTGTAAGTGTTCACTTTGCCGTCGTTGTCAAAATTCTGTTTGTTGAACTGGAACTAAATTTAGTTGGTGAATGTGAAATACGATGGCGCTGACAAGAATTCATCGCAAAAAAAAGTCTAAAACGCCATACAAGCGCCATCGGGTTGGTCTAGCTCTACACTCTAGAGCTCGAATGTTTTTTGTCGCATCGTGTTGAACATGACCAAATTTCAATTGAAATCAAGCTTTGAAAGATAAGATTCGAAGACCATATGAAAAACGCAACAATACATTTCAAATGTAACTCATTTTACACGCAATGCCATCTAGTAGTCTGAATGGTGTTCACTTGTGTTTACTTGTGCTTCATATTCTGTTTCACTATGAAAAAAGTTCTAAGCGGTGTGAGCATGCTCATCCTCAATGCATTGACATTTTTATTAAGTATACTAGATGGCATCGAATGTTCTCTGAACTTAGTTGAGATTTTCATATGTCGAAAACTCGCACATTTTCCAATTATTTGTGAAGATTTTCTAGGGGAAATATTTTAAAAAAAAAGAGCATTCGACGAAAACTAAGTAGAAATTTACATGTCTAGTGTCATTTACGTTTATGTCATATTTTATGGTTTGCGGCTTTACTATCATGTATCGATATCTGACATATTTTCTTTAATCTTATATACGATTTTTAGGTTGAGCCAAAATCTTATTGCAATATAAGTCTAAATACAGTTATAAATCGATATTTTATTTTTAAAAAAAACTTAACTGTTTCAAATCGGCACTAGGTCCGTATGGGGGTTAATTTACGACATGTTTCTATCTTTTATTCATCATTAATCATTATATCTCAAAGGCTTCAAATTTAAAAATAAAACATCATTCAATTGATGAACAAAATTCCATCAAAGTCCATTGTAAATCAAAAAATTCCGAATATTGGCGAAATTGATTTAAAATATAAACGTAGAGTTGCTATGGTTTTATTTTCATAGTAAAATATTGCCTCAAGTTTCCAATGTCCTTCACGAAAAAGTGGTGGAATGTCATTACCAAAAGCCAAATTTTTTACCCAATATTTACCCTGAATGAAAAAATTCTCAACATTTTGCTGTAGTTTCAAGAATTTAAAAAAAAAAATCTATCAAAACTATTTTGCATATATTTTATTTACCTTTTTAAGTGGACAGAATGTGGCCGGTGGTAGATACTGTGGAAAATTTGAATGATTTTTAAAATGTCGCATTCCAAGCATGGGATAAAACTTTTCGATTGTGTCACAAACGGGTCCTCTTAGCACACGTATCATTGATTTCGTATACTGATTGTTGTTAAATCGATTAAAATAAAAACTCATTTCAAACTCAAAAGTTCGATCAATATCGGTTAGAAATTCAGTAACTGCGTTTATTGCGTATGCTGTGTGATTGAATTTAGCAATTCGGTATTGTGTACAGTTATAAACTCCTTCAACATAAAATGGATCCATTTCAATACGATCGAATTGAACTTCAACCGAACGAATTCTCTCCCAACTGGCAATAAACACAAAAACAATCGAAATAAATGAAATCATTTTTAATTTCATGATCGTCTCTTTTTAAATTTTATCTTTTGAACTGTTCACTTGTCACGTAATGTTAACTTATTGAGTAAAAATTCCATTTGCATCATGATTTTATACAAACAATTTTCGTGTCGATTTTAATAAATACAATTCAGCTATTCAATCCATAACATTTTATTATTTTGAAATTGTTCAAATCAAATTACAGATCATTATAGATTATAGTGCACAGAGATTGAGACCAATATGTGTGAAATAAATTATGGTGATGAATACACCGGATTTTTCCGACATCATTTTTGATTTAAGTGGAATAAAAAACCGCTTATTTCTATCTAGCATTAGAATGGGTTTTTGAAAAATTGATAATTATGAAGTTTTCTTATTTCCGGCTCTGATACATTATCAACCCCTCCGGCCGGTTCGTCCGTAATCGTTTTCGGACACTTCGGACATTGTCGGACGGACAAACGGGTGTACAATGTATATAAAACAGTTTCGGACGTCCGAGTTGTCCGTCCGTAGTTTTTTTTTTCTTCTTATACTTCGGACAATGTCCGAACTGTCTGAACTTTCTCATGGACACTTCGGCCAGTGTCCGTGTCCGTACTGTCCGAAAAAAAAATTACGTAAAATGTTTTGTCCGTCGTCATCTTTAGTTCAAACCTGCAGGTTTTCGTTTTTTTTTCCATGGAAATAATTGGATATATTGCAATTTGCAATACACTGCAAACTTGAACCGTAATTTCAGTTTCTAATTAACATATTTTATTAAAAATTTCATCATAACATCCAAAATTATTTTTAATATTATTAATGTCTTCGATTGTTTCCGTTTAATAAAGGAATGTGTAATTGGAACATTTTCACATGTGAGCAAGACAGTTTATGTGAATATAAACAACGTTTTCATCAGTTCTTTCACCAAACGTAATTTGAAGTTCAGTTTAAAAAGTGTTGTTTGTGCTAGTTATTCCAATCTAAACTGTTCACTTTCAAACATGAACGCACTTCAATCGTTTTACTTGATATTATTCATATTCACTTTCATGGTGCACATCAGTTGTGTAAAAATTCCGTTCAATGAAATTGAATTTCAACTTTACGATTATCAACCAAAACCATTGCCTCATATTGCATCATCATCGGCGAATGTTATTCCTGGTATAGCCGAATTAACAAATGCTCTTTATGCTGTGTCTTCAACCATAATAGATTTCGTTGAAGAATCGAAAGGTCAACATTTGACCGATTCGATGAAAAAGGCCATTGGAAAGGATACAAACTTAAGAAATCAAATGTTCATTTTGAACATTTTAATGTCAACGATAAAATATAGTTTTGCAAAATCGAAAAATTCAATTGGAATTTATGCCACAGACACGTACATCTTTGAAGCAATTAATAAATTTGCCGATGTAAAATCACCATTTCATAAATATCCAACACTTGCAGTGCCAATACTATTATCTCTCTCGACACTTGTTGAAACGTTCATGAAAGATATAGCCACACCAGAATTGCAAAGCTCTTCGAAAGTTCCATGCAATCTTGCCGATACAATTGAAGTATATTTTAAACCAACTCTACTCACTCGTTTGAATCACATTCAAGTTAACGCAGATTATAAAATATTCACCATTGCCAACAAATATGTGTTTATCAATAATATTTCTAAACCAAAATTCAATCCGAATGGTTACATGAGTGGTGACAAAGAGTTCGTAGAGTGCTATCGAGGTACAGGCTCATATAAACACGAACAGGGGACATTTGGCGGTAAAACAGTTTTCATAAAAGATGAATTTGGAAATAACAGCAGCTACTACTATCGCGATGATCAAGATGTGCTTGGAAACTGTGCAATGGACTATTTTGGACTGGTTCGATATCGTCTCGAAAAAGCATTCGGCGAAGCATTTAATAAAGTCAACAATCTATGTAAACTTGAAAAGTACAGCAAACAAACGAATTCAACGGGTAATTGACACTCAATCACAAACCATCAATCAGTGAATGTATTTTACTGTCGATTTAGTTACTGGCCAGCGTCTGACCAGTGTGTGCTTGATTGTGAAGCGTCAATCGATGCTTGAGTTTGGTGCGGCAGAGAGCCACAGCTTTATTCACTCGATTGATGCTTCGAAATTAGTACTAATGGTCAGATTCCAACGCTACCCAGTGTCTAATTCGTTCAAAACCCTTGGGCTTCATTTACTAACCCTGTGTTTCCATATGATTTAGGTTGCGGTTTATTAACCATCAAATTGGGTGCAGTTTTGGGCGAACTTTTACCGAATGGCAATACATGTGACATTGATTGGGTATCCGGCATAGATTCACATGCACAATACTGTGATTTGTACGTGAAAATTACCGTAAAAGATACTGTTTACATGACATCCATTAAACTTAATTCGTTTGAATGGGTTTCGTATAATGAAACGTTTTATTTCCCAAAATTGGACCAAAAATCCAAAATTCGCATTGAAATAATGGATTCAGATAACATTGCGGATGAAACGATTTTCGATCAAACATTCGATATTCCATATCTTGTTGAACATATCAATTTTAAAGCTGGATATTCTCAGATATTCATGATTTCCACGTGGAGAGAGGAAATTTATGATTCACATTTTGGCATTAATACTCATGCAAAACTATAAATTTGGTTGACAAATCATCGAAATTGGTAATTCAACTGAAATTCAACTGGTTTTTGGCATTGAATTTAATGAAATGTCACACAGACAATTATGACAAAAGTATGACGAAATAATAAAAAATAAATTGAAGACCCAGATGCAATTTGTCTTTGTTTTTGGCCCTACTTTTCCCAGACACGATTGAAATCGTTGTCGATTTGTGTCCATTAATCGTACACACAAAATGGTCAAACAAATCGTTCACGATCGTGTCCTGGGAAATAACTCTTTGAACTTCTTCATTTCTCGAACCCTCCAAAGTGATTTTGGTTTTTACCTCCCCCTAAATTCTCCGGCGTCAGAACCTATGAGTTTCGAAATTAACATATAGATTTTAATTTCAAAAATTCTTTCATCCAAGTCCAAAATTCTCATTAAATGTATTCGGTTGATTTCGTTTAATGAAGAGACATAAATGGATATTGTGTGTGTACATCGGCACATTTTAGACATTTGTGTCACATAAATTTACACATATCGTAAATTTATTCGAAATTGAAGGTTAACACATGTTCACAATCTAATCAAATTGAAGGCTAACATACAAATTATTTGGATATAAATGCGGATTGCATGAGTTTCTCTCATCAAACGTAGTTCAAAGTTCGGTTCATAAAGTGTGTTTTCTGCTGACGAAATCAACTAAATTTATCTCCAAAGATGAAAGATCATCAATCATTTTATTTGGCGTTATTCATCGGCACCTTCATAGTGCAAATCAGTTGTGTAACAATTCCATACAATGAAATTGAATTTAAACTGTATGATTATCAACCGAAATCAATATCTAATATCGAAAATACGGAAAATACGGAAAATACTACGGCCGATGCTTCAATAGCAGCAAAAATTATTCCTGCCATCACCGAATTAACGAATGCAATAAATTCCGTGTCATACACCATAAAAGATCTCGATAACGAATTTAAAGGTCAACATTTGACCGATTCAATGGAAAAAGCCATAGTAAAGGATGCAAATTAAAAAAACTAAAATGTTTGATTTGGTCGTTTTAATGTCAACGATACAATATGGTGTTTTGAAATCGACAGAATCGATTGGAGTTGATGCTACAGATATCGCTATGTTTGAAGCAATCAATAAATTTGCTGATGTAACATCACCGTTTCATAAATATCCAACACTTGCGGTGCCAATATTACTTTCATTTCCGACACTTGTTGAAATGTTCATGAAAGATATAGCCACACCAGAATTGCAAAACTCTTCAAAAATTGCATGCAATCTTGCCGATACAATTGAAGCATATTTTAAACCAACTCTACTGACTCGTTTGAATCACATTCAAGTTGATGCAGATTTACAAACATTTGCCACTCGAAATCAATTTATTTTTGCCAAACAAATTTCCGAACCAAAATTCAATCCGAATGTTACAATCGTTGATGGCAAAGATTTTGTGAGATGCGATCGAGTCAATGGCGAATATGAACGTGAAAGACAAAAATTTGGCGGAAAAACCGTTTTTGTAAAAGATGATTTGGGTTATAACAATAGCTTCTATCGTTCTGAACATGAATCATCCGAATTCTGTGCAAAAGACTATTTTGAATTGGTTCGATATCGCCTAGAAAACACATTCGCTGAAGCATATAGAAAAGTTTATAAACTTTGTAAGCCTGAAGTGCATAATAAACAAATGGAACCAAAGGGTAATTGAAACTAAAAAGGCAAATTCTTGGCGTTCATTTATTAAATTACATTTAATAATCTGTGCGAATTGTTTACTCATGATTTAGGCCAGGGTTTGTTGACAATCAACGTGGGAGCAGTTTATGCCAAAAGGTTACCGGATGGTCGTGATTGTGATTGGAGCCTTGATTCTTCAGCAATATATTGTGATCCGTACGTTAAAATTACCGTAAAAAATACTGTGTATTATACATCGGCAACAGTCAATCCACCTGGTTGGGTGATGTTGAATGAAATATTTTATTTCCCAAAATTGAACAAAGAATCCAAAATTCGCGTTGAAATTCTGGATTGGGATAACAGTTCGGATGAAACAATTTTCGATCAAACATTTGATATTTCATATCTTGTTGATCATGTCAGTATTGAAACGAAAAATTCACAGATATTCATGATTACCACGTGGAGAGAGGAAATGTACGATTCCAATTTTGACACAACTATTCATGCAAAAATATGAATCATGTTGAACAATTTGACACCAAGCAATTAAAGTCAATATCATTTTTCAAAGTCAATTAATGAAATTTAAATATTTTCCGAACATTTTATACACTGTTTAAAATAAATTTTATTGACACCCCAATTTACCATAAAAATTCTTCTTTTTTGACAACATCATCTGAACAACTGTCAGGATTACAAATGTAATTTAATTTATTTTCTAGTAACATAACTTTTACATAAAATCGATTCAACTTGAAAAACTATGAAGATAATTTACGCGTGAAGAGTTAAAATCTGTATTTTTCAATACTTTTCAATATTTTCAATTCGTTAAATGTTTGATATTTGAAAAAAAAAACAAACAAATTAAAAAAGTGCGAATCTCGGTGTTATCGATTTGAAATAACAGTACGCAGTTAATATAATTTTATTTTTGCAGAAAATGATATACTCCATTTTCCAATGTCCTTCAGTAAAAATTGGTGGAACGTTATTGCCGAATGCAAAATGTTTTACCCAATAATGGCCCTGCATGAACGGAACTGTGAAAAATTATAGAAACCTTCAATATAGAATGAATTTAGTTCAGCGCGATCAAATTGTACTTCAATTGCTACAATTTTATCCGAAATGACGGTCAACACACAAATAACCCAAACCATCAAGCACGAATTCATTTTCACGTTTCTCTCTTTCTTTGGAACTAGTTTAATTGATGGAAATTTTACTCACATCAGAAATTTATACTGGTCAAAAACATTGCGTGCACAACGAAATCCATTTTTTCGATGAGAAGATTTTAATTTGATTAACGCTATCAATACATTGTTTTAATGTGATCTTCGAAAACTATTTAAATTACATAGCATTAGAGCGTTGATTAGAGCGAATGAAATAAAATACAATGTAGAAAACATTTTTTTTTTTTTAAGTTCACCAAATTAATGAGAGTTTACACTTTTGAATAACAGACCGCAGATTGATCAACATCCGCAGATTTTCTGTATGAATTCAACTTATTGGAAGAGTGAATGATTGATGTGTATTTTGCGGCAGTTGATTGGTGGATAACGAAACAGCAAAAAAAAAAAAAAAATGATGTTTGGTCACCCCGACAACTTGTCGGTGACAATTTTGCATGAAATATTGTATGCATTTCGATACATTTGTGGGAAGAAATTGCATTTGATTGTAATTTGACGACGACCTATATGAGTATGAATCTGAAGATAATGTTGATTTCGTTGATAAAGATGAAATGGACGATGAGGAAGGTGCTTTCGGGTCAGTTATTTCAAAAGAAGCCGTCGATCCTGCCTTCATCTCAAAATATCATATTCTGTGGAATACGCAACTAATTCTAAGCCAAAATATAGTCGTTTGATTTGGGACAATAGACGCCGGAAACCGGATTTTTATGTACTTTAGACGGTTTCAGTCGATTTTCAGTCGTTTTTTGTCCCAATTTAGCCGTTTGCCAAACAACTGTCTATTCAATCGTTTTATTTTCACAAGGGCATCACGCAATGTACTGGTGCAAAAAGATACGTCAAATCTCGTGTTGATGATATCAAAAGATGCTTTTTATTATTTCTCCACTTTCTATTGAACAACACACATCATACTGAAGCATTCCAATGCCAATCCAATATTTGGCGTTGGTTATTTATCTGCAAATCGAATCTAGTTTGTTACAAGAATCATATAGGCGTATTGATTATAGCCGCTAGTTACAGGTTCTGATCTATAAACACTGAATGGCTGAACATTTATCTATTGATCGATCCACTCACTCCACCTACCTGGTCAATAACTCTATTGAAATGTCCGCCACAGATCATCTAAAATTGATTTCGAAATGAAAGATCAGCTTGGAGTTGTTTTTTTTTGTTGTTGTATTTTATTCTTGTATTTTTTGTTTAAAGCAGTCAAGTTCTATACTTTATGTTTATGATTTAATTTTTATTTGTACAAACTTCAACAATTTTTTAGTAAATATTAAAGATATATTAATTAAAAATTACGATATTCATAATAAAAATATACAAGCAGCGTTTTTGTTGTTATTTTTTTTTGTTTGTTAAATTTTCAAATATTTCATTTCATTACTTTTTTTTTGGTTTAATATTCCATTTTGTTGTTGTTGTTGTTCTCATTTGAATTCATTTATTTGTGTTTTTTTGCATTTTTTTGTTGTTGTTGTTTTATTAAATATCCTTTAAATTGTTGTTTTTTGTCATTTTTTTGTTTTGCCATAAATTGTAATTTATTCGCTTTTTCCTTGTTTTTTGTTGTTGTTGTTTGTTTATTCATCATTGAGTGTGATTGAAATTTGCGATTATGTGGGTTAAGTGTTTTAGCGGGGGGACAATGTTCTGTTTTTTTTTGTTCTCTTTAAATTTTAAATCGATTTTTTGTTGTTGTTTATTTTGTTTGTATGTTTTTTTTGTTGTTGTGTGTGTAATTTGGTCATAGAAACGTAAGAGAAATGCGCGAAATTGTATGTGTTGGATTTCATATTTTGGGCGAGGAAAAAAAGGGGGAGGAGTTGATAGTTTCATTGTTGCTTTTTTTTTTTGTTGGAACTATTGCGACGGATTTATTAAGCAATTTTACATTTACATTTGTTGATCGATGATCATTCAAAATGGACTCTAGTTCGCTAAAAAATATCCTAATAGATTCTAATCGCGGGTGCGATCGATTTCGGGGGCGGGCGCGCGCTCTGGATTCCTCGCCTCAATATATATCAATATTCGAATTGAAGGTCTACAATAATTCCGAATAAATTTGTGGAATTTCTATGCCGCGGCGATCGTACACACCGAATCTAGAGGCGATTTTTGTTGTTGTTGTAGTTGTGTTTGTGTGTGTGTGTTGTTGTTGTTGTTGTGTTTTTATTGAGAATGGGCAATGGCTACTATTGCAAATTACAGCTATCGATTGACTAACTTTTATTGCGACAAAATGTTCTAAACGGTGATTTTGTTCGTATGGTGCCATGAAGGTGTGTGTGTGTTTGATTTTGGAAAATGATGAAATTTGGTTGTTTAATGATTTCGGCACAATAGTCACATCTCTTTCAATACTGGGAATTATCCAAAGACTTGTGATTATTGAAACTTCTTACGAAAATGTAATGAGTGACAAATTGTCGCTGACAATAAAACACAAAATTTATTTAATTAACGAACAAAACAGAAAACAACTGTAAAATTTGCATGTTTGGTATCGTCTTTGTCATTTTGAATTTTGTTTGTATGCAATTGATGCCTTTAGTTCTAGTGAATTTCGTAAGCGGCTCTTGAGGCCAAACAAAATAAGTGAAATGTTGCGACGTATACCAATTGCGAGCCACGAAAATCAATCAAATTTATGAAAATGTCGTCCATTTTCAGTGGATTTTGTTGCGTCGACGTATCGTGTGGGTGGTTAAAATAACTGCCTTGGGAAGGTCGGTGTTGCACCGACGGTAGAACCAGTCAATCGATCTGTCGAACCAGCCCTAGTTCAAGTTATGGGGTCAAAGCTGTCCAATTTGATAAATTCTATTTTGAAGCTATTTTTCAATATCTTTGAAGCTCGAATCGAGCTGCTCGATTGAATCTTGACCTTTGACCCGTGAGCCTTGAACACTCCTGGGCGGACCAGGGCTGTTTTGAACCAAAGTTCAAGCATCAATATTTCACCCACCAATAAATGTACAAGTGATCAGTTCAGCTAACGCTTTATATCCGATTTGATAGTCTCTTGATGTCGATGACGGTCATATGATTTGAATTGTGTTTTGTCTCTGTGTCAAAATGTGTGTGTGTGTGTGTGTGTGTTATTTTGTGTGTCTGTGTCAGTTTCATTTAGCTAAATTTAAACCTAAATGTGACAAATTGATTTGAAATTGTTTTTGTTTGGTTTTTATTGAATTGTTTTCTTCATTTATTTGGTAATTTGTTGAAATGTGTGTGTTTTTTTTTGCTTGTAATTTTATGTTTTGGTTGTTTACTTAAATGCAATTATTGTTGAGACAGAGAGGAAAGAATTAATTTTACATTGCGCCAAGAAAAAAAAAAACGGAAAACTAATCATCGATTTTCCTCATTTACTAATTTAATATTGTTTTTTTTTCTTCCTTCCTAAAAGAGAGAGATTCACACACATAAATTGCGTTGAGAAAAGAAAAACCGACAAAATTAACATCTGTCCACATCTTCTCACCACAAATGGCTACCTAAATTTCGTGATTTAGCTTAATAATTTGTTAGTTTTTTTTGTTTCAAGAGGAAAAAAGGATGTGGACTGAAATCAAAAACGCTAGTGAAAGCAAAACGAAAAACATTAGCGATTTTTTCAAACAAAAAAGAAGCTTAAAAATGTTTATTGGTTCTTAGGACGTTAAGCCGTGGACAAAAAAAAATGCATTGCTTCTTCCAATTTTTCAAATTAGCAACAGAAAAAATGTTGCAATTCTATCGAAGACCGATTTAACGATTGATCAAATTGGGAAAGGAATTGATCATATCACAAACGCACTTCGCTACGTGGAATTGTGTTTCGATTCCATTTGGAAATTGGCTAAAAATAACAGAGGTGAACTTTTTTCACACAAAGATTTGAAAACAAAAATAAAATCAAATTCATGGGATAAAGCGCAGAGAACTTTGTATCCAATTCTCTTTGATTCTTGAAATCTATTGCAAAATTCTCATTTTGAATCTCTGAATCATCTCGAACCGAGTATATCTAGTCGTTCATGACCTTCACAAATTCCAAGCCATCGCGGGCAGTCTTTCGATCACCGAAAACATTTTGTTTCGTCATTCCATTGTTTTATTTTATTATATTTTGTTTTTTTTTATTTTTTGGTATACAAAGCGAAGCTGATGAACTAAGTTTAGATCCTCGTCTACTTGAAAATGGCAGGATTTTCGTTTTGGTTTGATTCTTAATAAATAATGTTTCAGTTTTGTTGTTGTTGTTGTTGTTTTTTCTTATTCGTGTGTTTTTTTTCATTTTGAAATCAGCTGGTTTTTCTGATTGGGTTTTGTTCGTGTGAATTTGCGAATTATGGTCAAATGTGCGCGATATTCTTGTTTCCAAGGAGATTAATCTCAATTGGGACATGATGGAAAAACGGGATCACTGACATCGAGCTTAGATGGTGAATGACCACTGGTGATGGACCAGAATGCAAGATGGGGTTGAGGAGCCGATTTTGGCCGATCGGAAGCAATTCAAAAGACGAACTCCTTCCAGACAAAGGACGAACTTCAAAAGAGTGATAAAACCGTGAAATATCAGGCTTTTTGATGCGGTCACCGTAAGGGTTTACCTTCAATAAGGTCCTACCTACGTGAGTGATGCACGGTGAGTCACGAGTAACGAATGGTGGCACTTGGGCTCCGAACGTTCTTTTCGAGATGTAAATCACTTGAATTCACACACCAGCCCTGGTAATAGCTAATCATCGAAGACTACAGTGTTTTGTCTCGCGTCAGTGAATCCACGTTAATCGCATTCCATTTTGGCTATCCTGGCAATTAGCGTTTTAATCGGTTTAAAAAAAAAATTGTGTCTTAACTGGCACAGTGCACACCAAAAAAGATTCAAACGAGAAAATGAACGAAAAAAGTAAGCTCAATATGATTCATTTTGTGTTATTTTCGATCATAAGATACAAAATGGGCATTCGGTCGGAGGGAATAAATCGATTGATTGTGTGTTTTGTCTGTCGGTCTCATGGTTTTCATTTTCGTACTTTTTTTGTTTTTTTGTTTTTCATTGTTTGAATTTCGTAAAATACAAGCATTTGATTGGAAAAAATGCTCACATCGGCCATTCGGTCGGGTTTCACGAGCACTGAATTGAGTTGATGCGAAGAAGGAAAGGGACTATCAATTCGGAAAAAACCATACGTCTATTTCAAGGGAAAAGCTATGAAAAACATAAAATAAAATGATTTCATTGCTGAATAATACCATTTTTGTTTGGTGCAATATTTAAGATACGAAGCTAACCTAAAAGACAAAAAAATGCCATTGGAATTCGGGAAAAAAGACAAAAATCAACCACAAATCGTTCGAAAGTGTGTGTTTTTGTGTTTGTGTGTTGGTGTGTGTGTGTGTGTGTGTGTGTGAAGAGGGAAAAAAGAAATTTGTTGACGAGACAAATCAATAGAAAATCAATTAAATTCTGATGACATCGTTGTTTAAACATTCGATAACTTGTCAACTACAAAGTACATATTCTCTATGAATTACAATTGTTTTTTTTTATAGTCAAGCATTCAATCAGTGCCTAGGTTCAATATGTACATAAATGCGTTAGATTTAGTTTGTTTGTTTTGGTATTTAAATTTACGAGTTTTGTGGAGAATTGTCAATTGCCAATCGCCCGCATTGCTCATTATTTTTTTGTTTTTCCTTTCTTTGTGTGTGTGTGTGTTTTAATTAATTTATATTTTCTTGATTAAAAATGTCGAACTCTGTCACGCGTGCGCACTAAAATCAATCGAAATGAAAATAATGTGGAAATATAACAACCGCTGGTGTGCAATAGAGCAACGGATCACGATAAAACAATTTAACAGAAACCGACTCAACGAAAAAACAAAAAAATATTTTTTTTTTTTTTCAAATTGGTTCAAAATGTTGCAAAAGACACACACCCCCGATTTACCTAAAAATATTTGATTAAACATGTTTTGTTTTCAATTATGTACAAATATCCTCTAGAAACCGCCCACTCTCAGTTTCACATTGTTACTACTATTCCGAAAATTTTAAAGACAAAAAAACGAACCGAAAATGTTTTTAAAAAAAAAAACGTTTTTCATGCGCGTAAGAACAAGCGAAATTAATTGGAACCAAACGGAATTAAAAAACAAAAAAACTAAATTTGCGTCTTTTAAAACGTGATTTTACATTTGTGCTTTGTTTTTATATGCAATTTAACACGTTATGTTCAATTCAGTGTGTGAATTCACAAATACATCATCATTTTTGTTGTTCAATGCATTCACATGATTTTTGGTCACATTGAATATATTTGAAACTATGATTGCTGTGTGTCAATTTTCACTCGCGTGTGGTGTTGATAGTGATTTTTTGCTTTAAATGTCTACGTGTATCTTGAATCCATTTGTCATTTGCCAATTGTTTTTTTTTTTTTTAATTTGCACTCAATCAACACCGGGTGCATCATTCACGAATCCATGTTTATATTTATCCATAATAAAATTGTCTTCTATTACTTGCCGCCTGGTTTTTATATCGCTAAAATGTCTAAATGTCTCATTTCATTGTATTTTTTTTTCTTTTATTTATGAAATGTGTCACATTATTTTGTTTGGTTGTTTTTTTCTCTAATCTAATAATTCATTTGATTTTATTTTTTCTTTAATCATAATTAAAAATTGCCTATCGAATTCGATTCGTGAATGATTTTAATTTGTTTTTCTCGCTGTGTGTTGCGGCGCATTGTATTTTGAGTGCATTTTCTTTTGCGTGTGTGTATGTGTTGTTGTTTTTTGTTTGTGTGTGTGAACAAAAATTTCTTAAACATTATTTATCTAGTCGATTGTACAATTGTTAAAAATTAGCTTTAGGTTTGAGTAAATTTTTTGTTTTTTGTTTTTTTTTTGGTTTGGGTCATGATTTTTGGGTGTTTTTTTTTCTTGTGGGAGGGTAAGATTCTTTTAGAGCATGTTATTTTATTGCACAATTTTCATAAATTCTAAACGCAAGCATCTTTCATTTGGATTTGTGTTTAGTTTAGATTTATGTTTTGGATTTTTATTTTGTTGCCAAAAATGATGTGCAAACACGAAAATTAAATGCATCTTCCAAGTGGATCAGGATTTGATTGAGTCTGTGATCAGAATTTTGCGAGAAGATCTCGGCGAGATCTTTAGATCTGTCAATGGGGATACATTAGATCCGTCAAATCTCAACCAGTTCTGGATTTGATCCTGGTGGAATGCGGCGAGATCCGGGATTTTTAAGATTTTTAGATCCTTAAAATCCTTAGATCCTCAAGATATTTAGATCCACAAGATATTTAGAACCACAACATTCTCGAATTCCCAGGATTTTTAGATCCTCAAGAATCCTCAGTCAGGATCTTACGAGATCCTTCGTACATGAGATCTTCGGGGGAATCTAAGCTTTAATCAGATTTAACAGAATTGGTAGAAATTGAATAAAGTCGTAATCTCGACATCTTGATCCATTTGAAAGAGCTTAAGTCAAAATTATGAATAAGATTCCATTGATTTAAAGTCCTTGCATTGTTGAAATGTCGATACCGTGATAAATAAAAAAAATCCCATGCACATTTTTAGTGAGCTAAACTAAAAATTTGGAATGTTGCAATGATAAATCAACGAAATGTTATATTTGGTATGATTTGGACATGAAAAATGGCTGTTATGAATTGTGTGTTTGTGTATTGAAATTGCATTTGGTTTGTCATTTGTTTGTTTGTTTTTTTCCATTTGCATAAAATTGGTGACAATTCATTTGTTTTTTTTATTTTTCATTTTAAATTTATACGTTGGTTGCTGTTCATTTGTTTTTCTCATTTTTGTTTGTTTTTTTTTTTTTGCTTAAATTTGTTTAAGTTTAATGATAAAAGATGTAATTAGTTGGTTTGTGTTGTTGTGTGTGGTTGTAGGTTCGCCCCACCTCTTTAAAAGCAATTTATCAAAAAAATGCGATTTTTAATGCTAATTGGTTGGCTTATTGGCTCGCTGATTTTCTTGATTTGTATTTTTTTTTTTTTGTTCATTTAAAAAACATTGTTTTGTTTTTGCTTTTAACATGTCGTCGAATGCACGCAGAATGAAGAAGAAGAAGAAAAAAAAACCATATATAAAAAAAATTGACGGTTCCTAGCACTTAATCAATTACATTTGTTTGTTTCTTTATTGTTTTGTATAACTTTAATAAGCACATAGACGTTTTCATTTTGAAAATTTACATCTCTCAATTTCATTTTACTTTTTTTTTTGTTCTGTTTAAATTCTCTGTTTGAAATTGGTGTTCAAGTAAAAGTTTTCCACTAGAAATGCAAATAGCGTTGGCATTGGCGCAAAACGAAAAATAAAGCTTAGCGATTCTTGTTGTATTTGTTTGTTTATTGTTTGTAGCTTGCTTGTTGCATCAGAATAGAAACGTGTTGAGATAAAAGAACAAAAATTGTCGATTTGTTTTGTTGTTGTTGTTGTGATTGTTGTTGTTTGAGTGCAAATTTAGTTTATTTCGTCGTTAAAAAGCCTTATTCAATTACTGCTGGATGCTGCTGGTTGTGTCCTGGTAGACAATATAAAGCACATTTTTGTTGTTTTTGTAGTTTTTCATTTAATTTTTTTTTTTCATTGCGTTCGCTTCGATTTCACGCTATTTCTCTTAATCTCTCTCTCTCTCTTTTATCGTTGCTGTTGTTAATTTTTCCCGGTATTTAAATTGCATTTTACATATAAATTAGTAGATTTATTTTAATTCGTTAATTCGCGTTTTTAATTGTTAATTTTTCTTTTTTAGTTTTGCGTTTTTGCTTAGGTGTTGCGCGTTTCTGGCTTAAACTGGGCTTAAATCGTTAAATTGGTTTTTGTTGTTGTTGTTGTTGTTGTTGTTGTTGTCGTGTATTCATTAAAATTACCTAAGTCTTATTCGTGTGTGTGAGTGAGAGTTGTTACTTGGTTGTTTTTGCCATTCTCTTGATTTTAATTAATGTGAGTGTTTGTGTGTGTGTGTTAATTTTAATATGCTAAATAGATGCGCGATGTCGTTTTGTCATGATTTGTTGTTGTTGTTGTTGTTATAAACTTAGTGGTATTTTGTTGTTTTTCATTAAATTGCCTATGTTTTTTTTTGTTGGTTTTTAAAAATTACTTAAGATTTTATCGAGTTTGACAAAAAAAAACCAGATGATCCATTGACATTGTGGCTCATTGGTAGTTATTTGTGAGTATTGTGTGGCATCTAGTCAACCACAGCCACAATTCTGTTGCCAGTGGACAATGTCCAAATGGCACCGAATTTTCTATATCCTTTATTGCGGTCTTTGTAACGAATGAATTGGAAAAATGTGTTTTTTGTGATTTTGACTAGATTTTGTGTGTGTGTGTGTGTGTGTGTGTGTGTGAAAGAGTTTGGATCTATGCACGATCGATGTGTATGTTTTTTTATTCATTTTTTTTCAACATTTTTGTTGTTGTCATTATATTTTCTCTGTCTATTCACTTCCCAAAGAGAAATGGTTTATTTGTCTATGTTTTTTGTCAACTGTTTTTGTTTCCTGTTGAAGAAAATTCGAATGATTTTTCTTCAATTTAACACACGAAAAAAGTTGATTGAATGTGTCTGTGCCTTAGATTTTTGGGTTGGTGACCACGATTTTATATTGCGCGTGTTTAGTTTGTTTGTTTGAAATTTCATTTATTGTTTATTACATTTACGAGTTGTTTTAATCTTAAATAGAGTTGAATATATTTGTTTCACTTTCACAGTTTTGTTTTGTTAGCAAAAAGCGCTGGTTGTTTTTTGGTGTTTTAGCGATAAATATTCGCCTCAAAGATTTTGCCCGTTTGAATGTCAAAATGAGCTTAAGTGTGTGTGTGTGTGTGTTTAGGTGAATTTGCGAAAGAAAACAACGGGAAAAAAGAATTGACCATCGAAACTCTTTTTAAAACATAATTATATGTTCAATAGATTTGTTTGGGTTTTTTGTTTTTAAAACACAAAGTGATGATTGCACTGGAATTGAAATCAGCGCAAATGTTGTCACTTTGTTTGGTTTTTTTTTTAAATTTGTTTTCGGCAATTTGATCGTTTTAAATCATATTGTTCCGATTTTGCTATCGCTACGAAAGAGAGTGTCTTTCGTTAAATGTGTATGTCGAGGGGTATTGCTATTGAGCCATCAATTGGGCAGTCAATTTTAGCTTAATTTTTTGTTGTTGGTTGAATCGAATCTACCTTTAAGCTGAAGCATTCGGCCAGATAAATCTAAACCGATGAAGGGATTCCAATTCATCATTGAACTAAGCAAAGTTCACGGATCTTTGCAGTACTTCAAATGTCTAGTCTTAACTGTGTAATCATCTCTTCAATTTGATTTGATCAAATTTGATTTGATCAATAAATTGAAGTCGTGTGTAATTTTACTAACCATCAATCGATGATTCATCATTTGACTCTAAAATGTTACACTAGATTTATTTTTATTTGGTTTTAAATGTGTTTTTGTGTGATTTTAAGATTGTTATGACTTAAATTTCGCGTTTTTGTTGTGGTTGTTGTTGTTTTTAAATGGCAGTCGGCTTTATTTTGAGTGCATTTTTGTGTGTCTAATTTTGACTCTATTTTTTATCGTCGCGGCTTCAATTAAACTCAACACTCTGATATTCGCACTACGTTTGGAATGTGTGTTTTCTTTTGTTTCAAACTTATCGCATGCTCAAATTGCTTGTCATTGTTTGTTTTTGTCAAGAATTGGCTTGTTTTGCTCCATTTTTTTTTTGTTCGTTTTCTGCATTCTTTATTCATTTCTCTCATTTTGTCTATACATATTTGTTGTTTTTTTTTCAAATTCTTGCTTTACTTGAATTTTTCTCTTGCATTCGATATTTTTCAACGTATCTCGTATGGTTTCAAAAAAACATGAGATGGCAAAATGTTGTGGCCGTTGCACTTGCTCTAGACTGTGAGCTGAACCAGTGAATTTTTGAGATTCGGTTGTAAAGTTTGTTTTTGTTTTGTCATTTGTTTTGATTTTGTGCTGAATTAGTCTCTGACGTTTGGCTCTGGGTCGCAATTTAGACTTTATGCCATTTCTTTAATGTTTTTGTTTTGTAAAGTCATTTTTTTTTTTGTTCTCGAAATTTGTTGTGAGATTTGTTGTTGTCGTGCATTTAGCAAAAAAGAAAAAATGTCACACAAATCAAATCATTTTGGTTTTTGGTTGATTTGAATTTCGTGCAAACAGAATTTGGTCAAAATGTTGACTTTGTTCATGCCTCCTTATGCCCTCTCATTGAGATGCGATATAGAAAAAATGGCGAAGTGAAGAGAAAAAAATAAGCAAAAAAAAAAAATTAAACGAAAATTTGTTATTGGAAAACTCAATCGAAAAACAATATTGATTAAATTAAAAATTTGAAATTGTTTTTTTTTTTGTTTGTTTAGTTTTCTTAAGATTCAGTCCAATTTGGATGGTTGTAATTGTTTTTTGTTCAATTTCAAATGTTATTTGCAAAAATGTGTGTTTGTTTGGTTTTTTTTCATTTCTGTCGTGCTTCGTTAAGAGGTGAGGCGAACAATTCTCAGACATCGGCCGAACGTGATGTTGTGCTGGGTGAACGGGAATGTTGTATCACAACGCGATGGCCATTTTTCGTCACAAAACCATCGCTTTCAACGAGAACGGCAGTCTGTCGGCCCTGGCTGCCATTATCACCATCTTTGTCCTTGGTCGGTGATGATGTGGGTGCATCAATGTCGCCAGCATCATTATCAGCCGCATTTTTGGCGTCTGTTTTTGATTTGATACATATAAGTGGGGGTGTGGTGAGGGTGAGTGGGTGGGTGAGTTTGGCGTAGGAATGGAGAGATTTTTTTTTTGTTTCGGGGGGAAGGGGGAAAAGTTCAAAGAACTGGGCTCGATTATTTTGCAACCAAATTTCGAGTGCAAATTGATTCACGTCAAAAAGCATATAAATTGTGTGTGTTTTTTTTGATATTTTTGTTTGTCGCATATTCCCGATTACTTTGAAAGTGGCAATTTAACGGCATTCGATTGTGTTCGCGATGATTTTCAACCAATGAGTTCGTGAGTTTGTGTGTGCGTGTGAAAATATCGAATGGCAATCGTTGCATTGCATTTTCAAAGCAGACAGGAATCGGTTGTGTGTGTATGTGCTCACAATGTGTTTTGTGTTTTTTTCTATTTTTTTTTTTTATAATTTTTGTTATGTTTTCGGCAAGTAATTTATCTTACCGCTAGCCGTCGGCCCGCCATTGTTGTCACCGTTGCCACCGTTGCCGTTTGTATTGTCACCGCCCACATCGTGATTATTGTTTATATTATTATTATTGGAATTATTTGAGTGCGTATTTGTGTCGTCCACATCGGCATCACCGTCCGCATCGGCGCCGCTACCGCTGCCGCCGCCCGCATTATTTTGATCCAAATCGGTTTCATCGCCGGTCGCATACGGTGTTTCTTTATGTAATTTGTGCTTGCGCCACGCATTTTGAATCAGCCGTGCACAGTATTCTTCGCGTTGACGCCAGAGAGTAGACGAAACAGGTTCGTAGCCTTCTTCTTCCGGCCGCGCCGCAATTTCGCCAAGTTCTCCGCTTTCTTCGATTGGATTACCTTTGCGTGCAAAGAAATCCTTTGTCAACGCGTCCAAAATATCCACACAAAACATTAAATCACCGCGACAGATTGGTATATCCATCGATATGATTTTGTATTTATTCGGCTTGTGGATTTGTAATGGTGGCTCAAGCACATCCAAAAAATCGGACAGCTGATCGTAGCGGATGTATTGTGTACCCTCAGGATCGAATTGTTGCCAAATTTCATAATACATATCATAATCGTCGTCGGTTAAACCCTCCTGCACATCTTCGGTGGCTTGTGAATAATTTTCCAAAATCACCGCAATGTACATGTTGATGACAATCAAAAAACTTATCACCAAATATGATAGCAAAAATGTTATGCCGATTGTCGATGAACCACAATTGCCCGGATAACCACGATCATTATCCGGTGGCAAACAATCCTCTTCATTAATTATACCATCCAGCACACCATCCCATCCCGCTGAGGTAGACATCTACAATGAGTTTTTTTGGTTTAAAAGAGAGAGAGAGAGAGAGAGAAAATTATTAGCACGTTCATTTTAATCCATGCCACGGGCGACACTTTAGAGCAGCAATTTTCAGCAATTGACTTCATTCACAGTCACCGTAAGTGCCTAGGTCCACTGTAATTGGTCCATTGCTCTCAATTCTACAGTCCATGGACTGATGGACTGATGGACTGAAGTCTCTTCATGAGTGAAGTCAAAATACTGAACTGAATTGCTGCCTTAAAATGCCGTTAAACACTCATGGATATGGTTAATACTCACTTGAAACAATAGGATCATGCTCTGTGCGAACGTTTTAAAATTATATACATCGTCTAAACCGCTTTTGTCTTTGACATGCATAAAAAATGACATGCCGAATATGGCGAAAATAAACATTACGAGAAATAGTAGCAGACATATATTAAATAAGGCTGGCAGCGACATTGCCAAGGCAAACAGCAGCGTACGGATACCTTTAGCACCTTTAACCAAACGTAAAACACGACCTACTTTAGCTACACGAACTACACGCAATAATGTTGGCGATACAAAATATTTTTCGATGAATTCGCTTAGTGCAAGACCTGAATTGGATTGGCAAAGAGAGAGGAGATGACAAAGCGGGTTAGTTTTTGTCAACATCAACAAAGAAACAACAAAGAAGAAACAACAAATGTTGAATCCAAAAAAAAAACAAAATTCGCAACTCACTTAAAATGGACAATGTAACTACAATTAAATCAAAGAAATTCCACGGCTCCACAAAATAATGGTATCGAAGTGCGAAGATTTTCATTAAGCATTCACTGGTGAATATACAAATAAATATCATGTTTAAATAGTCTAAAACATTACTAAATTCTTTCGATTGTTGGTAATGATCCATTGTCATGGTCAGCATATTAAAACCGATGAACAACATAATGACCATATCGAATTTTTTGTCGGTAACTATTTCGAACACTATTGCTTGCGGTCGCCACTGTTGCGAGGGAACAACAAAGAACAGAGAAGAGAAGAGAAGAGAAGAAAATTGAAAATTGATTAGATTTTTTTGAATTGAATTCCGCCAAAACAAACAAATTCCAACAAAAACAACAACAACAAAAAAAACACCAAAACTCACCCTAGGCCTTGGTATCGCTTTCATTGGTTTTTTCGATCCCATTTTTTTCATTGCATTATAATACTTTTTCTGATCTTCTGTCATAAACATTTCCAATGAGCCGCCCGCTTTTTTCTTTTGCTCGTTAAAATTATCGATGATCACACCAATGAATAGATTCAGCGTAAAGAATGATCCGAATATGATGAAGAATACAAAATACAAGTACATATAAATGTTGGTTTCGCGTATCGGCTGCTTGTCAATCTGTGTGTGTCGAAAGAGAGGAATATCGTTTAGTTTCATGGTTGGATTTCAATGAATGTGTCGATCAATGCATACCTCGCGTGAATCAATGGCATCGTTCATAATTTGAATCCATCCTTTGAATGTGGCCACTTGGAATAGACACAGATACGCTTTGCCCACGTGATCGAAATTCATTCGCGAATTTTCCCACGTATAATTTTCAGCCTCGCATGTATTTCGATCGGGTATGATCTCGTGACTTAATGTAGTTTTATTACTATCAACACACTGCAAATGTGACAAGGGAAATGAATTAATACAATTTTTTTGTAAATTATTTCAATAAATTATTAATAAATATTTGAGGATTTTTACTATGTTTTGGTGGTCAATTGGCCAATTGGTCAATTTGTCATTACCTTGAAATATTTTCCGGCAAAAAGCTGTACACCCATTATAGCGAAAATAAGCCAAAAGATTAAACACACCAACAATACATTGAAGATGGACGGTATAGCTTGTACGAGCGCGTTCACCACAACCTAAACGAAGGTGGAATTGATATTTTTTTGGGGGAAATTTAATAAATGTTTTGTCTTGACGTCATATTTAATTGGGAGTCCCAATTGGGATTGCGTTAAACTAAAAATGAACACAAATTCAAAGTGAAATTGACGATGAAGGAGTTGAAGGACTTCTTCAAGTCTTACATAACAAATGTATCGCCTTTTCGCCTCTTTGGAATTTTGACGATTTATTTGCAATTGTGCGTTAATTCGATTTCACTTTGAAGATGTGCAATCTGAATGCGGGTGAAAAACGACATGCGAAAAATGGTTGATATTAAAATTGATAATTGATTGAATTGTATGAATCTGAAAAGTACACAAAAATACTCTTCCAAAAAAATACATGCAAAATACAGAAAAATAAAAGGTTTTCAATGATAATGATCGGTTGATGCTACACGAGAAGCAACATTTATGGTTTTACGAACATCAAAATACAAAAACGATTGACGAACGATATTTAAGGTAGAAATTATAATATAATAATTTCTTATTAGAGACAAACATTCAGTTATTATGAAATAAAAATAAGCTCAACGAAACGGTATTAGCGCCCAGTAAATATGAAGTGTCACATTTTATTCCTCCGGAGGAGTAATTTCTGTATTTTTCTGAGAAAATTTATTAACTCTCATATTCCCCCGCAACGAAAAACTACAGAAACTCTCCGGAGAAATAAAATATGACTCTTCGCTCAGTAAATAGAGCAGCTGCTCTCTAGAGATTACTCAACTACTGCAGTAATCACTACAAGTGACCTCAACTGTAGCGAAGTAACTTCAAAGAAACATTTTGTGTTAAACATAAATATAGCCATTTTTGAGAGGGAATTGTGAAATTTCCAATCGTATCAACTAAAATCTGAATCGAATCAATCCGAGGACCTCTTCCTCTCACAAAACGGATTTTCTGACACTCGAACAGCCACCGCAAGTAAGTGTTCATAGGTCCGGATTGACGATCGCAGAGTTGAAGTTGTCGGTATGCGAATTCATCGAGTAAATTTCGCGTGAAAATTCATGCCAAGTAAAACGTTAATGACAGTTAAGCCCAAAAAAGGTCATCAATTGATAGGCAATTAATAAAGTTTTACTCAAAAGATCTGTTTTAAGAGAGTTTTTCTTTCGATCAATTAATACGATTAGAAAAATTAAATTCTGAAATATCAAAACAACACGAAGAGTAATGTCACTAGGTTTTGCTTCAGTTGTCATCAGTTTTTGTTTAAGGTGCCTTGAATGTGTATTTAGGTGAATAAATTCTCAAAAATGGCTTGTTTATTTCATTCTGTTTCCTTTAGTAGTTGAAATGAAAGTACATTGCAACATTAATTTAACATTCATTAAAACAGTCATATGAAAAAATTGACTCTTCTTATTGTCGTCGTTGACGATTCGTTGATAAAATCATAAAACGGTTGAACTGAATACAAATTCACTACAAACCAAAAAAATGTTTTCCACGAAAACCATCTGTGCAAGCAAAGCTCTATATTAGTTGAATGTGCTGAAAAAAACAAAACGAAACGAAACAAAATAGGTGCGAGTACATTGTGTTTTCGGGCACGTGTGAATCCACTATTTGGAAACGGAATTTTACTGTGCGTTTTTTGTGTGATTGACAATCTGACTGACTGTGTATTTGGTGTGTAAATTGTGAGTCACAATAGTAATACTGTAACACCATTCAAATGTTAACAAACAACATATCAAAACATATTAACCAAAAACATCAAAAGAAAAGTGTTGAACGAACAAAAAAAAATTTAGATAAACAAATTTTATAAAAACAGCAACATTCGGTTCGAACACAATTCAAAAATTCAACGATTTTTATCTACCAGTCAGGACATTCCGACGAAAGACCTCTAAATATGATGATTGGTAAGAGGATTCAACAGCAGAATAATTTTTTATAATAAATTTAAAAAAATGACATTCGATGCAAAAAAGAATATGGCTAGTTGGCTAGGTGAACGAAGAAGATCAACCACATTTTTCATAGTAAAAAAAAAAACACTATCAATTTTTTAACAAAAGGGTGTTGATGCAAAATTGTGTCTAAAAAATTGAAACGTAGAAAATGTGTGGAATTTTTTATTGAGTCTAAGCCTCAACAAGAAAACAATACGATGCAAATTTCGATTGAATATTGAAAAATGGTTAGTCAAACAGTAAAACGACAAAAAAAAAATGTGGAAAAGGAAATGCTCTAGTGAACTAAAAGAGATTGTTTTGTTTTTGTGTGTTGAATGATTCAAAACCACAGAGGATTTTGATTTTTGAAAACAAAAAATTGGTTTACGTACCCTCATGCCCTGCATACGGGACATGGCACGTAGCGGTCTCAGAGCTCGAAGCGTTCGCATGGTTTTGAACGCTTGAATGCCACCAGCTCCACAAAGTGAAGCGACAAAGTTGATTAACGACACCTATGGAATTGGTCAAAACAGTTGTTTGTGTTTGTGTGTGATTCAAAAAAAAAAAAAAAAACAAATAAACGAAAACAATTGAGAAATGAGGACAAACAGTTGCGACAATGTTTGAAAATCGCACACAGATTGGTTGTTCGTTTCGGCAAAAGGAAAATCCGGTAGATGGCAATCAAACGTTGTTCCATCGGCTTGGGCGTTGTTTGTTCACGATCAAATTGGCTTAAGTTTCCGATTTTTATTGATTTGTTTGATGAAACATTCAAGTCCCAATGAATTAACAACTCTTCATCGTGTAATCGTCAAGTGCCCCCGATCCGAGTCATCAAAAATTAAAAAATTCACGGACAAACAACAATTCAAAGCTTACAAAAGCACATCGCACGCTACCCCCGGCGGCCAATGGCTTCCGGTGAATGGGGAAAAAAGAGATTTACTTCAAAAAGCAAACGGAACATCAAAAGAGATGTTACATTTGTCAACGGCTTTAAGTCATGTTTGTTTTGTTTTTGTTGATTTTGTCTTTATACAGAAAAAAGATCTAAAGCGAAAAGCGAGGCACCTTTTTTGTTTATGGTCAAGGTGAAAAGCAATTGAAAGCAAAACATAAATACAATGAGCTGAAAAAGAGAGCGACTTTGAAACAACAACAACAAAAAAACACATCGACGACTTTTCGAACTTTTGTACAATTGATTTTGATTCTGTACAAACACACACAAAAACACAATTGATTAATTCGTGTATTTATAAATTTGTTTGTAATTTTTTTTTTCTTTAGTTTTTGTACGTTGGCGCATTTAATTTATATGAGGCACATTTAAAAATTGGCACACATTTCGCTAGCACACGCACACACAACGAACTTGAATGAGAAAAAACAAAAACAACATGGACAAGAGATATTCGATGATAAATTCTTGAATTTTTTTTTTTTATTTTGGTTAAAATTGTGTGTGTGTTGGTTTAGCTGAGCATTAAATGTGACATCAGCCCCCCTTCAGCACATTTTGGCTGTGTACTTACTCGCATACCCTCCCAACGTGACACAGCACGTAACGGACGTAAAGCCCGCAATGTTCGCATCGAACGAAATGCGGGTATATCAGCAGCACCAGCCCAAATAGCGCCCAAATTTATCAATGACAACTATGAAATTGGTGCGGATTATTGTCCACCCAATAAAAAAATCCAATTAGTTAAGCAAAAAAAAAAAACAAAAAAAAAACAAAGTGAGACAAATTGGTTTTTAGTAAAGAATTTAAAAATAAAAACGACAATAGTTCGATAAATATATTGGAGTTGCCCATTTGCGATGTCCATATTTCCGGCGATGAAACGAACATTTTGTCTGCGTCATTTTTGAATGTATTGCGATTAAGGCTGTTTGAGGG
Source organism: Aphidoletes aphidimyza (assembly GCA_030463065.1). Classification (NCBI taxonomy): domain Eukaryota; kingdom Metazoa; phylum Arthropoda; class Insecta; order Diptera; family Cecidomyiidae; genus Aphidoletes; species Aphidoletes aphidimyza. The sequence goes on from CM059999.1 coordinate 40,869,285, forward strand.
AATTAAATAAAACGCGACCGAAACAGTCGACAAAAAAAATGTCGCAAAAACGAAAACACTTACCATTACAATGACAAAATCGAGCCAACACCAGGCATTATTGAAATAGGCTTTGAAACCCAAAGCAACCCACTTGATTAACATTTCTAAGAAGAAAATCACGGTGAATATACGGTCCATGTAATATAGAATGTCTTGCAGAATCGGTCGTTGAGGTAGATGAACATCTTCGAGAGCCTATTGACACACAGAGAGAAAGAGAGTGTTATCACCGCCATTTAACAAATGAAATTTACAATAATTTTATGCATAAACATTAAAATGGGATCAAATATATCATACCAATGCTAAACTACTGAGCAAAATCATTGTGATGACAGCCGTTTCGAAATACTTATTTTCAATTAAACGAAACGTTTTCAAACGTAAATTTCCCCATCCTTGCCAAAACGGTGAATCTTCGTCACCCGCAAATATTGGGAATTTTTTATAGCACGATTCTGGTAAGCAATCGACTGGTCCTTCTTCGATTATCTCATCTTCTTCAGCATGTATCACTAAATCATCTTCACCGAGACTCTCTTCGCCCTCAGCTTCATCATCCAAATCTAAACCAATTGTTGAAATGTTGATTTAGTTATGTGTTTTTTTTTTTTTCAGTCGATTTGCATATGAAAAAGTATTGAGGATTCGTTCAAGTGATTCGTGAATTTGCCCAACGAAAGAAGCCGCATGGCTTCCCAAATTGAGCGTTTGGAAACCGATTAGTGTCGTCTATCAGTTTAATCGATGTAATTTTCGCAAGGATTCCAAAACCACAAGATCTAGGTCCGGAGGTCGTTTGTCCATTTCCAAAAACTGGATTTTGACCGTAAAATCGAGGATATTTTCAAGAAAAATTGAGGACATCGCCGACATTTAAAAGATGTCCTCGATTTTTGTATAAAATGTACGATTTTCCTTTAACCAAAATGTCTCTCTGGCATATTCAACGCAATCACATGAAATGAATCTCAAATTGCAATTGAATGAAAATCAATTTTCGAAAGCAATACCTCCTTCCATATCCATGCGTTCCTCTTTGCTAACGTCACGTTTTTCTTCACCATCCAGCGTTTCGGCGCTACCTTTATGGCTTTCATCTTTGAACATACGGTTTTTATGACTACCGTACGATTTAATGCTAGCCGTATCGTCGTCCTGCAAGGACATACCTCTATGATTTAAATCATGTACTAATCTATTGTCTGGATGATTTATCGAATTTCCAATCATCTGACGAATTGTGTAGTGAAGTAGTGATAGAGAGTGGTTGGATAGAGAGTTGGAAACAAATTGGATGTCAAACATAAAAAAAAACACAAAAAAATAAAACAAATCGAATAAATTTTCCTGGTTTTTGTTTTTTTTTTTTAGATCGTTTGAATAGATTTTGCTAGATTTATTTTGTATAAATTAAATGTTTTTTTTTGTTTGTATTTTCTTTAAAAATAAATGGTTTGTTATTTGGGAACTCAATAAAAATGTTGGTATTGTGTGTTAAAAAGAGGTTTGTGTATGTGTATGTTTGTGTGTGAGTGTTTAGTGTTTATACTTTTCTTGATAGAAATCACAAAATGGAACTCTGTTTTTTTTTTCTTTTAAATTTAAAAACACAATTTGTTTAGCCATCATTACCTTGACATTGTTCAGTAGTGTTTTCGCCTTTTTACTCTTCGATTTAAGATCACCGTGTATGGTAAATTCCATGCCATCACCAATAGCCACTTCAAGTTCACCTTGGTTTTTGATACCTTTTTTGATGAGACCGTCCACCAGGATGTCGTCGGGTCCTAACTCGAGTTCATTATCACCATGTTCTGTAGACATACAACCACATATCCCCTTGCCTATGTTGTCGTGTTTGCGCCAACGTTTTGTTTTCGCATATTTTGTTTTGTTTTGTTTTGTTTTTTTTTGGTCGGATTTTTGGTTTGTTCGTTTGAATCGATTTGATATTTTCGGTTCGGTTTTCCAAACGCCATTCAATTCAATGATTATTTTTTGTTTTTGTTTAGCCGAATTTCAATACCCGAACGATTTGAATTTTTTATTTTTTTTTTTTTTTGTTAGCAAAAAGGAGTTTTGTTATATTTGCACAAAAAAAAATGATGTTTTAGGAAAAAAAAAGAAGAATTCAACACGGATTAATTCACGATTCGCAAATTTTTATCATTTCAAGGCAGTGCATTTCCACTGCGATATACGTACAACGAACTCACAATGACACACAGTACATCAACGACTATTTGAAATATATACGCTTTTACTCTCATTGTGATTGGAAATTCCAATTTGGAATCAATCACAACGCAAAAATAATAAATTTTCAATTAACTACCATCAAATCATCAAATATAAGACACATATTTACCGACATTAACATTGATATTTACACAATTTACGTTCAACGATATGGATTTTATGTACAACCAATTAAAATTGACTAATTTTTGTTTTGTTTGAAAATTATCTTTGAAGGGGAAATTGATAGATTTTTTTTTTTTTAATTTTTTGCTGTTTTCAATAGTTGCAACGAACGGAAAAACGTTTGGAAAATGATGACGAACACATAGATACACGGCAAGACACAAATTACGATGGCGAACAACGACTAACGGATTTTTTTTTTCTCAGACAACAAAATATTCGCTTTCAATTGACCTGTACCACCTCAAGCGACGGTGGTAAATCTCCGTTCAGGAGCCATCGTACTGAGATAACAATAGTCCCTCTTGCCAACCAAGAGGAACTGACAGACAAATATATATAGTGAAAGTGTTGAGCGAATATTTGGTTGTGCATGTTGTGATTTTACCCAACAAACCAAAAAAAAAACTCAAGGGACACAAAAGTACCCATCGAAACATAGAAAATAATTCATTTTCGTTCGAAAAAAAAAACGAAATTAAATTCAATATTCATGAATGATGGCTAGTGGTTGATATGCCTCTGACATTTTTTTTTTACTTTTCGTTTAAATTGTCAGGACATGAAAACAAACAATAAATGCACGAGACAAAATAAACCTTATCGCTTTTATGTGTTTGTGAGGGAAAGGGACATTGAAGACACACATAAATCTACCATGAAAATAATAATTCACTACCAAAAAAATGAACAAAACAAAAAAAACGCTACACACTACCAAATGAATGGGATCGTATGATGTGCACGAATACGTCAACCAAAAATTAAAATCAATTGCCGAATGAGGCAAACCAAAAAGGTGATTTTGTGCACATTTCAATCCACTTTTAATGAACTTGTTTAATGAACTTTGAAACAAACGAATAAACTATTTTTTTCGGATTCTCAACATTCAAAGGCGCTTACAAGCGGAAATTTTGTTAATTTACAAATTAATTTGGCCTTGGAAATCATCCAATGACATAATTTTAAATGTATTCAATATTTTATTCGTTGCCATCAAATTCTATTCTAAAACGTTCAACACAAAAGACACTTGAAACCAATTTTCAATTCATAAAAAGTAAAATGCTTAATTCGATTTTTGTTCGGCACGTGTAAATTTATTCTCGGGTGTTAAGTATTTTCAACCATGTTTTCAGAAAGTTATTTGGCACATACAATGAATTTGGAGTTTGAAGTTTAATTTCGATGTTTTATTGATTTGTAAAATTGAATTCATTGGCACATTTGTTCGAATCAGAGCTAAGATTTAAATTCGCCTTTGAAATGTTCGCTTTCAACAAAATATTGAGAGAGAGAAAGAGAGAGAGAGAGAGAGAGAGAGAGAGAGAGAGAGAGAGAGAGAGAGAGAGAGGAGGCAGTAAGGCAAGTTTCAGTGAACATTTTAATGTTGGCTTAGCCGAGCCTTTGATGTTTAGAATGGTGATTTTCAGACAGGATTTTAGCTGGAATATTCGTAGCCTTGGTTACAATTTTCGTAATAACATGATTAAGGTGATTCGTAAAATCAATTTATTGAACATTTTATGCGAATTTCATCACGAGCTGATCTAAAGAGATGAAGCTCTAGGAAGACGACTTTTTTTGAAATTTTATTTCTCTGGCGATTTTAAGGAATCGGTAAATAGTAACCGACGAGTCGGCAACGATCAGGTTCATTGGTGCTTGTTGCTATGGACAGATTGACACATTCTTCGATAAATACGTTTTCATCAACAAAAATAATTAAAATGTTTGAAGAAAAACCTGCTGTGAATTTCCGACGGCCAAAATCAATTGATATCGGCTGTAACCGACCGACTGAAGCAAGAATTATTTTGAAGATGAACATTTCTGATAAACTTCAAAACTCCAAACAATTGAACATGAATGATGAGTTCTGTCAATTTTAACGAAACATTTGGTCGAAATAAATGAACACGTGCAAAAAATCAATGGCAAATAAAAAAAAAACATATTGTCTCCTTCGTAGACCGTTGGTTTATTACACTGTTGGTGTACGAAAGAGTCACAATATGTAAAGCCGTATAACAGAAGGGGTTCATCTAAAAACAATTTTTTTTTTTGAACTACAAATACTAATTTATTTATTTTGAGTATGAAGAAAGGTCAAATCCACTGTTCAACTAGTTAAAATTTTCCAAAAGAAAAAAAAATCATATACCACGATCCAGACCGTTATTCATCTGGTGAATATTTAATCGGTTTTTGTTTTAAATCAATGAAATTTTGTTGTAATTCGTATTACACTCTTGATACGTTTACAGTGAAACGAGAGAAAAAAAAAGACAACCAATAAAAAGAATCGATCAAATGAAAAACAAAAATGTTTTGCCGGATTTGTAAAACAAGAGCGTAAACCCAAAAATGATACGGACACAAACGAAAACAAAACAGAAAGAAAACGTATAAAATGGAGCCAATTTTTGAGATTGTCAATTGTAAAACCAAAAATTAGATAGGAAAACTGATAAAATAACAGATTTCATCGGTGAATTCGACACGAAAGTGTTGATTTTTCATATTCAAAATTCACGGTGACGAGAGAGGGGTGGGGGGCGGACAAGGGGTGTTTACGAGAAAAAAAAAAACGAAATATGGTGAAATTGGAGTCGCAATTCAAAACTTAACAAACTAAATGAGAGAAAAAAAACAATTACGAACGAGTTTTGGAAGTTTTTGCATGAAATTTGGAAAAGCGGCCAGAAAACCAAAAAAAAAAAAAACAAACAGATAAAATAACAATCAGTGAGAGTTTGAACAACAAAATGGAAAAAATCGTTAAATTTCAACAAAAACTAACAAATTCGAAAAAAGAAATGAAATGGAGCGACTCTACGGGAAAATGAACGAAAATTTTAAAAGAAAAAAACAAACCAAGAAATGATAAAAATTTTAAAAAATCACTTAAAAGTTCACGGATGGAAAGTAATGAAAAAGTGACAACACTTTTTCTACGTGATACTTGTTTGTTGTTAGGTATGGAATTTGATTTTGGGACGTTTGAGTTGAAAGCAATTTGAAAAGCTGCGCAATTGATTTTTTTTTTTTATTCCCAAATGAAGTTTGGAAATTTTCGTTTTTTTTTTTTTTCATTTCCAAGAGAGAGACACAAAAAAAAGAAAAAAAAATTGAGAGCCAGAGAGAGAGAGAGTAAAGAAATAGATACAGAGAGCAGATGCGCTTGATTTAACAACAACATATAAATAAAAAAACAAAAACAAACAAAAAAAATGGGTTCGACAAATGGGTTGGGCGGTTTGGGCACTTAATAGAAAAATGATAAATAGTAGTAACAAGTGGATAAAAACCTTCATTCCATATCCAACTGTTGTGATGTGTCCGCTCACCTGGTGGCTGATCGCTAATTTGATTCGTTAGCTTATTTTTTATGGATTTAAAGAAATTTCCAATGGAACGTTTGACCCAATCGGTAAATCGTCCGATTCGTGCAAATGCTTCGGCTATTTTATTGGTATCCTGATCGGCAGTTGGCGCTGATAAACTTGATGAACCGAAATTACTCAAAAGCAAGGCCAAGAAAAGATTAAGAACCTGTTTGTTTGTTTTGAGGATATTGAATTACAGGATGAGTATTGTGAGTGTTTTTTGTTTTGTTTGAATTGTGGTGTGCAAGCCCCGCGGTATAATACTGAGTACAATACCGTCGAAACTATTTTGTGGGGGTGTTTTGGAGGTTTTTTTTTTTTGGTCCAGAATGAGGACCAACGAATGTGGGGTTTGGCACTACTGGTTCATGAGCGAGGCGTTTCAGCCGACTTGAAATATTTAATTACACGTTGGTTTTTGTTCTTCCACAAACACAAAATGAACATTTGTTTGGGAATATATTTCTCTGGATCTATCGATACCAAGGGGCACGGAATGTATTGAGCTCATCCTCATATATCGACTTCTCATTGCTCATACTCACACTCCTCCGTGAGAAATTGCAATATTTGAAATTATTTACTAAATTCCCCATGAGCAGCGTGATATCCACGGGAGGAGTGAATATAAGGATTGATTCGATACATTCTCTGCCAAAAGGGTGGGGTTTTGTTGTTTTTTTTTTTCACGGAAAATGTAATTACTAAATAGTAATTTTTCTGTATACTCGCCTTCCCCGGTCGGAGGGGGAGGGTCGAAATTGAGTGACGCTTTTCGAAGTTTTCTCCCTTTTTCGAAAATGGCTTAAGCAAATGCATAAATCAATACTTACGACTAAATTGCCAATTACAACGGTGGCTAAGAAGAATGGAATGCATGACACATCACCAACTAGCATACAATCCCACATTGATTCGATCCATTCACCGCACAGTACACGAAATACAATCATAAATGAATGCATAAAATCGGTGAAATTCCAACGTGGCATGTCACCATCCGGGAATAAGAATTGTCGATCTGAAATAGGTATACACACCAACCGGAAATCAATTAGATTTATTTAAATTCATGTTTTGGGTTTTAAAATTTGGCTTAAACATACATAAAAGCATGCCACACACGAAACGATAGCTTATTTGATACACCAAAGCAACGAGTTAATTTTATTCAATACAAAAACAACAATTCTTTGAATCTTTGCACATTGGCCAAAAAATTGACCAATTTATGCTATGAAATTCCCTAGGAAATTCCTTTTGAAGGGAGTTTTTCTTGTGGTTTTTTTAATAAATTCCGTTTTTTGTTTGTGTGTATCAATTGAGCCAACAGATAATTTGTGTTTAAAAGCATATCGCAAGCATGTTTATTCAACACATATATACGAAAATTATTGGCGAATCGAAAAATGAATAAGAGAGATTTTTGGTTAAGTGCCAAGGCGATAAACATTGCAAAGTGCATTGTTAAATTATGAACAGAAAAACAAGTTAGAAGATAAATTAGTTAAGTGAATTTATAGAGATTTAACTAATAGAGTTAATTACTATCATTCTACGAAAGATTATTTCGAACCATTGGATTCGTTAATGTAATCGATGGCGATTTTTTTTTTTTTTTTTTTTAAATCTACAAAAAACTTACTGAAATCGATAGAAATTAGAGGCTTTAAGAAGACTACGTGTTTAAAACACACACTTAAAAACCATAGACAGAATGCAATTAGTCTCAAAACGATAGAGGACAACAACAACGATTTTTTTATTTGTTTACACACATTTAAACAACAAAACAGGAAAAAGAACACCAAACATTTGATCATTAATCGCGATCAATTGCTACTTACCGACATAATTTTTTCCAAATAGTTGCATTCCCATAACGGCAAATATGAAGATAATAATGCACAATACAAAGGTCAAATTACCTAAAGCGCCCATCGTTCGGCCCATAATCGAAATCAATAAATTCAATGTTGGCCACGATTTTGCCAATTTGAATACACGAAGCTGTTTATTTTTTGTTTTTTGTTGTTGTTGAAATGTTTATTGCGACGAATTTGTAAATTAATAACATAACATAAAAAAAAGATTCCCTCCCCGAAAAGAGAAAAAAGAGAAAAAGAGAGAAAAAAAGCGAGAAAAATGTAAATTGCGTAATTAGCAGCTGCAAAGTGTTTGGATTAAGCTACTAAAGGTTTTTTTTGTTTCAATAAAAAAAAAATTGGTGAAATTCTTGGTGTATGTCCAAAGTGATTTCGAAAGTTGTTTAACGAGTTCACAATCTAAAAGCAACGAAATGAAAAAAAAAACAAATTGGCTGCGAGCTTTATGTAGCGCGTTCACAAAGTCATCCCACAAAGGGAGGCGCGCGCAAAGAAAAAAAAAACAATGCTGAAAAAGTTGGATAAAAATTTGTTGCGGCGAAATTTGTAGAGTAAAAGAAAAAATGCATTGAGCAATTTGCTGTATTGTGGCAATTTTTGGGCGGCGATGACAATTGACGGAGTTACGCCGTGTGCGATTTACCGTGCGCCATTTGAACGATACCTGTGTAATTTTTGCCAAATAATTGCATTCCCATCACAGCAAAGATGAATATTATGATGCACAATACAAATGTTAGATTTCCTAAGGCACCAACCGTTCGACCCATTATCGATATCAATAAATTCAGCGTTGGCCATGATTTTGCTAATTTAAACACACGCAACTACAAACACCGAGAAACAAAAATGGAAAAGAAATGAGAGGGAGAAAAATTGGGGTTGGGCGGCGGAGGGGTCGCGGAATGCAGTGCCGCGGGTGGTCGCTGTGTTTGCGGATCAATCAGATGTATTTGAAGATCAACCAGATGGGATGGTGTGAATGGTTGACAGAGGTGTGACACCCCTTTTGACACCCCAACTATCGATGCCACTTTTCGACTCACTTTCGTCGAACACCTGTACAAAAAATTTCAACTCACCAATACAACAATTCAATTTCACTCACCAAACGGAACGACCGTAACACGGACAATCCTTGTACACCTTCCAGACCGAGTTCGACCAACGACAACGCAACAATTATAAAATCGAATATATTCCAACCGACTTGGAAATAGAATTTGGGACTCATTGCGCAGAGTTTCATCGTTGCTTCGATGGCAAATGTTGCCGTGAAAAACTGCAAATTAATGAAAAAATTAGGTCAGCACCTCAGGTGCCCCGTCAGGTGACTGTGACTGTGAGGCGGATTTCCAAATCCAATCCTTCATTTACTTACATAGTTACCACGTTTCAGAATTTTCTCCATATCACGATCCATATCATGATGATCAAGTGCCATAAACAGTGTATTCACCACGATGCATAATGTGATAAACAGTTCAACGAATGGATCGAATACAATTGACGATATCCCACTTTGGAATTTATTCCATGGTTCACAACAATCCCATACACAAAATGTATCGATTGATTTCCACATGAATGCAAGGAATCTCTCTTTCAATGTCGGCCCGTCATCGTCATCATCATCTTCTGTTGGAAAATAGTAGACAGAAACTGAACAAAACAGGGTGATGCAAATTAGTAGTGACTTTGACCCAACTGCTTTTTCTTCTTTTTTTTTTTTGGTTTGTTTGTTTTGGATTATGTTTTTGTTTTTTTGCTGTTTATGTTTCGCTGGTGAAGGGAAAAAGAGGTAATTTTTTTTTCTCAAATTTAAAACGAAAAAATAAAATGGTTTTGCCTTGCCGACCGCAAGGTTTGCCTAGTGCAATTTAGTTTGCTTTTTGTTAGCATGTTTGTGGTCATTTATGGACGTGGTTTTTAAGTATTCAACAATTCTTTTTGTTTTTTGTTCATATTTTATGCATGAAATGAAATTACGATATGATATTCTATTGACAGCAGCGCTGAAAACAATTGTAAATCACACAATGTGGTCATTTTGGTTGAGTGGAGTCAAAAGCAACATCAACACACTGGAATACACGGTGAATGAATTGCGAATCAATGGATGATGTGCGTGTGTGTGCGAGAGAGTGCGTGTGTGAGTGTGCGAAATGACTGCACTTTTGGTCACACCGCGTCAAACAGCATTTATTCATATGTGAACATCATAAACAAACATTACACTTGAACCAGCAAAAAGCACACAATAACATTTAACGATAACGTTTTACGCATGTTCACAAAATGCGTTTTCATTCATTTATTGATTAATTAACCATCTGGCAAATATTTTAACACCGTTTATTGTCAACATTTTCGGTTGTGTAAATAAACATGTTTACTAAAGCTATAGTTTATTATGGTTGACCATTGGAATTGGGATCTGCCCTCGTACGGTTTGATGATCAATGGATACAATGGTGAGCGACATGCTCACGTTTGTTTATATACTTAAATATTTGTAAAAAAGATGGCTGGCGAAATGGTTTTTCACCTGGAATGTCTTTGCATCCCTCATTTTCCTATTCAATCAAGTGGCAAATTGGCCACGCTGACAATGCGTTACATTCAAAGTGGCTAATTAATTATGTGGATAGAGTCGACTGAAAAAGGTGCTTAATTAAATAGTAATACACATTTTCTGACAAAGTGAAAGTTGCTGAAAATTCCAAAGGGATGTACTTTGTACTGCCTGTTACAGCAGGAAACTTTTCAACAAGGCTAGCAACTCTTTCGACTTTTTTTGTTCCATCGAGGGAAAAAAATGCAATTTCGAACTTTTTCTCCCGTAAACTTTTCGGAAATGGATTTTTTCCATTTTTGTGCTAAAAAAAAAAAGATCGGTCAAGCAATTTATTTTTGTGACACAATTTTCTTGCTCCGTTTTTCTTCTAGTACAACAAAATTCAATTTCAAGAGAAGTTTTGAGATGAATCAGCAGATTTTGATGTTGCTACTATAGCAACTGTGCTATGAGAAGAAGAAAAAAAACGTGAAACTGGATTTAATAGGATGATGGAATCCATCAATCTTTGTTGGATTTACATGAAGCCATCGCTTGGGAAAAAAATGACATTGTAAGTGTTTTAAATGGAAAATGACGAGGAAATTGAATAATTATTTCGATGGAAATGGGCAGTAATACTTGTGAAGGGTGACAAAAATATTTGTAACAATGATAAGAATTACATAAATTTTCTTGATTGACTTGAAGAAATTGATCACTTTGAAGAGTAAAAATAATATTTTTATTGCTCACTGCTCAGATATAACTATTTCGATTGTCAAAGACATTTCTTCTGTTATCATGTGTCTGATTCGCGAAAGAATCAACGACGGATGAGAAACTAGAATGTATTTCGAAGAAATAAACCAATTTATTCTGGAAGATGCTGAAACATCATTTTTCAATAGAGAATGATTGAAGGTGTGTTCAATTGAATCGGAAAATATGTATTCATTGAGCCAGTTGAAATGATATGAAAATCGATTCTTTCACGTTATTTAATCTAATATTTAGCCATATCATATTATATGGCTCATATAACTCTATCTCTATATTTAATTCGATTTTATGGAGTTGTTGATTTGAATGCTGGTTTTAATATCAATCAATACCGGACATCACGTCTAGCATCACGTTGACGGTCATAATGTTCGAGATTCGGTCTCCTAGGTAGCATCCAATGGAATGAATTCAACCAGATGCACGCTTTGGACGGAATTTTTGGATTTAATCCCTCCTAGGCTCTAAGAGAAGACTGTCGTTTGTCCCCGCCATGAAAGTTTTGTTTGAATTGAATTTTGTTTGAATTGATCCAAAGGAAAGAACATCAATTTTGAATATGAGGGAAAAGGTTGATTTTTGGGTCGGAAATCAAACCGGTGCAACGATGAGACTACTTGCCCTAAATGCCCACTAGGCACCCTAGCGCGTTTGTATGACACTTCAACGCTTTGATAAGAATATGAAATTTCAAATGTCAAGTGCGGACTAGTGTTGTCAACGAACAAAAACCAAAATCCACGAACAACGAGAAAAAAGCTAAAAAAAAGTAATTTTTCGCAATGTCTGAATTTGCAATGGCATGATATCGATTGGAATGAACTCAAGGATTCATTTGAGGCCAAGATATACTTAGAAAAATGTTCGCGAACCCCCATTTTTGCCGAAAATCTAATCACGAACACTTTGTTCGCGAATATGTGTTCGTGGATTGGAGTCCGGGGGGATCATCAACCTATTCACTGTACTGTCCCCTAAAATTAACAACCCCCCAAGAAATTTTAGGTCGTCCGTTTGATTTAAACGGGATTGCACAGCTGCAGCTAAGAAAAGTGCTGTGTTCAATGGAACGATTAGGTGTGATGTCGAATCATACCGCAATTTATAAATTTAAAAAGTAAAAATCTGTGATTTTGGTAGCAACAGACAAACGATGCGTCGTTTTCGGCGACCTAGTAACGCTGCTATAAAATTGGTTTAAAATCAAAAAATGTAAAAATTCCTCCACAACATATAAAGGTCATTATGTCGAATCAAAACTGGCAAATACGAAACATTCTAGTTCAGATCAAAATGTAAATAAATTTCATTCAATAAACATGCGAAATCATTGAATAGCATAAAAGGATAAATTTAACGAGGAATTCTAACCAATCTAATTAAACTGCATGCAAAGTGATAAATTTACCTCAACAAAGTACCAAAAAATGAACACCGAACCCCAAACGAATGAAGCAAATAAAATAGACGTGCTGCAGGCAAATGAAAATGAAAATTGTACGAAGCAACACAAACATATCATACATTTGGCCGATGCTATTCAATTTCATGTGTTTTGCTGTTGTTGCTGTTGGGTCACAACAAACTACGCCGAAAATTCAATCTCATGAAATTGGAGAGGTCTTTTTGATGTTATGAAATCCGCATATTAGAACAGCATTTCGAATATTCAACATTTCAACTTCAAATGTTCATGGCCCATGAATCATGGGTAAATAAATGTTTAATTTTCCAAACATTCAAAGTGGTGACTGTTGGTCGACGATGTGCCAAATTCCACCAGTTTCTCAAAATTGGAATCAACAAGAAATATTACTTGCCAAAATATAATATGTTTGGTTTGTTAAACGATCAAACGAAACCAAGCAGAAAGAAAAACAATTGTGATAGAATACAAAGAGAGTGACTGCATGTTGTTTCAATAGTGAAACACGCTATAAAAAGGGGGAACAAAATAAACGATACACACAAAAAGAAAGACGAAAGAAAATAAAAAATAAAACCGAAACTTGAATGAACGCAACATACAAACGAAATTCGTTTGATCTTTTGTTTTGGTTTAGTTGTTGTTAACTCTGTTTAAACAATTATTGTAAACGTCGAGAAACGGCTGTGTGAAACTATGTTGTTGTGTGTGTGTGTGAGAAGAAGGAAGAAATCGAAACCGTGTGAATGAGAACAAATGTGTGAGTGATTGAGTATGTGATTAGGTGAATGTGTGAGAGTGTTGAAAAGGTAACTCTTGAATATATCAGTGAAAATGAAAAGAAAATGAAAAAACACACCTCTCTTTCCCCTCGTGTGCGAAACGAGCAATACGCGCGTATTTACAAGATGCTCTGCAATGCAATGGCAATGCAATGTAGTGACTTTACTTACAAAATGGGGAAGGCATTACTATGTACTGAACGGGATTTCAACAGATTTTTGTTTGTTTTTTTTTTCGTTTTGCTTTTTTAAAATTTGTATTTACATAAACGTGGTAGAATGAAAATAGAAACGGAAAGTGTAAAATACATAGAGAGAGAAAGAGAGAAAAAAAAACAATGAACAATAAAATCGAAAAGTCTCTACGAGAGCAAGAAGATTTTTTTACACGAGGAAAGATTTATATATGTTTTTGTAAAAAAAAAGAAAGAAACAAACAGATGAGTCACACAAGGCTAATCCCTTTTTTTTCTCCTTTTTCTCCAGTTATTTCACTTGAAATACACAAAGAGAAAGGCGGATTTTTGTATATATATGGAGTAGTTTTAACACACACAAAAAAAAAAACAAATCTAAAATAGGTCAAGAATATTTTCGCGTATTTGATGCGCTCTAGTGCGCTCACTCCTCATCATTTTACAAGCATAGAGATAGCTTTGTCTAGGTAGGCAATGCACCAAGCGAAGATAGCTTGGTCTAGGTCTTTTGATATTGACATATTAACAAGTTCGACTTTAATAAGTCGATTGAATGTGCCGGACACTCTTTTCTCTCTACACAAACCAGTCGCGGTTCATTGGCGCTGGCATGAATGCATGGGCATTTACAATTGGCCATTTCACATTTGCCCTCCAATATCATCGGTATATCTATGGTGATATTCGTTCATCAGTTGATGAATCATCACCGTTTTGTGTATTGTTCACTCTTCCAACTCAACGGTCAATTGATTTGACCGGATTTTGATTTGCCAGGAAATTCATTACATTATCGTGAACAACGCTCACATTTTCAATGTTTTATTACAAAGTTGAAGTGAAACTTGAAATCTAAATTTGAAATTGTCTTTACTTTCAGTTTAAAACAAAAAACAAAATAAAACGAGACCAAAAATAACCAAACGGAAAAAAACGCATAAACAACGGAAAATGGTTCATGTTGTTGGAAAATAAAAGTATTTAACTTGAAAAAAGGTATTCGACATTCCAAAAAGGACAAAAATTGAACATATTTCATTCCAAATAATGAATCGTTGTCTTTGATTTTTTCACATGACAAAAAAAAACACATTACATCAGTTGAGGAAGGAGGGTTGAGCAGGTAAAAATAGTTCAATTTCGAACATCATCTTTTCTTTTTTTTTCTTTAATAAGGGTACATCACGTAACGATTACAACAATTTTCGGTTTTTCGATTCATTGAACTCTAATTTCATGTGCTCAACGCTCATCACAACTAAATTTATCAAAGTACAAAGACAATCACAAAAGTAAAAAAAGCATTGTTTAATTGAACCAAAAACAAAAATAGATTCAAAAAGAGATAGAGAAAAACATGACAAAATTAGTTCTTTTTTTGAACGGACACAGACAAAAAGTTTTCAACGGCATTTTTTTCGGCTAGATTTAAAAGAAAACAAAATGTCACTATAAAAAAGGGAATATTAAGAACCAGTTAATAAAATATTTAATTAATTTTGAGGGGGAGGAAGAGAAAAGTACTAAAAACTACAACATTTATTAAGATATAAAAATCAAATAGAGAAGAGAGCTAAAGAAAAGAGACACAGGGAAATAAAACGTCGCATCAAACAATTTTAAACATAAAATGAGGCCGGCTATTTTATACACTGTTTTTTTTTTGTTGGTTGGAGTTTTGTGGAGGAGGTGAGGGGTTGCGATTCTTTTTAGCATCTGGCACAACAACATATTGCCACTGTTCTATTGGCACTTACCACCATGATCGCTGGCGCGACTTTGTCTACCGGCAGCTTGTTCGATGATGTCATTCAAGACCATCACATCTATAGGGAATGGAGTTAGCATATGGGTGAAAAATAGCATTGAAATCATGAGGTTTTACACATTAAACATTGAAATTGGAATTTCCCTTTTGAAGTGTTCTAGGTACGTAGAGGCATCTACGAATGTTGACAAAGGCGGATTTATCTGAAATCCGATCAGAAATTTGAGGTTCCAATACTATCCGAGAACGAAAATTCGGAACTGGATCAAATTGGATCAAATTGGAACGAATTGGAACAAAATCGGATCTGATCCGAATTTTTTCGGGACTTTGTTCGGATTTCCCCTGGGATATCAAAATCCGATCCGAATTTTTAGACTCAGATGAGATTCGAATATATGAGGATTGAAAACAGCATCAGTAGACACCTCTACTCCAAAAATGTGACAGGATCTTAAGAAATTGTTGACAAAAATTCAGATTTTATCCAAAAAATTCTACAAAAAAGTTCCAAAGAATGCACTTGAAAAGGGTTAAATGCACTTGATCATCCTTACCTTTCATATCCACAACGGTTTGGCCATGGACGGGTTCAATAAACGGATTGTCGTTACTATGTTTTATTTTACCAGCCTCGTCAGTGTAATCCGATCCATGATCCTAAAAAATGTTGTGCAATTTGAAAAATAAAAACCAATTGAAAATTGTGTCCGCTTTGAAAACCAACGAAAATTGGGAAAATCATTAAAACATACGTAATCACGATGGCCTTTATGATTGCTATCGGTGTATGTGGCACCACCCGGCTGTTGCATAACTACTGATTGATTTCGTGATCTATGCCTAAGTTTTTGTTCTTTAGTTCCTAGTAAATCACCGTGCGATGTGTATGATATGCGAGACTGATGTGATGTATATGATGAATGTCTTGATCCTAAAATACCTGACACCATTTTAATGGACGAATCAACGAGCATATTCATTTGTTCATTGTTCAATATCGTGATGAATTGTATTGATTTTAAAATAATTTTTGTTTTTAAATGTTTCATCAAAACAAAAATGTTAAATGTCAAAAACACACGTAAAAAATACTTTCACGCAGTAAAAATGATTTAAAAGTAAAATGTTACCCATATTTGTGTAGTAAACTGGAACAATGATGGCCCCATTTTCTTCGGACATTGGAGTAACAGCATTCGAATCGTCCGCATACGGTAAATGCTCTTGTGCATCCAAATATGTTGATAGCACCAATGGTTTTCGATCGCTACCTGGTATTCCGAAACGGCCACGCCCATTTCGAATCGTAAACTGGATTTGTTGTTGTTGAACGAACACGAACGAAAACAGAATTCATAAAAGGTTTCATTTAGTAAATTCAGTTCATTGGTTAAAAGAAGAAAAATTCTCTAAATTGCATGCAATTGCATTTCAGTTTCCGAATAAATCTCTCTTTGAAACTGAAACGCTGTTCGTTTACAATGATGGTTTACGAATTTGGCCGGAATTTCCATTCAAATTCTTTCGTTTCGAGATGCATTTCATGGACTTAATAAGCATCATAAGAGACTTTTATCGAATAAATTTAATAGAGAACAGTCGATTCCCGCCGAGAACTTCCAGGGGACGACAAAAATTTTTCTTTTTGTTTTTTTTGAACCTCTGAACAGGTTTTTCGTTTGAAATTCAGATATTCAAAGCGGTTTTATTTTCAGTTATTTTGTCAAAGAATTCAAATGCTGTGTCGTTACGAAACTACCTTTTTTTTTTTTAATCTAGCTTAGATGTAGACAGCAGTTTACACAATACATGTACATCTTAGGCATTCCTTAGTGCTCATTTTTGGTTGTCATTTTCAGTTGTTTTTTTGTTGTTCAACATTTTAGTCTAAAAGAGCATTCGTGCAACACAAACATAAAATTACATAGAACCGAATACAGAGAGACAGAGACAGAAAATAGTTGGAACATAAAATAGATCAAGTGATTGACAACAACAACAAAAAATTGACTGTCCAGTCGAACTTCCAGAAGTTCTTCTTAATTTATAAAATGGATTTTTCCTGTCGCTTTTTCCATTTTCTTTGGTAAAAAAATTCTCAATAGTGTTCGGAACTGGACCAATTGTGGTAAAGTAAATAGCTAAGAAAAAAAAATGTTGAGTTTGAGATGGAAACTGAACAATTGAGAATTTTTCAATGAGAAATGGACGAAATATACTTTCAAATGGATTTTTTTCTCAGAAAATGTTGCTTTGTAAAGCAATTGAATGAATTTGACGAGTTATTTTTCTTTGACCATTATTTATGGTCGATACAATCGATTCATTTCGATAATGACGCATTTTCGTTGATTGTACGATAAAATTTCGAATAGTCCATCACAAAAAAAACACATGAGATTGATGAGAAAATGTCAATGAAAATGTGTAAAAAAAGGGTGTTTTAGTTTGGTTGATTTGTTTTTGTTTTTTTTTTAATCATTTAATACCTGATGCGAACCACGTGAACCTCTTCGAATATTGAACGGTGAACCGGGTAAAGACAGCGATGTCTAGAGGGCAATTAGAAAATACTCACATTTTAAACGTATTCATTCGCATTTTATTCATTCACAGCAAATAATTTTGGTGGTTTTAAATCTCATCTAAAATCTGTTTTTTTTTTTTTGTTAATTTCAATTTCCATTGATTTTTGATACTTATTTACATGGGATTGCCTAGCAAACAAGTCCGATCGCTTCAAAGTACAAAAAAAAAGTTTCAATTCCGAGGGTTAAAAAAAAATCGTAAATTTTTTTTTTATGACAAATTTATGAAAAATGATGTTATTCACTGCACCCAGCTGCAACTGGTTCGAAAATTTGCTTTTCATTGTGGCTTTTACAATTGAAATCGAATAAAAATTTGGTTTTGTTTTTTAAAATCGCAAAAATGTTATGGCTAAGAACCTACCTGATGGCGAGCTAAGGAGTCGCCGATTGACTTGATTTTTTCATTTGTTTTGTGTGTGAACCCAAAAACAAATTGTTTCGGAAAAAAACTAAATTTTAAAGCGAATTCAATACAAAAATAAACAAAAACCAAAAAAATGAAGAAAAAACCAAATTGAACCAAAGAGACAGAGCGAGATAGATGGAGCAATAGAAAGAAGACACACGTGGATTTGCCAAACAATAAAATTGTCTCTAAAGCGGTTTTGGTTTTTTTTTAATATACAACAGAATAACCAAAATAGAATGCAGTTCAAATGGTCAAGCGTCTAAATTTAGATTTGATGGAAAATATATATATAAATTTTGATTCAATGAAATAGAATGATTAGTTCAAAAGGTCATATTCATCAAAATATCGACAATTAAACGCTGAATGAATGATAATGAAATGGTGATATTGTTTTGAACGCAAATGAGAGAACAAAAACAAAAAAAGTAAAGTACTGAAATGACCTCATCTCGGCTAATGAACATAAAACCACATTAAAATAAATACACGATAAACAAACCGAATAAATAACAACAGAAAATGAAATACACTTTGGCTGATCAATAAAATTTGTTCACGCTATACGTTGAATGTCATGGAATATTATGGAAATAATTGATTGCTACCGTGTTTCAACGACGACGTGTGTGTGTGTTTTTTTATTTTTGGTTTCATTTGTTTCAAGTCAATTGTTTTTCATTTTCTTAGCCAACAACATTTTTCGATCAATAAAAAAAAATACCTCGTTTTCCGTTTATCAGGCGTCAACTTTCCACATATCAGAGAAGTATACAACACATACGTGGAGAAACACTACGATTCATGTCAAAATGAATGCAATTGAATTCGTTTCAAATTTAGTTTTTTTTTTGCTTTTTTAAGAGTAATGTGGGATTATGGAAAGCAAAAGCCACAATGCACTTTTCAAAAGGGATTCAGGATTTCACTGGATTTGAACTTAAATTCAAACCCGAATCAGTCCGGGGGGAGAGGGGGATTGTCACATTCAATTTCATCCAAATTGAAGTGAGAAATATGGATCAGTGTGGTACACGGTAGGTCACTTAAGGAGGAGAGGTCCACCGGGGGTGGGTCAGAGAACTCTTTTTAAGCCTTTAGCTTAAATCGAGGACAAAAAAAGCCCTCGGGGTGGGGGTGGGTGAGTAAGGATGGGTAGGGTACCTCAAAGTCAAATAAGACTTAAATCAAATGGGGTCAAGGTTCAAGAGTCAAGGGTCAAGAGGTCATCTAGGATAGCACCCCCTGGAGGGGGATCCTTCTGTACCCCAAACTTATCCAAATTAACCGAAATCCACCCAAACAAAACCCTGAATCCACTTGAAAACCGCTTATTAACTGCTCAGTGCTCACTTCAAAGCTATTTTTTGTGTTATCATCCACACGTTGCATGCGAAAATGTCATCGTTTCATATAAAATTTGTCATAAAATACATGAAGCGTTCCGCCTTGCCGTCTTTGGCATATTCTAAATGAATTCGAGAGTGTTCGCAAATGAATTGAAAAACGGAACGAAAATAGTTTTTCTATGGTACTAAAATGCACTTTGATGGATGGAATATATATGTGTGTGTGTAGGGGGGAGTATGTTTCTTATTCAAACATTCGAAATGGTCTATACATTATCGATTTTTGATAATAAAAATGAATAAACGAGTTTTGAAGTCAAAGGATTTTTAAATTGATTTTACCAATAAATATATGATTTACTTCACACAACACTACAAAAACAAAAATCGAAGTGTCTCAATGCTAATGAATTAATGTTTTCTTTGTTGTCTGTTTCGTTAATGTAGCATTTTAACGCATCGATTTCGATACGTTCGACAAAACCGGAACTATCGAAATGAAAACGAAAAAACAAAAAAAAAAAGTCAGAAATGTTTCAGAAAAACTGAGGAAGTGAAGAAGAGTGGAAAGAAAAGGAAAAAAGAATCAATCAAATTACAAAGTCGAACGAAATGAAAGTAATAATCGATAAGTAGATGCATGCCGAATGAAAACAAAACAAAAAAAAACGGTTGGAAAACAACAATGAAACGAACGCACACAGATCGGACGAACAGTAGAACAGTCGAAGCTAAAAGCCGCGTGGGAGTAAGCATATCTTGCTCTCTCGGTGTGGCTACTTTGAAATTGAATTTAAATGGGACATCCGGTACTCAGAGCACATTGTCCACAGCACACCATTTACCTTCGACTGTTTTAGCATGCGAAATTCAAAGATTTCAATGACAAATGGAAAATAAATGAAGTTTTTTTTTTTGTATCGAAAAAAAAACAAATAAGTAAAAATGATTTTAAAAACGTTCGATGATTTTCAATGAATGTATTTAAATCTCTATTTATACATACGGGGAGGTGTGTATGAGTGTGTTAGTGCAACAAGCGCATCACATGCATCGCATATTTTTTTGCATGCAAAACATTCTTTTGACACGGCTGCACAATGCAATTAGATTTTTTTTTGGTTCATTCTCAGTCAACAGTAAAAAAACGGTAAGATTTTTTTGTTGTTCCATAAAATGCAAATCAATTTTTTTTGTGTGTGTCGGAGCGAGCAAAAGAAATGGAGCATGCACATCAAGAATGTTACCATTCCTGGGGTGTTTTTTGGAGTGAGTAGATTGTGAGTGTGTGCGAGAGAGTGTGAGAGAAGACTCTCTCAGAGAGTTTGGGGTCTGTCCGAAAGGGGGGAGTTGAGGTTGAGTGGGGAGCCCCCACTCAAGTGGTGAGGTGAGGTGAGGTGAGCTTATCAGCTCATGTTCAATGGAAAATGGGAATGCTTTTGACAGATGGAACGAAACAATTCAGCTTGTTACATTGGAATCGGCTGGTTAGATGCTGTGATTTCACAATTTCGCTGAATAGTAATATATTCAACGGTTAAGTTTCAAGTATCCAACGGTTTTTCCATTACAAATTAGGGCAAATGAACATTCAATAGAATCAATCTCTATTGCCATTGAAATGGGTCGGTTCGAAATGGGGCTTATTTTAACACTCGAATTGGCATGATGAATGTGAATTCATGTGAATCATTAGTTGAAAATGAAAATAATCGAAAATATTGTGTCTCATTTTACAAATTGCCATGTTAAATGGCACAATTTGCTGAGCAAACAGCGATTTATTGTGGCTGGTCCGTGAATTAAAACACTGAAACAGCGGCATTTGATCGAATAAATGCCAAAATGAATAAATTTCGATTATATAAGGATGGAAGCTATGGTAAATGGTAGCAACACACCAGCGTCAACGTCTCATTGGGACATTTGTTAAATGATACAGAAATATAGATAAACGTTGCAAAGATGACGCATATACATTATCATTAATGCTAATTAATCGTCAAATGATAAAAACAGCGCATTTTATGAATTATGACAATCAATTCGAGTACACTGATGTACTCCGGACTACTACGGATGGTGTGATACATCATCAGCCTTGTGAACTAGTTTTAGTGGGGACATTTTATTCGCGAGCACGCACAACCACATTTGGATTGCGGTAAAAATTGTCTACAAATTAATTATTTAGAGCAGTCACACGTCGAATGGAGAGAGAAGGTGGGGGAGACAGGGGGCCGTCCCACCGCCATTAACGGAATAAAACATTAATTATTGAAATTCCTACGGGTGACTGAATGCTAATTAATTTTAATGCATATTTATTAACTCGCTACCACCGGAGACTAGAAATTTAGACAACCAATTTTTCAGGCTCTATTTTCTCTCTCTCTCTCTCTCTCTCTCTCTCTCTCTCTCTTTCGCGTTCCAATTTCTGTTGTCATTTGGTTTATTATTGTTATAATTCTTTAAATGTATTCAATGCATGTATTCCGGTTAATCACATCAATTGATTCAGTGTTTAAATAAAATATTGTTGAAAATGGGCACAATATTTTCCACGTATTCATCAAATCCGATTAAACTATTCAATAAAATATAAATCATTTTAATAGAATTGATTGAATTTGGTTTTTTTCGGTTTCCCGATGCCTTTTTGTTAGTCCCTAGTGAAACTATTGAACATTGCGAACAAAATATGATGATAAAATGCAAAATGGCAAGGAAACGGTTGGATTTAATATTCGGTGTTTTTTTGTGGCCGTTTTTTTTTCAGTTGTCAACTTCAATTGATTATCATCCGAAAGAGGGAGTGAGGGAAAAATGATGCAGAAAAATGCCGAGGAAAAGAGTTTTCGTATATTGGGTAACTGGGTTTGTCATCAAAAATCAAATCCAATTTTAAAAACTATGAATTTTATCGTTGGCATTTTGTTTCCCTTTGCCGATGACGAATTTTCTTGAAGCAGCTCTTTTTTAGAATAGAGCAAAGGCAGAGCCAATGTTCACTTGTCATTTCACAAGTTGAAAAATTCCAATTTAAACTCATTATTTTATCGTTGATCGAGAGATAAAAGTATTCATCAATCTAAAATTGAATCGCAAAACGCCTTTTTCCTCCTTTTCTCTCTCGTTCTCTCTCTCGTCCGAAAATAGAATCCAACTGAAAATGGCCGCATTTTCAAAACCGGCTTATTTGATATTGATTGATTTGTCACTTGTCTCAATCGATTTTAACTTGAAATGTGCGGTTTTTATTCAGCCTGTTTCGATTGGGCTGCGAATCGTTGAATTCAAAATCGGAATCGATAACACACCAGTGACAATATAATAACGATGGTCAACTGAAAGAAAAAAATCCTGCTTCAAATGATTGTGAATTGAATGATTGAATGATGTTTCCTGTGTTTTGTTATTGAGTAATATGGAATTAATTGAATGTGAAACCGTATAAACCATATTTCAAGTGGTTTTTTTTCTCTCTGATGACTCGAAGCGCTAGTTTTTTTCCCAGCCACCGCTTGTATTAATCACAATCAATAGTGGTTTTTTGATTGCACCATGTTCTCGTTCGTGTATCGATGGAAAGTGAAAAGGAAATTTGAATGCGGCTTGAACAGCGAACAAAAAAAATCCTCTGAAACTAGTTGAAAGATGAGGCGAGAGTGAGTGGGAAAGAGCGATATTCGATCGATAAAATGGAATTTCCGATGAAGAAGCAACGGAAATGAATGGATGTAAATATTTGCGGTGGTTGGAATTTGATGCTTCGATATATTTTTTTTTATTCGTTTCCTCTATCGTAATTCGTTCATATGGCTGTGAAATGAGTTGATTTTGTGCATTTAGGCCATGGTCTAGCACAACAACAACAATTTTGCGTGACAAGCAGGAAATAAATGGATGAGAGAAAGAGAAGAGAGAGAGAGAGAGAGAGAGAAAATGCCATTCCAATCAAATGTCAATTTTTCAATGAAAAACGCCCGTTTTCGAACGCGAAATATAGTGTGACGGTGTTAAAGAACGCCGATTTATTTTTCGCGATAATGTCAAAATTGCCCGGTCAAACCGTTAATATTTAGCCTTTGATCCGAATCATTTTGGGCTGAATGTTAGAAGTATGCAAGTGTGTGACACGTGTGAAGTGCGATTTTTTTTTTGTTGTTGATGCTATTTATTTTTGTTTGTGTGGTGCCGATGGATCGAATCGAATCGGTTCAGTGTCTTTACAGTATTTGGATTGGTGTAAAGTGTTTTGTGTGTGTGTGTGTGTGTGTGTGTGTTGGTTGTTCGATAGAATGAACTTTTTTTTGTTTTTGTTTTGGTGCATGCAAAAGCATTCCCATTAGCCATACTTACCGTGCTGACTTTTCGAACCTTGGACGCCATTGTGCCGGCTGATGGTGCAGTTGGTCTTTGCATTTCGCTCACCGACTCCAATCCTTCGCTACGGATTGACATTTTTTCCTTGTTGTTGTCATCGTTGCCTTTCTCCTGGCCCACAAACAGCTCATAGCTATGGCATGAAAAATCGGACGGGCTTTTTGCCATTTCCGGATGCAGAGCTGCTTCGGCGGCGGCATTTGCTGCTGCTACATGTGCTGCCGCTGCTGCTGCATGCGCTTCAATTTTTGCCTGTTTTGCTGCTGCCGCTTGTTCAGCTTCCTGTCATTGGGGCAACGAAGTGGCGACGGCGGAGCGGTGGTGGTGGTGAAGATGAAATTGAAAGAAATTGAAAGAAAGTTAGTCGCTGTGTATTGTACTTTGATCAAATATTGAATTTTACCGAGTTGTAGTTTGTCTCTCGACGAGAGACTCTCGTTACGAAAGTTTGTTTCTGTATCAAAACAGAACTGTTTTGTAAGTTTTCTTTAACTTTTTATTTTTTATTGACTTTTTTTCGTAACCTTTTGAATCAACTCATCGAATTCAAACAATTTAGTTTGAACTTTTTCGCAAAAATTAGCTGAATTGGCTTGAAAATAGCATTAAAATTGAAAGGATTGAATTGAATTTTATGACATTTTTGCCGGAATTGTGATTTGAATCAATTTTCAGTTGAATTCAGTCAAGTAACTCTAATTTTTCATTCGATTGACAGAAATTGAATATTTTGGGTCTGGAAATCAAATTCAAAGCATCCAATTACACAAAAACGCTTTTCGGTGCCGGGTTCGATGTGTTGAAATTCAAATGACAACCAAGAACATCAAGTGTGTGGCTCAACCTCACAGTCAATGAATATGTATTTCTTAACTCTTGAAATGTAACAGAAAGATAAGAGAAAACGTGTTTAACATACACTTGTTTTCTTGTTATTTGATTGACATCATCGTGTCAATCAATTGAATTTGATTTTATCGATTTAACATACAAGTTTAATGAGCCGTTTGGAAAATTCGACGACGATAAAGAAGAAGAAAAAAAAAACAACGTTGTCAAAATGGAATGTCATCAAATATTCATTTAAATGCTATAAATGGAAACAGTTTTTACATTGTTGTTTCTTATCAATTCGATGTAAAAAAAAATGTGGGTGAAGAATTGAATAGAATCGACTCGAAAGGCCTACTGATTACAGTAACTGATACAAAAATGATTGAAAATTTAATTTCTACACATATATCCAATTTTGGTTCGAACTGGGGTTTTGAACAAGCAGTTACTGTGAGGATGTTTCCATTTCGGTAGGAGAAAGTTGTTGAGAAAGTTTCCATTTCGGTAGTTAAACATTTAGAATGTTTACTCAAACAAATATAAACTTAAGTTAAGTTACTTCATGTAGGTCCTCAATGAAAACTTCTCATCAGGGGTCGGAAGGATCGTTCCGAGGGCCTTTCGATGTCGGCGAAAATCTTTCCCCCTCTTTATGCTGGAGAGAATTCACTTTTGCCGATATAAAAAAAACCGAGACGTACTACTCGGTACCTTCCTTTCGACCACCTAGTAGCTACTTGAGAACCTACGGTACTTCAACACTGCTGAATCAACAGAATAATTGTAGTTTGGTTAACAATTGAACAAATTTGCTCCGTAGTCTTTGGCTACTAGTCTGATTGAAACATAAATCAAAAAAAAAAAAAAATGATCAAAAAAGTTTTTTACTTACTCTGAGCGCTTCTTCTTCGGCCGCTTCTTCCTCTTCGGCTTTTTTCTGGAGTTCATCGTATGACATCGCGACAATGGCCAAAATCAAATTGACCAAATAGAATGAACCCAAAAAGATGATAACAATGAAGAATAGCATATGCCATGGACCAGCCGATCTTAAAACTAATTGGTACAAATTTTCCCAGTAATCTTGTGTCATGAGACGAAATGCGGATAAAAATGCCCAACCAAATGTATCAAAACTGGTATAACCATAGTTGGGATTTTTGCCATAGCCTTGTATGCAAAAATAGCCTTCGGGGCATGTTCCGGCACCAGATGAATTACCACATAACGGATATTCGAGTGCACCTTCCTCTTTGTACCAGTTTGCTAAAATTAATGAATTTGGTGGGAGGGGAAGGAGAGAATCGAAAAATTCAATGATTAGATCAATTTTGTTATTGTGAACAAAAACGAATGGATTTAATTTGGCCTAAAAAATATATCTAAATATCATCATTTCTAATCAATTCTAGCTATTTCTATATTGAAAATGTATTTAATAGAAGAAAACAACCCTCCGCTAATCGAAGATGTTAAAAGTGAAATCTAAATGCTTTCTAAATGGCTACTTAACTCCATCTGAAACGGTAACAATTAACATATACATTCTTATCTCGGTCATTTTGTAGAAAAAAAAATCGTTTTTTTTTTGTTAAACTCAATATTTTGCAATCCTCACTCGATTTTGTCATTTTTTTTTTGGTTTGGTTTGTTTGTTTTTTTTCTGAACATGAATTACAAATCGTGTACTTACTGTCATTTCTCATAAAATTTTCCCAATTTTCATCGCTTAAATTGCCCCATGAGCCGTCCATCGGAAATTGGCGAATGCATTTTTGCGTTAGCACACCCATATAAATTTGCAGGCCCATCAAAGCGAATACCGATAATGAGAACATCGTTAAAATGATTACATCGCGTAGATTTTTCACCGATTCAATGACCGCACCAACGATGGTCTTCAGGCCCGGTACAATGGCAACTGTTTTTAATGCACGCAGCACACGAAATGTACGTAACGCAGCTAAATTACCCAAATCGATTCCCATGGTCACATAGCTGTTTTGGTTTTGTTTTTTTTTTTTTGGTTTTGTTTAGCGGATGTATCATTCATACGGTTTGAATATTGGTTGGTTGATCGAGATGTGTAAAATTCAGAAACAGAACAGAGTCAAACAACCGAATCCATTGAAATGATTTTTTGTGTGTGTTTTCAAAATGAGATGAGAGAAATTGTGTGAACAGAATCGTACAAACAAAAAACAGAATTTTTCAAAGAATCAAACAAATCAAGAGAAGAGAAAAAAAGAAACCAAAAATCCATCGAAAAATAAGATCAAAATTGAAAAGAAGCCACATGAAATCCTGAACACCTGAACCATTGTTGTCTCATCGTTATCCTGTATCTTTTCCCTATCACCAGTTTGACCTCGTCTAACATCCCTTCATCATCTATGTATATATTTCCATTGGCGTATTGTTCATGGCACACGAATTTCACCAGCACAATTCATGTCAAGTAGTGATTTTGTCGTCGACAGATGTCATTAAAGTTAAATATGAATAAAACACGTTTTCAACTGAGAGAGCAACAAAAAAAAACAGAAATTTTGCATCGTTTACCATCCATTTTAAGCCACACTCTCGGTTAAAAGAGGGGAAGATTTTCATTTTTTTTTTTTTTTTTTGTTTAAATGCCTTAAAAACGTGCCTCAATGTGACCACGATTGACTGAAACACACCGTCAGGTCTCTCACTGCTAAAACAGCTTCAACCTATTCAAAATGCAACAGAAAATCCATTTTCTAGTAGTCTAATGTTGAGTAACAAACAGGCTTGAAACAGCATCCACTTTTGCTTTTGCAATGGCATTTATTTCCCTTTCTTGTGTCATTTCTGTTTTCTGTTGCTTTTTGTGTGTGTGTATGAGAAACAGAAAATACAACAACAAATGCGGTGATGTTCAAAATGCTGACATTTCCTCGTTGCATTTATATTGTTGCAAATATGTGTGTTTGGTGGGTGGATGGGTGGGTGGTTGTGTGTTTGAGTCTTTCATAGAGCCAAAGACCATTGCTATTTTACAAAGCTTCCACTTTCCCATTATTAGTTTCATCATCATTTTACATGTTTCTTGTTTTGTTGTTGTTTTCTTTTTTCGCTCTGTTTAAGAGCACAACAGCACCATCGAATCGGAAACATAAAACTGCAACAACAAATAAATAAATTCCAGCACTAATTCTCTCTCTCTCTCTCTGGGAGACTGAAAGAGCGAACAACAAAACTAGTGAAAATCCTAAGTGGAAAAATCTGTTGAATCTGTTCTTCTCTCTTTGTACTTTTGGGAGGCTGATTTGCTGAAATGTTGTTTGGTGCAGCGCAATGGCTTTTGTATTTGGGGGAGCTTCGTTCATTGAATTGTTGAGGCACAAAAGTAGTGCATTGAATCGATTGTTTAGTGTGGTAGCGAGTGAGCGAGTGTGCATGAGTGTGTGCGACGGGTAGGAGGAGGGCAACAACAAAAACCCCGTCAGGAAATGTATGTCATAAGAAATTACACCAACAAATGCCAATGCCTGGGCTTAAGTTATTGTTTGCACTTTCACCATTGCTTTTGTGCACAACTTGTTCAAAGCCGAAATGAAGCTCTGTTTCTTTTTTTGTTGTGTGTGTTGGCTGGTGATGTAGCAGCTGCTCGCTTGTGTCTGCCATTTGCCGTTTGCCACACATCCACACACACACACACACACACACACACACACACACACACACACACACACACACACACACACGCATACACACGCATACACACTGAAGCGTGTGCGGGAGGCGGCGGAGGTGAGCTTAAGTGTATGGTGGATGGTACTCATCGTCATCCGCATTTTTAAGCATTGAGTGGCAACATTTGTTGTTCGGGCAAGTGGCAACTCGGATGTAAAACCGAATGCTATAGTGTTGGTGTTCTCGGTGTTCCGATGTGTGTACAATGTATAGATACAATATATATGCTATGCCAAAAATATACAACACAAATACTGAATGAGGCTGCTTGCCTCGTTTACCTCATTGCTTAAAGCACACACACACACACACACACACACACACACACTAACTGGCTCCTGATTCAATGTGTATTTTCCGAAGCGTTCCACTGGAAAATCGAAATATGCAAGCGACACGAATTGAATGAAACAAGCAAAAGAGAGAGGCGCAAGTGAGACCGAACCGTTTTCATTTGAATGGCATTTTCGATACATGTTCACGATAGAAATGTCAGAGCTATTTTCACATGTATTTTTGTTTCCACACTTCTCGCGCAAATACGTACTGGTCTGATGTGCAGCACCGTGCACACACACCAAATATAGACCGTTTTTTAGTTCGCGTGCAACACGGTGGAAAATCGATTTTGCTATAATACTTTGCACACAATCACCACCAATTCCAAAGAAAATCACGTAATTCGTGTCTTTTGCACACTACCCAGTTTGATTTCTGAGAACGGTACAGGGAAAAACGAAAGAGAAGAACAAAAAAAAAACAAAGTATTCAACAAAATGGTGCAGAGTGTGCAGTTTGGGGTGGACCCAAGGGGAGAATAAGTACCAAAGCAATGCTTCGGAAGCATTAATCGAAGTTAAGAAAAAAAAATTATGGTTTATTTGTGATCGAAAAAAAATGATCTGGGAAAGTATATTTTGCTCATATATGAGCCTATTTGACTACCCAATGAGGAACATTCTAGTGCACAGTGTGCACTGCACACTGCACACTTTCCCCCTGGTAAGTCCCAAAAAACCGAAGCGAAGCGAAATCGGTCTGAGATTTTTAAGCAATCCAATAAAATTGCATGGCACAATTCATTTTTGGGGCGAAATTGAACCGAAGAATTAGTTTTGCATCTCGCACAACAGTAAGATTGAATCGATTTGCCTCTACCACTGCCGCTTAAACGCACACTTTTGAACTTTCCCACCGAAGTCGCAAACAAAAATCTCAACAATTTTAACCGCATTCAAATCTGATTGGAATTTGGCTTTTGTGCATCAATTCGATCAGCAAAAATGGTTTCGATTGGCAATTCTCCGTTATTCTCAGTGTGAAGAAAAAAAAAACCGAAAAACTTTTCTATTAATAAAAAAAGACATTCAGTTGATGCGCATTGAAATTATTAATGGATGCATAAAATCGCTTGAAATCGCAAAGCGAAAAACGATTGCATCGAAATGGTGCAACGAAATTGAATGCAAGAAAGAATTTACAACAACAAAAAAAATCATCAAATTTTCATTTCATATGTTTTTTTATGCCGTTCGTGGTGGCAAGTTGTTCCGACATGCAATCCCAGTATGCTGTCGTAATGCCGGCACACAGGCGGCACATACACATGTTATTTTCTCTTGGTTTTTTTTTTTGAACACAAAAAGAAAATTATTGTAACATCGAAATAGCGCTAGATAATTACATGGTATTTGCTTTGTGCGATTCGAATAAATAACTGGAGACAGGCAAACGGCATCGGCATGAATATCACGGGACCACTGGGTGTCTGTGTTTGTGCACAATTTAATTTAGTTTGTGTGTGCGTGATGGTGTGTTTGCAATGGATTTTGAATTTTCGATCATATCCCCGCATATATTGCAATCGATTGACAATTTTCACTAGCAATTTCATTTGCATGCGATCTTTGTTTGTATGAGTGTGTTTGAGTGTGTGTTTATTGAAGTGCCGATACCCTGAATATGCATTCAATTGGAATAATGTAGGCCAGTTTCAATGTTTACTCAGGCAAATTGTATTCGGCTTGCTACTAGGTCAGTATTGAATATATCAGACCATTCAACTGGTCACTAGTTACCGATTTGCAACTCAACGGATCCGAATGCCAACGGCAAATAGCGGCACCGTATTGTTTTTCGCTCTGGTCAATACCAAACCATTCGAACCGATATGGAAATTTGATTCGATATTTAGTCGATATTAATTGGATTCATATTTTATTATGCGCATATATGAAATATTATACTCGGACGATGTTCAATTGTGATTTGTGTTTCTAGCTCTAATCAAAATTGAATCGGATATCAAAAATGGTTAAAATACAAACCACATTTTCACCTAGCGCCACCAAATCAACGCTTGAGTACATTGAACTTATCGATTTATCGCGAAATTTCATTTTATTCTGCATCGCAGAAAATAATGTTCCGCATTTTACATTCTTTTTTCCCAGTTCCACACAAACACACACAGAGACATACACGAAATAATGGCAGATATAATGGAGCTCCGTGAACTTGTGTAAAATATTTCGCAACCTTTTTTTTTCAGACACCTTTCCAAAAGTTAGCAACCGAATGCGACTTTTTGTGAGTGTGTGTGTGTGTGTGTTTTGTACTATTTTATAGGTTTTCATGATAATGGTTGAATATGGTTTCACATTACACAGTGTATTGATGTACGTGCCAATCCCTTTCATTTCATAATATTACGTATTTTTATCGCACTGACGTACCTTACGACCAAACAGGAGTATATATTGTATTAAACGTGGCAAACGTGGTTGGGCTTTTGAATTGCTGGTCTAACATTACCAAAGCAGCCACACTTTGATTGGCAAATTTTTGAATCGACCAAATTTATGAGAAAACACTGTTGACGGCCATCCGAAGAGCTTAGATGTACCAAGAATAAGTCCGGCTTCATAAAATAGCATTTGTGGGGATTTACGGAAACATCCGATTCTATGACCAATTTATCTGAATCGATGAAAATAATGTTCTAGAATATTCATTTTGATATTTTAGAAGGATTCCCCCGCTTGGATCACCTCCAGAATCATTAATCCTGATCATTCCATGAAACGATGCTGCCCAGTAGAAAAAAAAGTCTAATTTGCTTCCCTCCAGAGGTCCAAAATCAACATCGTGTCTTTTTGGAGGACAAAGTGCAAATGATATTTGTCTCTATTGACTCCATAGTATGGAGGAATAAACACGATATTTGACATTTGGGCATAGACGTTGTGAGCTATCGTTGATATAAAAACATGATGAGCAACTGTCAAAACTGAGATTTCATTCTCAAAAGAGACGAAATGGATGCATTTTGTCCCTCCAAGGAACCAAGTAACGATTTTCGACCTCTGGAGGAACAAAAACTGCCCACTTTTTATTAGTGAGTGCATTTCCTAACCCTTCACAAAAATGTTCGTGAGATGTTTTTTGGAGGTGATTCGTAGGGGAATCATCCAGATTTATGATCAATCAGTCCGGATTTATGAGTCATAAATTATGACTCTAATCGTCCAAATCCGGATGTAAATACACCGTTTTTTTTGGATGTAAGCACTAACGGTGGCCGTGACTGATTCATTGATCCACCGAAAAAGGAAGCAACGAAAAAAAAATTGACTGTAATTTGATTAGAAGTATCTTGCTTGAAGCCAAAGCTCTATACATACAGCTATACATTATGCCGAGTATAATTTAATGATTGCACGTGTGCCTGAGAGAGAAAAAAGAGACGAAAACACGTCTGCCACATCTTAATCAATTAATTAACTGTTTCATATTCAAAATTCAGGTGTGCGCAAGCGAGCTTTTAAATGGTAAATCGGGTATAATCCATGTTCAATTTTATGTAGACTTTGATGTTTAAGCTGCTTGGCTGATTGGCTTTTCAATGGTATATTCGTTTGGTAAAAGTGAAGGCAAACTCTCCATCCACATTATGTGTGAGGTTCACACACACACACACACTGTAAGCTGTGTCATGCTCGTAACATCACTCGTAATTATTTCCTATTCACAAAAGTGATATTGCCCTTAAATCAGAGCACAAATTCAATGAAATCTTTTCTCTTTTGCCATCATCGTTTGGCATTTAGACAGATTTTGCATTCAGCTTTGGCTTAAGTGTTACGATACTCCTGTCTATCAATGGGCGAATGAACAAAAGTTCATAACAAACGCTTTATGAATGCTCGTCGCCTTTTTTTTCAAATGCACAATGAAATGTGTCAGTTTTGAATACCGAGGAAAAGAAAATGTTCACTTTTCTAAAGGTCTTACACCTTGAATGCCTAACGCATTCAGTGTAAGTAAAAGACGAAGTAATTTGTATTTCAATCGCGATATGCTGGCGCTTTTCAAGTGCACAGTAGTCAAGGATGTAATTTTATTTTGATTTTTTTTTTTTTTTTGAAAAACCCAATGGAATTTATAATCTGTGATGATTTAACATTAACAACAATACCTCCCTATTCTGTGTTCGTGTCTCGGGGTTTTGGTCATTTTTCGGACTGAATTTCTCATTCACTCAAACTTAACTCAGCATTTTGGCTTCCTGTTTCTCTAATTCTGTTCCTTCACTGCTTCATCATCTTTAATAACCTTTCTGCTGATGTTATTGTTGTTGTTGTTGCTTTTTTTTATCCTCTTCTTCTTCTCCTCATATTTAATCATTCAATCTATTTACACAATGAAGTACACAAGTAAATGCTGACTCACGGACTCTCCTGTCCGGAACGGGTGACAGCCTGTAATTTCTGCCACAATATCATAATCATATCAATCGTTGTCGTCTTTATCATCATATCATTTTCTTAGCATTCAAATTTCCTTCCGTTTTCTCATTCAACTTTCCTTCATTTATCTTCTATTGTTAAAATTAATCAGTTTAAACTAACAAATCGTCAAAACTGTATACTCTATATTGCTCTATAGCTCTATTTATATGGATTTTATATGCTTGAAATATATAATATTATAAATGATATATAGAAAAAAAATTACACTGGCTTACGGTCTAGCGATTTTATAAATGGTTTTTGTTCTAAATGAAAATTGCTCCAAATGTGAAATGTTTCAACGGCAATTCTCCAACAATTGACTTCTAAACTAAAAAAATTTTGTCAAAAAAAAAGAACACCAACAATTACGATTATATGGTCGTTGAGTGTGTGTGTGTGTGTGTACATGATGATAAATTATATCAACTGTCTAAACTCTTTAGAATAATATATCGATTATGAGACACTTCGTACACCAACGAAAACTTGCTAAATTGAGTTTTGTAAACTACAATGACTATGTGGGCTCGCTTCTTGTTTTCCGGATGGGGGTGCGAGGTGGATTAAAGGGGGAGCGGGGGGAAGTGAGCATGGAAAATCGGACCAGAAAACGTTTGGGATTGAAAATTATTTGAATATATTGCCGTTTTAGCCCTGTCATCGTGTTTTTGTGCTGAGTCCGAGAGAGAGAGAGAGAGAGGCACAGAGAGGGGGAGAGAGAGAGAAACAAAGAAAATGAGTTTCAGATTGTTATAGTTATGGCGGAATTCAATTGATGAAGCATATTTCTGGGTCATCAAACATCTTTTCATCACCTGTACATTGTACAATGTTATAAACTCTTCCTATCATATGAATCTGAATGTAAATGACCATGGTCACCCTCCCTTCTCCATCTAGCTCTTCGTCCAAACAAAATGTCTGTGCCATGTTCATTATGTAAATTGTATAATTTGAATGTTTGTTGAGACATCCACTTTTCCAACTAAAATGAATGCTACGTGCGCTCGAATACAATGAAACGTCATCATCTCTCTCTCTCTATTTCTGAATTAATAACACTTGAATGGGCAAAACTGCTTTTGGGTTGCTTGCGAAAAACCTCAATTTGAATTCCACAAATTTCGGTCCATTTTAGCATTGACTGAATCAATTGGACATTTCCCGCAACTTTGGAATTTTGTGACAACAACACACACACACACTCACATCAATTCTCATTGAAAATTATGCAAATCAACTTTCGATTCAACATCAGCATTTTATTGTGATGTAATACAAATTCAATTCAAGAACCATTTTAAACAATGCTAAAGTTGAGAAAATTCCAACAACTGAATAAAAAGAAATAAAATGTCCAATCCCAAATCGATTTCCATGGTGACGATACAACAAAGTTTATCACAAATTGAAATTCTGTAACTAAAACCGCAGCTTTAACAAATGTGTGTCTCAATTTTTCGGAAAATGTTTGTGTTCTAAATTTTCTAAGAATATGGATTAAAAAAGACTGATTATGGTTTTTCAATCTACATCGACTGTAAAATCGACTAAACGAAAATCAACAACGAAACTCTGGCAGGATGTAAATTTAGTTTAAGAACCTTTTTTAAAAACAGCTAGGATTTTATTCTATATAAATTCGGATTATGGTTGGCTAATACTTTTCTTCTAAAAAAAATGGTCGATTATATAAATGTGAAATATAACACGGCTATTCACAGCAAATGGTAAATTAAATTTCACAGATAAAAACACAAAAATTAAAACCAAAACCAAAGTATTGAAAAGTAAATAATAGAATATCTACAGATGATTTAAATATACTAGCCAAATATTGGCAGTGAATTTAATTAGGGGTGATTTGGGGTTGATACGATGCAACTCTAGCAGTTGCATCATCACAGCTTAGAGGCGTCTACGGATTAATCCAAGAGTCGGATTCATCCGGAAGCAGATTAGAGACTTAAAATTCGAATCCAATCAGATCAGTGTGAGGCACCGGGAGGAAGGAGGAGGAGGTAGGCCCGGAGGACATCCACCCCAAATTCCCTTAATTTTTGAGCTCGAGCTAGCCCCACCGGACCTGAGAATTTGGATTTATGAAAACTGCATCCGTAGACACCTCTATCGCAACACAATCGTTTAACATAGAAATAAATCGGTTAGAAATCAAATTTGAATAGAATACTTACGCTAATGTGATGACTACGAAATCCAGCCAATTCCACGCATCACGCAGATACGTAAATGGACTGAGAATGAAACCACGCGCCATTACTTTGACAGCTGATTCAAACGTATAGATTCCGGTGAATAGCACCCTAGATAAAAAGACGTAACAAACACAATTTTATACATTTTATTAGATGTATTCTTGTAATTTCATCCGCTCTTAAAGGTTTATTTTGTTTAAAATTAAACAAAAAAATGTCTTTGTTTCAAAGGTCTTTAAACCAACGCATATTTTTCTCGACGAAATCTTCTCGTTGACATAGAAGCCACTTAATTAATACAAAAAACCCTCTACTAACACCGAAAAAAACCGTCAATTCAGTGAAGTTGTCACAAGAAGGGTTGAATAGTGTTCATTGAACACAACTTCATTAAGGTCAATTGTTTATCTTGAGCTATCACCACGAATATAAAAGTGTTGACTAAAAAGATGGATGTTTCTGGCATGTGAAGAACAGTGCCTGTGATTCAGCATTAAATCCATTCAAAAGAACCCAGCTTTATTGATGTAATTAACGCTTAATCAGCTCGGTTTTATTGGTGATTCACTTCATAACTTCGTTTTAATCGACCCATTCAATGGAATGTGGTGAAATGAACCGGCTGGGTAGCCGGGGGTGGCTAATCAACATAAAGAAATCCTATGTCGTTGAAAAGACGCTTTCTAAACTGAATCCATTTTTTGTTGTTGTGTGAAAACAATTTTTAAGTCGCAAAAAAAAAACTGAAATCTTAAAATGTCAAAATTCCAAAATGAACCAAAATGTCAACTACTTACTCAGTTGATTCGACCGTTGGCGTTGTCGGCATTATCATTAATACACAATTTGTGAGAATGGTGATGATGATAAATATTGAAAAGAATGTATGTGTTAAAATATAAATAGCTACACGACGAATTGGATTAAACGGGTCAAGTAACCACATTGCGTCTGTTGCGGAAAAGCGAAAAATATCCTTTCCTTTGCTTACAACTACGAATGTCTGTGGAATGAGAAGAAAGAAAAGAGAGCAAAAAGAATTTTTTTTTATTTAAAAATCACATTGAATGAGAAGGCCTATCTCATAGCTTGAGATAAAAGAAATTGCTTGAATTTGTTGACACATGAACCAGAATTGTTTGTCTTTTTGTCGATGTTTTAATTTAAAACTTTATTACTTTTCCCGTCCAATGAATCGAAAAACTTGGAATTCATACAAATTCACAGTTTTTCTCGATTCTCTAGCAAACAATACAAAAATTTAATTTTGTCATATCCGAAGGAAAATGCAAATGAAAAGCAGCTGGTCAGAAGAATTCCAAATGAAATTAACAAATTTTACAAACTTTCGATTTTTTCTTGTTGCTTCATCTTCATTGAGGCAAGAAGATTCTTCAATGAAGTTCAAACAACGATACAATTAAAATGCGCTTGGAAAATTGAAATACCATTGAATTTTGTTATTATTCCAAAAAAAAAAGAGAAAATTTAAAAAAGAAGCCAAAATTTTCATGCGAATCAATGAATATATTTGGTAGAACAACATTTCCAGGCTAGCAAAATGCGCTCATGAATTCCAATTCCGGAAATGCATTGAAATGGAACAGTTTCAATGAAAAATCTAGAAAAAAAAAATTTAACATTTGAGCATGGAAACGATTCGGTGGGTTTTTTTTCCTCTCGATCGAATGCGCCAAAATGGATTTTGCCGTTTTTTTCGTCCGTTTTGACATTTAGATTTAGATTAGGTCAGTTCAATTCAGCAGTGACACGTGTCAATTGTGTAAGCCTGAAATACATTCGGGTACGTGTTCAAGTCATTCACGTATTAATTCGTTGAAAATTGAATCGTGTGGAGTTTTGGAACGGGAGAGGTTCAATAAGGACATCACGTGAAGTTTTAACCACATCTGTGTAGCTATAGTGTTGTGGGTGTGGATTTATGACTGAATATTTTCTCTGACACACAATGAACTTCAAAATTATGAATAACTATATGACCCAAGTGTTTTCGATTTTAGTAGACATTGCCATGTGTTTGCCTCAAATAGCTGCAAAAGTGCTCTAGTCACAACGTAGCCAGAGCTTCTGGCCCAGACATCGCAACGGCTACCCGATTTGGGTATTGTTTAGTAGGCGTTTGGGTATCGTCACACATTTGAACTTTGATACAGGATCGATTCGAAGACGAAAACAAATTCTTCGTACAATCTTTTTTTTGGTTTAAATTCCTATTAAAATTGTCTGACGTCAAACAAAAACCGAAAAAAATATATTGATTTCATTTTGACGAAATACGTGACGCAGAGTTTTGTTAGCGTGCCACCAACTAATTGGTGGCTGTGCTATGAACAAAAACAAAAAACGGATTTGATTTTGATGGAACAGACATCGCAATGCAATGAAATACGCAGACAGTGAAAATGGAATTGGTTGCGGGGGTGAAAGTCAACAATGTAACCAAGTGCAAGAGTTGCTAAGGAATTTCATTTCAGTTTGAACATTAACGTGTATGTCATTTGATATTGCTAACAGAGCCATTTGAAATCCTTCATTCGAATGCATTCCAACGAGAAAACGAATCAAACAATTATAATGCACAATCCATTTTAATGGTTTCATTTTGGTTTAAACTCTATTCAGATATGAATGCATAAAGTGAACGTCTTCCACTGAACGCCAAACTTTTATCAAAAGGAGAGAGAAAACTAATTATGGTGTATTGTGCTTGTGTTGGAGCTTCAACAGCTTGAAGCTAACCAAAATGCGATTAATACAATCAACAACCGTCAGTATTGTGGTTCAAATGATCTGAGTTTGCTATTAAAGCTACGTTCAATCTAATAATAAAGTCGAAAATGGTTGTTTTATCAAAATTTTTGGTGGGAAATTAAGTCAATAATAAATTGAATTACATTCGTAATCCTGACTTTTCCGCATT
The DNA here is from genome assembly GCA_030463065.1 of Aphidoletes aphidimyza. Taxonomy (NCBI): domain Eukaryota; kingdom Metazoa; phylum Arthropoda; class Insecta; order Diptera; family Cecidomyiidae; genus Aphidoletes; species Aphidoletes aphidimyza. The sequence goes on from CM059999.1 coordinate 40,907,787, forward strand.
GATATGGAATTTGATTTTTCTCTTGAACAATTTCATTCATCGACCAGTCAGGAGAGAAAGTATTGGTTCTGCCATGAAAATGGGCAAAATGTTCAAAACACAAAACATTCTTTGACACAATAAAACAAATTGGCCATCTTCACTTTGCGATTTGAGACTCCTTTCTTGAGATATATTCATATCAAACTTCCATTTTCTAAGAATTTCGTACATTTTCACACGTATTCATATTCCATGATTTTTCGGCATGAAGATACATTTTGTGCATTGTATGAATATGTAAAACTTCAAGCGGACTTGAATACCTTTCAAATGATGCAAACTGCATGAATTTTCATTGGAAAATACGGTAAGGAGAGTAAAAAACGTGAAAATCAGTTTTTGTGTAAAAATGTACTGAAAACCCGACTCACGTGCACTTGAATGCACATATCTCTGGAACGGCTACACCGATATGGCTCAAATTCAATAGGAAACATCCGGTAATAATTCTGAACAAATTTGCTTTTGTCACTTTGGAATTTGAGACTCCGTTCGAGAGTTATCGTGCTAACGTACAGACTACGACGACGACGACGACGACGACGACGACGCCATTTTGCACCGGAGCTACCAGAACCGAGTATCCAAATAAAAAAAGTGAAAATCAAGATTTGTTCCCATGGTGAACTGAGACTCTGGTCAAAATTTGAGCCCGATCGGAGTTCATTTACTCAAGCAATGTGGAGTTGAATTTTTGAGGCAAAACCAATACTTTTCCTAAGCACATTTCATGTGCGGAAAAGTAAAAAGTCAATAGAAAATGTCAATGTTTCGACGTAAAAACGGAACGAAATGCTTTGGAAATTGTTGTTTCAATTCGATATCTATATTTATATTTATCGAACGAATGGTTTGTTGATTGAATGAGATTCCGAAGAAATAAAAATGTTGTCTGAAACAATACAAAAGAGAAAATCAAATCGCCAAATCCCTATATCATTATACAATGTTGTAATGCGGTGTGCTTTGGTTTATGATTCATATACAACAACAAAAAAGACGCTTCACGTGTATACTTGAGCTAAAATACACGCAGACACGGCCAAATTGGCGCAATTTGCATTTGGTTTTTATACCGATTAGTTGGCGAGGGGTATATTTTGCCACACATGCGAACTAGAGGTGTCCACGGACATTCTGATGGATGGATCCATTCGAAATCCGATCCGAAGTTTACGGATCTGGTTCGATCCGATCCAGGACTGAATTTTTTTTCTCGGAAAATTCGGATCTGACCTGGGTCAATTTGGGGTCAAATCAGGAATATTCGAGGAAAAATCTGCTCCGAATGTGATCCGAATGTTCAGTCTTACAACGGCTTCAATTCGGATCCATGAAAGCGGTACTTCATGGACGCCTCTGAATGCGAAACTCCATTTAGCGTATAGAGTAGTTTTTTTTTTGGGTAAATGAAAACCAAAAATCGCTATGTCAGGCATTTCGATAAGACTGAGAGTAAACGGTGTGTTAAGGGGTGCGAGGTGACGAAAAAGGCGAACGAAGCCAACACCAACAAAAACCATAGCCGAATAAAGAGAAAAAAAAGAGAAGTATAATAAAGCAGGTCTCTGCATTTCAATCAATAAAAATGTTATAACACACATGCACACATTTTTTTGTTCGTGACTGAATAAAATACACACAAATTTTGCACCACACTGGCAAACCGTATGGCACATTGGTTTCGATGTGAAGACAGAACGGGAGCATGTCGATTTTGGGTGAACGTGTGTGTGTGTGTGTGTGTGAGCGAAAACGAATGCTTTGCTGAAAATTCATTATTCAGCACACAAACAAATGCTCGGAAACAAAGCACCCAACAACAATCCACCTCATGTTCGCTATACGAACATTTTCATTGCGAATATGAAACAATGTTTATTCCATGCCAACACACAGTACAAAGTACCGCGTTGAAATAAATTCCAAAATGTTAAAACAAAATGGTACCCACCGAAAAAAGCACACCCAGCGAAGAGAAATTTCGACGGCATTCGTCGCGTTAAAATGCGACGAGACCGTGTACTCAGTGTAATAATAAATTACGAATACAAACAACAGCGAACAGAAAACATTGTGTGTCGTGAGTCGAAATTGAAGTCAAAACAATGCACACAAAAAAAAAAATTATGGTGCAGCAGTTGTTTAATGCGCGCTTAATTGGGAACTGGAATTCATGTTTGCATTTGTAATTTTTCGTTGTTGCCATAATTTTTTTTTGCATTTTCGTTCTTCGGTTGGGAATTAAATGTTTGTATGCAGGTTTTTGGATAATTTAATGGTTGAGGCAGAACGAAGTAAATGAATTTAAGTAAGTTTTGACAGAGAGAGAGAGAGAGAGAGAGAGAGAGAGAGCGAGAGAAATGATTTAACTTACCAGTTGATTCGAATAATAATTGTCGATATCCTCGAGAGGAGTGGAGGCCAGTTCCGGTGGAAATGATGCCTGCAATCGAACAGGTATTGGTGCGCCCTGTTCGAGAGTAGGATCCGGTTGAGGACCTTCATCTTCATCGTCGTCATCATATCGAATCTATCGATCAGACCATACATGTGTTGAATGTATGTGTCCAAGGTGTACAAGGTGTAAAAGTGGCGAAAAACACACGTAATAAAAACATCATAATTAGTTGAAATTTCATTTTTTTTTTCATTAAAAAAAATGTGATTTGTGTTATTGTGATTTATCAAATGCACAAATACAACAGAAAATTTAAAATGTCGAGCTGTATAATTGTCATATATATGCAATAAATTTTGTGTCACCCAATTGTTTCTTATTCAAATTTTATTTATTTTTACCAAAAAAACTAAAATTAAAAGAAATAATAACAAGAAAATTACAAAATTCGATCAATTTTACGTTCAAATTCAACAATTTACAGTTTTTTTTGTTTTGTTTTGTTTTAAATGCTCAAATGCTAGATAAATAGAGTTGATATGTTTGGTTTTGTTAGTGTTTAAAGAGAGTGGTACAACAGCACACAAAGCACAATACACAAAGCGGAAAGAAAAATGAATAAAAACGACAAAAACAACACAAAAAAACACTAGAAAATCAAAATTCCGAGTATTGTAACAGAGTCGTGCTTAAGGCCACGCATCAAAAAACACAAGCACAAAATCCAAAGTGGTGCTTATTTTTTCGGGTGCATGGAAAATGAAAAACACTCAAACCAAAGTGATATAGATCGAAATTGGTAGCACATGCACGGAATACAAACAACAATAACAAAAAAAGATGAGAATTGTATGTTTTGTATTTGACATGCAAGAAAAGATATATAGACTAAGAACTATCATAAAATATATATCAAAAACAGCCTAAAAATGCACTTTCCGGGCTTAGTAAATGTATATTCTTTTTTTTTCCTTCGTCGAAACCCAAATAAACAAAAATATCATGTATATAAAACTTTGGGTCTTCGATACCATGTGATTTCTTAGAGAGCTATTGGGATGGTTTATTATTTCAGCGTATTCGCTATACCCGGGCGGTAGCCTATCCGTTATGCCATCATCGGACCTTCAATAAATTTCACTAAAAGTAAACAGTCACGGGGTGACAAATTGATAGCAAGCATGACTGTGACGCAAATGAATCAATACGTTAACACACAGCATGAGTGCGAATATACCAAACAAAAATACGTTGTTGACAAAGTTTGCGGGAAAAAAAATTTAATGTTGGTGGAATTCATTCGTTGCATAAATCGGGGTGAAATGTGGAGAGAGAGAGAGAATAATAATCCGAAATGCACGTAGCTTCGGTCGAAAAATGCGTGCCAAATTCCATTTTTATTCATTTTATTCTTTTGTTCTTCTTTTTCCTCTCGTGCTGGTCGCACAAAAATGCACAACATTCAAATTAGAAGTGTCCAATCCGGTGTCCATAGATGGAGCGGAGCTTTCATAGATCTGGATCCAAACCGATATTCAACTAATTCGATCAGATCCTAAACCAAAAATTCGGATTAGATCCCGAGTTAGACCCCGGGATCTCGTACGGGATCAGATTGTTGATAGATCCGGACTTTGGAAAAAATCCGTGGACACCTCTGGTTCAAATGGCACTGTTCAGTGTTCACTCAATTGTTCTCTTACTGACTACTGCTGACTTTCGTCACTGGCAACACTGCTACATATTATTAATTTGACAATTTTATGCCGAGCTGGAGACAAAAACCGCAGATGACCAATGAAAAAAAAAAAACGTATTCCAAATGTTTTGACAAAATTCCGTCTATTTTGAAATTGACAGCTCCCCCTAAAAAAAACTCCAACAAAGACATTGAGCATCCAACGACGATCCTATTTAGCCAACCCACACATTGTTTTGTGCACGAGCTAAACGAATGCAATTTTCTCTTTTAAATCCCACACAAATTGTGCTCAAAAACTCAAAAATAACATTTTCGATGGTAAACAGTATGAATGCGGTTGTTGTGTTTTTGTTGTTGTTGTTGCTCGGAACATTTCATGTTTGGGTTTTTGTATTCGGTCGTCGGTCGTTTTGATATACTCTACATGACTTTGGTATTATCCATTGCAAAATGTTCATCATTTCGCTCTAGTGTGCGGTTGTTTTTTTTTCTCACTCACAGTTTCCACCAGTAAAAAGTGGGATAGAGGTTGATCCATTTGTGTCGATGTTTATTGAGAAGTTAAAAGCAAAAATTGACCAATTCGAATATTGCACCGTATTGAGAATTTGGCTATTCGTTATGCTGGATGCATTCCAAAAACCGAGACACTCGTACACAAAACGCACACAATGACATAACGAACGTGCCTAATCACACAACAAAAGAAGATGTGGGTAGCAAATGTTGGCCTGTATACCAAAACAGATGGACAATCGTAAATAAATCATCAGGCCCCGTATTGTTGCTGTATCTCATTGAATCTTTTCTTTCGCGAAATGGTTACGGTGCAATGCATTGCAGTCCAGCTTGGTGATTTTGGCCTCGTTATGAATGGATATGACCAAACAAACGAGTGTATACTCGAATCAATCGAAAATCAAAACTAATTTATTACTTGCATTACGGGCAAATGTGCAACATCGAAGCACACACACATATTTTCCCAATGGAAATATTCAGCATTGAGCGTTCATAAAGGGTTTTTCAGAGCGGGGGTGAGATTCACAAACCAAGTTTATTTGCTTTAAAATTCTCGAAACTTGAAACAGCTTAGGATATTGCTATGGCAAATCATCCTCTAGCTATTTTGTTTGGTGTACTAGCTTTTCATTTTAACCTCAAGTTCAAGAGGACGAATGACGATAAAATTGTAAACAACAACGACGAGGAAAAAAAACATCTCTTGTATAAACTGAAATGAAATAAAGTTCTTCATTTACCAGTTTTTCATAAGCTCAACCAGATTTCAACCAGAAAAACGACTGCGCAGAAAAAGTTGATCGTTACTAACGATTCGTTAGTCGAGAAACGAGAGCAAAAGAGACCTTTTTATAAGCAAAAAAAAAAACACACACACAGAAGCCGAACCTTAATCCAAATATTAAAATTGGTTAATTATGAAAATGGTGCTCACAATAAGTGAAACTGAGAGGATTATTCAGTCAATGGCCGTCAGACCATTATATTAAATAAATATAAGTGGATGAAAAAAACGAAGGAAGATCCAAAAAAAAAAAATTGGGTACACAATTTTAAATTACGTACAAATATATTCATTTGTCGATATCATGAATTTTTATTGGTTCGTTTTTTCTTTTCTGGCAGCAAGTCTTCCATTAATTTGAAGACAAGATAAAAGTTGTGTGTTTTTTTTATGGTGGTTTTGAAGTGAATGGTGTGTCCAATGGTGTATCCACCATCCAACATCTTCGAGCTTAAATTGAATGGTGTGCCAATTTTTTGCCATTCCTTTTTTTTCTCCGCATTTTTCGCATTTTATTGCAACGCAATTTTTTGTTTGTGTATGTGTCATCTTTTTTATCGATGATCTTTTATCATTTCGAATGAAATAACATTTCAGAGTACTTTTTCAGATGGATTAAAAAGAAGTATCACTCTACACAAGAAGAAAAGAGAAAACAATTTGATGCGAGAGATGATACTGAACCCCAAGTATCGAGTTGAGTTGACGCAATGAATGTCTAAATCAACATTTATTGAAATTGAAACGAAAATGCTAGCTTTTTCACGATTAAAGTCAACTGTATTTTTTTTTTCTCTTTTGCAGACCAACCGAAGTAAAAACACAGACATTGAACCCAATCGACGAAGCTTTTGCTTGTTTTTCACTGTTTTTTGCACGTTTTTTTCCCCAGCAACACATATTACTTGCTTGAAAACGCTTACTTTATACTGGACGCACGTTTGATTGGCATGAGTAACCGAGTAACATGACATTGGTATTAGATTGGCAATGCATCGATGCTATTCATAACCCGGTTGGATGTTGGCGCTAGAAAAAAATCAATCTTTTTTTCATCGAATTTTAAATTGAAAGACTTCACTTATTGCTTTGCTACCGAATTTTGATGAACTTTCTTCATTTCGGTCGGACTTAATCGATAAATTTCGAGAGATTTTTTTGGTGTGTTGCTAAACCAAAACTTGGCAATGGGTTTAGGTTGGCATATTCCGATTGGTGTCGGATCTTGAATGATTTACAAGTATGATTTAGGAGTCTGCCATTGAAATCTACCTAAAGCAACTAAAATAATACACATTTTATTTTCATCATCGAATTTTTTTTTGCTATGCGTTGATTCCAAATCCCGTTTAGCAAATTGGTCGAACAATTTTTGAGTGGGAGAGCATTTAAGCACCCTTAAGTTTGGTTATTCTTACGTGGATCCAAAAATAGCTTAAGTTTGTCAAAAGAAACTTTCAATTGAAAGCCCAATATTTGTTTGCCGATTTGTTTGGGGAAATGTTGTCGTATTTTTAAAGACGGTCATATGCCGGTGCACTAGTCTATCTAAGACGACTCGTCTTATGTGGGATGAGAAATGAAGTATGATGTGTCACAGGTGTTATTCCATTTTCCACCAATGAATGAATGGAATGAAATTCCGTAGAATGGCCAAACTACGATCACTGTACGAACAACAACCTCCAAATCCCCCCCGGCACCGTAAGCCCACTTATCCATTCCAAGCGCTATGATTTATTGGGAAAAATTCATCAATGAAATGTCTATGGCATTTACGTTCGATTTATTTTGCTTTGCCATATACTTCTCAATTCAGTCAACCGTATAAATTTAGCCAATTCTTCACATACACACACACACACACACACACACACACACACACACACACACACACACTCAAAATATCGATTGAACCATTTTCTATTGCAGCGTCTGACTGGAGGTCAAAGGTTTTATGCTGTATGCTCAATAATAATGCAATGTTTGTTTTTTTTTCTTTCAACTTTCATTTGAAGAGCGAAGACGTAAAGAAAAACATCAAGAATAGAAAGTAGACAGGAACATGGATCGTCTATGTAACATCGAGAACAGAGAATGAAACAAAAAAACAGTTCAATTCTAAATTCAGCAAGTGACAAAAATAGCGATAAAATTCAATGTTTCATTGAAGATTTCAAATCATCGTCAATGGCCAAACAAGTTGCTTAGATGCTTTTATCCAGTTGATTTCATATTTGTTTGTGTTTCTTTTTGCCCTGTTGAAATTGAAAAATCAAAGCGTTTCACCATTTGGTGAATCAATTCCAAATAAATCACATCGAAGAAGTTTTGATGGCGGCAAATCATGGCTGAGCTTCGGTGTTGGAAAACTTCAATCCCCAAAACTGGCATCGGGGTTATTTTGACATGATGTTTATTTACGTGTTTTTATTTTGGTTTGCTTTGCATTTTTTCGATTTTTTTTTTGATCTTTTTTTGTCATTTTTTCGTCCATTTTTGCTTCCTTTATATAGTTTTTCATCGGTTGATCTTTTTCCGCAAAACACAACCAATTTCGTTTGTCCCAAAGCGATATTTCAAGTTATTTGGAATGTTTGTCGGCGATGTGTGTTGACAGCGGAAAAAAATATTCGAGGTGCTGTAAAAGCATCGAATCTACACACACAAAAATTGTGTCCTATACAAATATATACACTGCATAGAAATAACCGCAATGGCGACACCAACAGCCGGTAGCAACAGATGCTCGTTGCCTCGACCGTTATGTACAAAATTCGTCCCAAAAATCAAATGGAGCGATTTTGTCGATGCCATGGCATGCAATTGGCCATTTTCTATGCTTTTTAACCAAGAAAATCCACATCGTAATCTCTATCAATTTCAATCCAGCTCGGGCTATTCATTTCGATTTAGAGGTGGGATTTTCATGCCATGTGTTTCGTATGTAGCGTTAAATGGTTGGTTTTTTGTTGTTGTTGTTGTTGCTGTTCATCCATGAGCCATGACTGTTTCTCAAAGCCATAAATTATATTTTGAGCATACAAAACACATCCCGTGTATCGCTGAGCAAATATCATTTGTGTGTTTTTTTTTTGTTGTTGTTTTCTCATCTAGTAAAATATCTCTTGCCCAGAAAAAAATCCAGCAAACCAATTCAATTCCGGCCAAATCATCATCGCACAGCATGCGCTTCGCCGTTCAACATCCGACATTTGTTTTATCGCTTTCAATATTATTCCATGATTTGTGCAAGTTTTTTCTCCATTCATTTCTAGTTTTATGCGTTTGAAAACGTTATTTTTTCGAATGTTTAGTTGGTTGCTTCAGGCGATTCATTCAATGCCTAGGTTCAATTTGAGAGAGAAAGAGACAAAAGAACGTGTTTTTAACTGCGTCATTTGCGCGACAGCGAACAAAAGTCATTAAAATGAATGTAACCAGAGGGACAATTGAACAAAATTCGCACTGAATTTTGTGGCGCAAACAGAAAATGTCTTTTATGTGTAACATCACTTGTCAAAAATGTTCGGATTCAGCAGCCCGGGGATGACTTGAAACCAAGAGGCAAGGTGAACATCACCAAAATGAAATTCATTTGACAAAGCGTTAAAATGTTAGCCGCATGACAATCAACCGAAGCAACAGGAGAATCCAAACGATGATACGCAATTTCACTTCATCGTGTGTTCATCTGTGTAATGCGTTTGTGACGTATTTAATGATTGATACGACCCTTTCTCTTCCTCCTTCCACAAAAGAAAAAAAAAACAGTTTAAGCTGATAAATGTCATTGATATCATGCACTCAGACATATTTTCAGCTGAATCACATTGAGCAAAGTGTCGTCATTTTGGGTTTATGTGACTTTGTGTTTCATGCAATTGCGAATAGACCAAGGCATTGAGGCACCAAATGGCAAAGCCGCCTCTTCTCATACAAAAGGTCACATGGAATTATGGCGACTTAATATAAAATCGTGTAACAATTTTATACGCTAGTCGCCTAACATTTTCGGATATTAAATGTGCATCGAGAGAATCTCGTGTGTGTGTGTGTGTGTGTGTGTGTGTGTGAAGGCAACGGCGACGGAACAAAAGCAAAATGTGAATTTATGTGGCAAACAAATCTTCGTTGATCGTCGCATTTTCCACGGCGTTTTTTGTTGTTGTTGTCGATCGTATGATTCGCAACGGGTGCGTAATACACAACACAAATAACATTAAGTTTTGTGCTTTGATTGTTTGTTATTTGGCCTTTGCTGTTTGTGTGTGTGTGTGTGTGTGTGTGTGTGTGTGTGTGTGTGTTGCGCGTTTGTTTCAGGGTTTTGGATGCTGAGCCAATTTGCGATAATTGAGCCAAGTTGGCACCATATTTGATGATGGTGTTGCTGTTGTTGTTGCTGGTTGGTTGATTTGCAAAGCAAAAGTCATTTGGCACTGAGAATTGGTGCGCTCAGCCAACGAGCAACACACACATTTAATATTCCATTGGGTGTATTTAATCGGCATCAACCGAAGGATTTTCAAGCGTTTTATCGTTAATTATGACGATAAGTGGATAAAACAGCGTAAAGTTTTCGTGTAAAGATCGGCTTTTTCCGCTCTAGCAAAACGCACCAATTTCCAACTATATATTTTCTTTGTTACTTTTATTGTTGTTGCTGTTTTATTGTGTGTGTGTGTGTGTATCGCTTGTGTTGGCGCCAGCACACACATGAGAATTGTGTTGACAGTTTTCAATTTTACAAACAAACAAACATACACAAAAATAAGATGGAAATTAAATTTCAATTCCATTTAATGTCGTTCCACATGTTCATGAATGAAAAAAAAGAAATCGACTTAACCATTTTTAAACCACAACACCATTTATTCGGTTCGAAATCATACACATGTACAAACAAATTGAATTCAGGTGTTTTACTTTCATTTCACAGATCGAAATGAAGACGAAACATGACAACAATTGTAGCACAGCCGAACATAACATACACGCACACAATAGACGTGATCAACTTCCGTGCATTTGGCAACACCATAGCTACGTGGTTCCATTGTTTGGTGTCGCTTCATCGTTTTGTATAAACATGTCATTCGATTTTGCTGTGTGTGTGTGATTGAATATGTAACAAAAGCGTCTAGTTTTCTATTTGCACCATTTTCACGAAGCACACATTCGTATATGTTATATTCATTGAGGATGACGAGAACGGATAGAAACATTGGAACAAAGGTGCGAGATGTGTATTGCGATTTCAAATTCAAAAGGAATATTAATTCCGTGTGTTAAGACATGCATGACTCCAGGTGACACACACACAAAACGAGCCTCAAGTATTTTCAATTGGTATATGGGCGAGGTAGTGTGTGTGTGCCTAGGCACATTGGTGCCTGCACAGGTGTTTCAATGGGTGACAACCTATCAAAAATGCACAATTTTCGTATTGCTGAGAAACAAATCGACCAAATAAAAATGGTTTATTTAGAATTTTGAGAGAAGTGTGGTCGAATAGCAGCAATAGCAGTGCATAGAAAATGCCCCAGGTACCGAACGGAAACGGATCCAAATGAAGAAGATAGAGCGAAAAAAGCACAGTATCCATACACACAACGGTCGAATGGGTCGGGCTAGAGGTGTTCACGGGTACTGTTTTCAATGAACACTTGTCATAGTTCCAAATTGGAAGGAAAAATTGTTTATTTAAAGGCCAAATGGTGGAAACTAGGCCCCCAGGCTCCCTTAACCTAACGCACTACCTCGTTGGTAGTGGTGTCACACCCTTTCGATACGTAGAAAATGTCACTCTTTGAAATCATTAAAAATTCCGTCAAATTTACCCCCAATTTCTTTGTTTCAGTTTTTCAACCATTTTCATGCCATATGATCCGTGAATAGTGTTCACTGAACACCTCTACCGCTCGTGCCAAACAGATCTATAGATGTAATAGTAATATCTCTTGGTTTTATAGCGACCCAACATGAATGTCCAATAGACACAGAAGAGCCAGTGACCTATTTTCTAATTTGTAGAGCAACAACAACAAAAACCAACTCTTCTGCTTGAGAAACAAATGAAAAAGACAGAAATCAATGGCAATGGGAGTAAAAAAAAAACTGGATGACCAAAGCTTGAATAGCCATGAGCGCTCAGACACAATTTTTTCCAATCGATGGCAATTGTTCAATGTTTCAAATTCAATGATATGGTTCGCATGAGCATGCAATCGAACGCACTATCAATGTTGCTTATTAATAAAGTGAAGCGTGTTGTTATTTCCAGACCTAAGCCCCCCAAGAAACATCTGAGCTTCATTCCGATGAATTTTATAAAATTGAATTAATTTTCCTCGCTCTTTTTTTTCATCGATCTTTACATTGCTGTCGCACTTGGTGCGCCCGATGTGAATGTGAACACAAAAAATAGCTGTACAAACCCATATAATGATGGTTCGTATTTCACCCGCCTTTAAATCGTTTTTGAAACTGAGTCAACGAGTACAATGCAAAATAATGACGATCTATGCTTGTTGCTGGTGTGTGTTGTGTGTGTTTTTTCTGTTCTCGAAAATGCTTCATTTGATTCGTGTGTGTGTGTGTGTGTCGTGTGCGAAAACTGTTGGTGCACGAGCCGTTCGTATGTGCACATGAAATGGATGAGAATTTATGGCATTTTGTGGTGTTATTTTCGCCTTAGATTATCGCTCGCCGACTGCTTCATCATTATTAAGTCGACAATTTCTTTCAGTGTTTGTTGTTGTTGTTGAGTTTTTGTGTTGTGTGTGTGTATATATGCTTCGTTTACTTCCTCGCTAGAGCTTCGCTGGTCGCTTATTTGCCACCATATTTGTGTTTTTGTTCATTACGGTATGTTTTCATAATAATTCGTAGTTTTTTTTTCTTGTTGTTGTTGTTGTTGTTGTTGCTTTCATTTTCGCAGAATGAAACATCGAACAATGGCAACAGAGCAAGTAACAAACAGTAGCCAAAGTACGTGAGGTGTAGTCGAATGGCGATGGTATTATGTGAGTTTGACATGCAATTTGATTTTGGTTTTCTCTTTACTTATCTTCACCGCGCCATTTGTCGACTTGCTGCTTATATATATAATTCTTTTTTTTTTCTTTCTCTCTCTCTGTTTGGAAATTCATATGCTATGCATGGTGCCATATATGGCAATGGGATTTGTGTGTAAGTTCCTTTTTTCATATGAACGGAAAGAATACATTCATTACACGAACGTGTGTGTGTGTGTGTGCGGCTACAATCAAGAGCTCTTGCTAGAGAAACAGAGAAACCGAACAAAAATGTAATTTTTATCCAGTTGAAACTGGTTTTTCTCAGTCGATTTGTTATGCTTCGTGTGTTCTAACAATGGAATGGAAAAGCTGCACCATATAGAAAACGAATGAATCTAAAAAAAAACACACTTCCAACAAATTTCAACTGGATTCAAACGAACCAGAAGCAAAATCGAATAAGAGCACACAATGAAAATGCGAGAGAGAGCGAGAGAGCGAGAGCGATAGAAAAAAAAGAATTATTATAATGGAAATGGCTACGATGGAACACGCATCGATCGATACATACATTTCATGTGCCACACCTAATTAGTACTCTAGAGAACTACAACCTGACTTTTACAAACAATGGCTAGGCGACCTGAACACAAAAAAACGCGAACGCTTCATCGTTGATCACACACACTCGGGTGTTGTTTTTTTTTGTTGTTGTTGCATTTTGCCTCACAGCTCAGAACATGAGTGTAATTTTGCCACAAGGAAAATGTTGTGCCAATTTTTTGTTCTTATGTCGTTGTTCATTGTTGTCGTCATCACTTAATCTTGTCTAGTTTAAATGGATGAATGTCCCGTTGGACCATTGTTGTGCATGGTTTTTCTTTCACAGTAAATAATTGACTAGAGCCAGCTAACTGTCATGTGTGTGTGTGTGTGAGTGTGTGTAGTGTGTGACTTGAATATGTCTTGCGTCGTCTATTTCATCGGCCAATATATTCCAAACGAGCTTGCTGCGTGCTCATTCTAGTTTCATTTCGTCGAATTAGCAAATGACCAAAGTCCCTGAAACCATTTTAATCGAAGCTTACAATTATGCTGACCATAATATTTGTCACATCCACCGAGGAAAACTGAGAGCGAGAGCTAGAGCGAGAGAGAGAGATGGTATAAATTACAAGCGCAATCGATTGTGTATAAAATACGACCGAGTGAACGAGTTAAAAACAGCGTTTTTGATTGTGTTACTTCTCAGTTCGTCTTTTTTTTTCTCCCCGTCTCTTCCTCTCTCAGGCTGCAAATCAAGCAAATGGCGTTTGAATGTATTTTATACATAATAACTGATCGAACGCTAAACAGTTCATCGCTGATAAGCTAAAAATAACATCGCTGATGCATTCAGCATGGCGAACAATGGCCGTTTTGTGTGTGTGTGTGTGTGTGTGTATGTTTGATAACAAAAATATGCGACACAGAGTATACACAGGATCAAAGGGTCAAAATGCACATCAGCCAACAATAGAAAATCACTCATTCGAATTGATTTTCTCTTGATTAAAATTGAATATGGTTTGTCCCGTCGTTCATTCTCTCTCACTCTCTCACTCTCTCTTTCTGCGATACATAACCAACCACATTACAACCAAGATTTCAAGACAGCTATTGACTAACCTAAGGCGATGCCATTACACTATTTATACATATATAGACTGGTTGCAACTATCGGTCTTTGTTATCGGTTTGATGCATACATATTATTATACATACACAACAGTATGCCGGGGAATCCATCAAAAATGATGGCACAAAACCCATTTATGGTGATAAAATGAATGCCAATCGATTTTTCCTTCGAAATGAACACTCAGGACTATATTCCTTTGGCTTTACAACGTGTACAGCAAGAAAAAAAAATAGAGGAAGGAGAAAATAAACTATACACACACCCACATGAAGAATATATAGATAGGATTGGCATTCAACGGCAAACGATGAGAATCTGATGACGATGTTGATGATGCCACTATAAATAACAGTAAATTGGGTGTAAAATTGCATTGCAAAATTACGATACGAAAGATTGGTTGTTGTGTGGATGTTGTCATATGAAACAGTGAAACAACAGAAGCACCTTTCAAAATGCACACTTTTCTATATATTGACAATGTCTTCTGGGTACCTTAGTGCCCTTGTGAACAAAAAGCTCATTCTACTGTCAAATTGCATGTATGAGATGGAGTTTGAGTGAACCCAGAGAACCCAGAGTATCACATTGTATTTGAGAGAGAGAAAAGGAGGAAAATAAAGAGATAGATACATTTAATAGGAGAGTTTAATTACAATAAATGTACTGTCTATAGTTGGTAAAAGCTATTAAATTGCACATTTTACTGTGATCTGTTGTGCCTATGGGTTGGGTGGGTGAGTCTCAAAAATTCCAACACACATGTTGTTCATTCGGGTGGTCCTCATTGGGTTTGTATGTTGAAATTGCTGAGGTAGACTCCTTTTTGGGTAGACTCCTGGTTTTATATTTTGGGGACCTAATTCTCAAGCTTATTCAATAAACACACTGCCAAAGTTTGAACTCGATATGAAGACGTTTAATAGACACATAGCTTGACAGATTAGCTCAAACTTTGTCCAGAGGCATTTTTTTGATGAAATAAACCATTTAAATTCGTCTAAAACAGTCGGTAACATTTTCGAGGTGCACCCCATTTTTGAAATCCTCTCTCGAGAGTGGTTTCAAAAAATGGGGTTCACCTCGAATCTGCCATCGACTGTTTTAGACGAATTAGGACGGTTTATTTCATGCCAAAAAAGGCCTGGGCCAAGTTTGAGCTCATTTGACAAGCAGTTTTTCATGAAAATGTAAAGGGAAAATGGTGTTCGAAAAACTCGTTCACGGGAACATCGTTCACAGGAACACCTAAACGTCTTCATTTCGAGTTCAAACTTTGGGATTGTGCTCCCTTTTACCCCAAACTATGAAGCCAACGGTGTCCTTTAGCAATTTCATGTATCACTCACATGCAAGTCACCCTATTGTTCAAACACGTTCGTTCGATCGATGCGTAATAATGGCATTCAATTTCAAAAATTCCGTTCGATAAAATGTGTTGATAAGACATAGTTGTCGTAGTCGTCAGGTCTTCACGTTGCTCGCAACCATTCGGCTAATGGGTGACCAATTTCAGCCGTCAGACCGTTAGAATGAAACTATCGTTATCACTATATTGTTTTTTGGTGTGTGTTTATTAACTGTTGTTTTGATGTTTAACTATATCGAACATGACAACATAAAAATGTGACATTTTGCTAACGTTCGTCATTTTCCGAAAATTCCATGGAGCCAAAAGTGGGCTCATGAAACTTTGCATCAAGATAATGAATGTGTTTTCTTTTTGTGTTTGGTTAACTTGCTGCCGTCGTTAGTTGCGTTTGGGGGGGTCTGCTTACAGCTTTATACAAATGTCAACAACGTTCAACGTTCAATATAGATAAAAATGTGTAGAAGAAAATTTTAATTCTGTAACGATTCTCTTGTAATTCGGAATGACAAACCATCATAAAGAGTCCATCGGACAGATAAAATAAAAAGCGATTAGACCGTTTCGTGACACAAGAGAGAAAAAAGTCCACATACACACGCCAGCCAGCCCAAAGCGATGGTCGAGGCTAGGAAATAGCATACGCACAATATTCGTTGTGACCGCTAACAAAGTCCATGTTCCATAATAAATAAACGAAACGCTTATTTGGATACTAAACCAATTTAGTGGAGGTTTATTTGGATGCTATATCACATTGAATCGTTAGACTCTCCCCTCCCCCCCAACTCACAGCCACTTTGATGCTTCTACTTTCGTAAATATTTGACATGACCAAGTGAGTTTGTTACCATGTTTTTTTCTGTTTTTCTTTTACCTGTTTATTTATGAACGTACATTTTTGGCTTGGCCACCATATGGCGTATTGTTTGTGTATGCGCATATAATTTGAAAATGGAATGAGCTCATGCAGGACAGCACAGAGCACGCATATGTACAACACAGTCGAAATGAACAGAGTCAAGCCATTCTCTTTTTTCGCCCATTACATCGTAACTGGTGTGCTCGAATATCTTTCGGTTTGGTCGTAAAAAGTGCGCTGTTTTTTTTTATTATTAATACTTTTTGTTGTTGTTCTTTAACGATATTAACCTCTACTATGTTAGCAGCGGCCACGTAATTCTGAGTAAATTGATATGTGTCTTTTTTGCAAATGTGTGCAAGCTTCATCGGGGCATTTCGACCGGGCAAAAACTACAGCAACAACTTTTATGTGTGACACTGATGTTGACCTTTCACATAAAATTTCATCTGATGCAAGGTGGTGAATCCATGGAATCGCGTGTACACCGCGAAGCTCATGCAAAATCGTTAAAATCGATTACGATGGTTAAATTAAACGCATTTTCCACTAAAGCCAAAGTCAAAGGGTTTTGTTTATTACCACCGTCCGTTGATTCGATGACCGGACATTATTCTCACCCCCACATAGTCAAGCTATAGTTTATCAAATTGCAAAAACACCGATGGAATTTTGATGCTTCAAATGCGTTGGTTGAACCATTGACGTATCCATTTATTATTGACGACGTGCAATTCAAAAATCGAACAAAGTAACAATTGAATCGATTAAAAATTGGTTGATTTGTTCGAACACCCTCCTAACGGGATTATCGAATCGATAAAATGTTGATTCGATGAAATACCACAAATTAAAGATAAACATTGAAATGAATCAACATAATTGGCAATTATTAATTGGATTTCGGTGTACAATCGTTGTTGGATTAATGGAAAGGTGTACAAATTGTACATGACTGGGTGACGGTACACAAGCTCAATGTCTAAGAATAAACTCCAATTAGACATTCAACAAGCCTTCACTTTGCTCAATTCCAATGTAAACAAAGTAAAATGGAGAGAAATAAAAATATGTTCGTTCGCACTTAAAATGATTGTATTGTCGAAATAAATATCGGTATTGTTGATCGTTATTACTCATGTATCCATGCAATTAATGTTGATCGAAGAAGAATATTAAATTTATACCATGCCGACCTTCATTGAACTCCTCCAAATACATTTGACGCAGCAGCAGCAGCTTATTTCGATGGCTCATTTTCGATGGCAGCAATCAATCGTGTAATGTTCCACCGTCATACGTGTTGGATGATGAAAATCCATCAACAAATTAGTGCGATCCATTTCGAAAATTGTGTTGATTGCTGGTCCCGGGGATTCTATACACCGCTCACACACGCACACATTCCACCTCTAATTGCGTAAACGGTGTATCCGCCCGAGAAAAGCCCGGGACCGTTCCGAAAGTTTATTATTACGGTTACTTGCTCTTTGTTTACTTGCTCTTAATTTTTGCTACTTTTTCGAAAATATATATACATCATTTCAACGTTACAATATCTCCCCGCGATTGCAAGTGCAGAATGGGATTGCGATAGCGAGTACTTTTGATGATGCTGTACACGTAACTGCGTTAAAATGTAATTCAAAGCGCGTATCGCGGTTTTCGGGTCGTGGTTCCAAATGGGACGATGAGCTAGTGTGCATCCTTATCATATATTCGAACGTGTAACATCGCACATATTCATCAATTACAAAACCAATTCAGTTCTTGGTTGGGGTAATCATATTTTCACGTTGACGAATTTCCACCTTAACAATTTTGACGAGTGTAAGACAAAAATGAGTAGGTGTGAAGCCACACCCACGTCATTGTTGGGTGTTGTGTCAACAACATCGACCAAATTCCAGGTTATTTTCATATTAGGCAAAAAATCAATTAAATTTATCCTATTTCCGATTGAATATGGTTTTTGGGGACGAAATTCACTAAGTCCTCCATCAATCCTCCGTGGACCAATCACCTCGCAATGGATTACAACATTCCAAGAGACATTCTTTATTTCTTTTCTTTTCTTTACTTTTCTTTTCATTTCATTTTCACTTGTGATTCCCGAAAATGAATCAAAAACATTCCGATGAATTCAACGGAATGATTAGCAAAATGTTTATACCGATTTACCGCATCACCGGCGATATAATTATTGAGTGGGCAACATTGATTGCCGCATCAATCTAATAACAAAGCAAGGTTAACGTTTACTAAAAATCGATGGATATTGAAGGGGAATGGTGTTGTTACAACACCATAAAGCCAGGTATTACTTAAAGAACAATAGAGTAGAGTTCGATTTTTCCGATTCACCAAAAATTAGGTAAAAATACCGAAAACGAGGAAGAGAATGAGAAAAATCAAATCAAAAAATCCATTCCTTTGGGCAATTTATTCAATTTTCGGCCATAAAAATCCAATTTCTGCAGTGCTTACCACTGGTTTAGTTACCAGATGGTCTATTTTAAGATGAAAACCAATCCAAAATTGTTTTATTCGAATTATTTTAATGGTTAAGCGGAACAGATTTTTGGATTTAAATTTCGTTCGGCTTTGGCTAAATAATGCGATTTTCCAATCGGCAATTTTTTTCTGCGTCACACAAGAAACATATTTAAATGGATAACAAAAAAAAGAGAAGAAAAACCGTTAAAAAGAAACAATGGCCAGACCTCTTCAGGTTTTGTCAGTATGACAAGCGAATAATACCAACAACAAAAAAATGGTCGATGAAAATTGAATTATTTCTTAACATAAAATAAGATTGCGTTTGGTCCATTAAGCAAAGCGTTTGGCTTAATATTTTAAATTCCGTACCAAGAACCAAACGAGAGGGAAAAAAAACAACACTTGAGACGATGGTGGATAAGGAGAGGGAATATAGAAGCAAAAATTTCAATAAATTTCACCAAATCGCTAGAAATTACCATAAATTATGTAAATGTTTGGCTCTTGTGTTAAAATGATCCGTTCGCACTAACGGCAGCTGATCGATATGGCTAGTTTTGTGCTGAAAATGGTGTACATAATATGATTTTGGGGCGATAAAAATCGGCAGACGATGGTGAAACGTCCAGGCAAAACGGACCAAGTGCCAAACTATTCGATGAAGTGGTAGCTTCAGGGTGACGATAGCTATTTGTTTGGCACAAATCCTCACTCAACCCTCAGATCGATTGTGCACACACACACACACATTCAATATCTATTCGCACAATCACTTTCAATCCGATTTCGAGCGTATTGTTTTTTGCTTTCAATTGGTTTTTTTTGTTCGTCTTACTTCTTTTGGATCAATTCGGTTCGGTCGATAAAACGTCGTATCGAAAGTGGTTTTGGTGTCGTTATCACACATACACATTCATTCGCTTCATCGAATTCCACATTCTCACCGATGTATTTCTCTCTCTGTCTCTCATTTTCAACCCCGCCGCAATAAACGGATCAGTTGAATCCCATTCGAATGGAGGGAGGGGATTTCTTTTTTTTTTCTCAATTCAACTTCAATAATATCGATGAATTGACCGTGTGCGTTGTTCTGCATTTTAATTTTTGCCACTGACCTTTTACTCACATTGACAGATTGCTTACAAGCTCTTGGCATTTTTCTACACGTTTCTCTTTCTTTCGTCGGGTTGTTTTTTTTTTCTTTCTTTTTTTTTTAATCGGATGAACATTTTGATAGCCCAACTACGTTGGCTCTGCATATACGAAAATACATTTTCAAGTTACTTAAGCTAAAAAAACAGCTCTAAGCCCAACTACCACTTACGAAATCGTTGAGCATGCGATTTTAGTTTGGAACATTCATTGTGACGTGTGTGCGGAAATGGAAAATTACCTAAAATTGACATGCTGCCTGCTTTTCCAATGGTTTTGGAAAAAGGAGTGAGAAACAAAATGAACGATAACAAAGCAACACACACTTGAAAAAAAGAAACTAGAATCATGCACAGAAGCATGCCTTTTTAAAAAATAAGCTTCATCGAAATTCGGTTCGCATGAATAAATTTGGTTGAAATATGATGGCAAATCAATAACAAATCAAAATGGAAACAATAAAGATTTTTTTTTTTTTTTTTGATGTGGAAACAATTTGCTAGAAAATTCAGACATTTTATCAATCAATGTGGCCGAATTTAAAAACAATGTGTGAACGTGTGCAAAAGCATGCAATGACGAGATGGGCAATGTGAAGTGAATTGGGTCAGGGTAGTGACAATATGCCAAGGGCTTCCTCAAAATCTCCAACTTCCACTCGCTGCTCTTTTGGGTAAAATTTGGAAAAAATCATTGAAATTTTCAATTTGAAAAAAAAGTTCAGCCAAAAAAAATGTTGTTTGAAAAATTCGTAAAAAATTTAATTTTTTTTCAATTGTTTCAATTTTTCAGCGAATTTCACATTTCAACGCCTGCTGTTGAATGCTAGATTAAATGTTGCTGTTGAATGCTGTTGATTTCCATTTTTCCAACTGAAATCTAACAATGGCATTAACTCACTTTCGTTCACAATTCAAAAATGTGAATGGTGTTCAATTCACTTCACTATTTTGCCCGTCTCCACTCCAAGCATCAAGGAAAGAAAAACCGGGATAAATAAAAATCAACATCAAAATGGAGCAGCAAAAAGCGATTTACACCAGCTTAATGCTATATAATTTGTTTTCTTCTTGTTGTTCAAATAAAAAGTGATAAGGTTGCATGTAATCTTTTATAAAAAAACAAATATGTGTGTGTATTTTTGTAAAAATGGCTTGAATTCAAGCCAATTCATACGTTGTTCTGTGTGTTTGTGTGTGGGTGTTGTGAAAGTTGGTGCGTTCGTTACGTGTTATATAATGTTAAAACACACACAGATATGTATGTGTGTGTGGTGTGCGTGTATTTGTGGTGCAAAGTGGTTTTTGTGTTGGTAAATATAATACAAATTGTGTTGAATTACAGAGAAGTGCTTAAGCATAGAGATCACATGGTGCTTAAATTGAGGCAATAGAGAATAACAAGCAATTCAGCAGTGTCCAAGTGTTGATGTTTGTGTGTGTGAGAGTGTGTGAATTGTGTGGATAAATATGTGATATTGAGCGAATGACGGCAATAGAAAAAAGAGACAGCAAAAAGCAGCAAAAAGCATATTTATAGAGTCAAAAATTAGGTTAGTTTTGTTTTTCTTCTTTGGGTATAAAATGAAAATACGAATTAAAGTAACAACATAAATTATCAGAGACTGAAATTGGATTCGAAAGAGAAAGAAGAATACAACCAAAATAGTACAAAGTCAATAGAATCCATTCGAGATTCGTATCAAGAATTAATTGCCAATATAGTAGTGTTTTGGTGAAATTCGATACTGGAGTGTGTGTCTGTGTGTGCTTGTTCACAGAATTCACACAGCAACAAACATCGAATTGTTTGGAATCGAAGCTTTCAAAACAGTCTTTATGTTTGTTTTTTTTTTTTTACTTTTGTTCCACTGTCTCAAGTCACTGACTTGAGCCAACATGATGCGAGAGGTGAAATATTTTCGTAAACAAACGATTTGAGTCGAGGATTTTGAGAAAAGTGATTTGCTACAAAACAATTGATATGTTGCTATAACAATAAGCAGCTGGAGATGGAGATAAATTGAATGTGAAGCTTAACATTCAGCATATATAACATTTAATAACTTGGGAAAAGGCGGATTTATCTCGGATGGGAAAAAGGAAATCAAGAGAAAATTTCTTTTTGAAATGCTCATCAATGCCACAAATGATGAAATAATCGCGATCTTTGAAATGTTAAGCTCTGAGCTTTTGAGCAGTGAACATGAACAAGGTTGTGTTTTGCTTTTAGCATTTATATTCGATGCAGGGGTCGTAGGGGTACCATAATCTTTTCCCCATGATTCATGGCCTACCCTCCTGGGTCCATGATAATTTTCAAAGGAATTTGGAAGTGTGGACCCCAAGACAGAGAGATGGTCTTTAGAAAATTATGAGGTTTGAAACCTCCGAGCGGAGCCAAAAGCCCGTTTTTCCAAAAAAAAAAAAATGGATTTTCGAGCTGAGGATCAAAAAGGATTCCAGTGGTCCGAGGGGTCCTAGTTGTCCTAGGGGTCTGGGGGGTCCAAGGGGTCTCATCGGTGTCTATGGGTCCAGTTTCCACTAATTTTATTGGATTTTTCGAACAAATCGTCAAGAAATTCTCATCGTCAGACTGTCTTAGTAAGAACCCAGCTTCGTTCAATGTTTCTTTTGATTTCACCTCATCGTCGGACATAATTTTTCTTTCTTTATCTCAACAAATTTGATAAATCTGTGAAAATATGACATTAAAATGTGACAGTTCAAAAAATGATTGCGATTGCTTTAAGCCTAGACCAAAGTGGGTATACGATTAAGCGTCAAATGCTTATGTGTTTGTGAAGCTTAAACTGGAGAGCCTAAAAAATTGAAATGCGCATTTATTTAAGATTTTGAATGGGTTGCGAATTTGAATAAAAGTGTAAAAGGTTCATTTGTTTTTTATCAAATGGAAAATCTAAAGGTAAATTTAGATAAAATC
Source organism: Aphidoletes aphidimyza (assembly GCA_030463065.1). NCBI lineage: Eukaryota > Metazoa > Arthropoda > Insecta > Diptera > Cecidomyiidae > Aphidoletes > Aphidoletes aphidimyza. Next base: position 40,930,763 of record CM059999.1, read on the forward strand.
GCATGAAATGTCTGAATCGCCGATGCTCCGTTATTCAGCTGGCAGCAGTATGATATGTCGATAGCAGACCATTCACCTGAAGATGGAAACCAAACCATGGGTCGTGGTTTTTTTACAGCCAGCTATGCTCAATGAACGCTCTGTTCATTGTACAATGCAGCTTCAGGTTTATGAAAGTTTGCCATGTTTTTGTACCGAGCTATTGTGCTTAAGGTCATCCAAAGCACCGGCGACAGACATCCCCTTAACGGCTGCTGGTTTTCATTTAAATCATTTCCAATTTGTGATGGGCACGCTACTGCAATAGCATTTTTTTTAATTCCAAGCAGCGTGTTCTTTTGTTACAAAGTGTATAGTTGTGTTTGTGTTTGTGTGTAATTCAATGTGTAGTATAATAACAACAAAAAAAACGTTTAATAAATTGAAAAAAGTTAATTAAAAAACGAATCGTTTGATAAAAATACAAAAACAAATATGTTGGAAGAAAAAAAAACGGATTGAATGCATCTAGAAGGGTGCCTAGTAATGCTCTTCAAAAAAACAAGAACAAGTTATGATAGAAATATTGTTACAAAGTCAGAGTTCAGTTTCCAAAAACAAAGTGTGTTAGTTTCATTCGTTCACTAGTGAAAAAAAAACAATTCGTCTAACGTACTAAAACATTTGCCGAGAGAGTGAAACAAAGAGAATTTATTAAATTTGTCCATATTTTTTTGAGTTTCGTGTTTGGATTTTTTGTTGGTTTTTTTTGTTGTTGCTCATTTTTGATCAAAAGTTCCACACACACCGAGAGAGCAAGAACCGAAAACAAAATTTATACTTTGTTTCCATCTAAGGGCTATTATAGAATTGTGTAATAAAAAAATTGTATGGTAAACAGCCAAGCTTTGCTAATAACAAGATACAGTTAAATAAAATAGAAACGAATAAGAAAAAAAACACGAGAGAAAAAATTAAACAAAAAAAAAAAACGAAATGAGAACGATAATAAAAAAGAGAAATGAACAAACGCGATATGCAAAATGCTTGCTGCTGTTTTTTTTGTTGTTGTTTGTTTGAATATTTCTTTTGATGTTATATTGTTTCGCATCCAAATTGTGTGTTCAAATGCATGAAACCAAAAAATGGGCAATGTTTGGTGGGTTGCGTACAGCTTTGATTTTAATCCGGGTGTATTTAAAGTGTGTGTGTTTGTGTGTGTGGTGTTATTGAGTGTGTGTTGTGAAAAGAGAGCAACCCAAAAAAAATATTTTTTTTTTTCAATTCAAGAAAATATGTGTGTGTGTGTGTGTGTGTGTGTGTAGTTTGAAAACTTTTTTTCATATATTTTTTTTTATTAGTTGAAAATTATGTTTCTAGCAAACGTGTGTTAATAAATTTGAATTAAAATAAAACAAATGAAACCAAATTATGGATTTGAAGAATAAAAAGAAATTGAGATTTGTCTAAAACACTATGGAAGAACGTCTTACTTCTTTTTGCTTTTTCTTTCGCCCATATTGTGGCTGGAAAAATGCGAAAAAAAGGGTTTTTTGTTGGTTTTTAAACAATCATTAACAAGATAGGAGAAAATTGACAAAACGCTTGTAGCGGCAGCCCATTCAACTAAAATGACTACATCGGACGAGCCGCCACAATTGCGGATTGGTTTTTTGGTTGTTGTTGTATGGATGGTATTTTATTTTGTTGCGCCTAATCTATTTTATATCACAAAACGTTTTGAAAATGATGATGATGGTGTTTTTCAACCCCGCAAAAGTGAACACATATTTCATTCAATCAACACAATCCAAGCGGATGTTTTTTCGATCGATTCATGTGATAAGGTTCTCATTTTTTTTTTATGATGAAAATTAAAAATGATAAATTTCACAACAACCAAAATGACAAAAAAAAAATTTAATGTATGACTTAATTAAAATCATCCACAAAAACCCTATTCACAGATGGAAAATGGGCAATGTTGTGCATTACTGTTTTGAGGGGGAGGCGAGAGGGTTTTTTTTTGGTTTGTAATGAAGACGAATTTATGAGCGAGTGATACGATCTGTGTTGTTGAACAAGTGGTATATATATATGTGTCTGAGAGAGAGAGAGTGTATTCTAAATCTGCAGATTACAAAACGAAAGAAAGGGGTGTCAAATGAAACAGTTTTTTACTTAAATTACATATGCATTTCTAGGCTTATCTTTTTGGGGCATTTTATATATTTAGATTTTGTCGTCGTTGTCGTCGGTCGGTCACAAATAAAATGGCCACAATATTCTTTTCAATGTTTTGCCCAAATAAATTTCAATGCTTTTGACAATCAGCTCCTTCTTTTAATACCATTTTTTAAAGCCGATCCCATGTTTAACATCATTCTTTTTTTTTATTTTTCTTTTATTATAAACTTTTCTTTTTGAACTGTTTTGAAAAAGTCTTCGAGGCTTATTCATTCATTCATTCATTTTTTTTTTCGTTCATTTTCTCTTGAAGATGAAAAATCTTCTCAAAGAAAACAACAACGAAAAATGCGTCGAATTACTTACTGGTCGTCGGGTTTCTTGACAAAGGCTATGAAACAGGCGTTTTATTCCATTATTCGGTTCGGAATTTTTCGAAGAATGTTCAAAATATTACAACTAAATCCCCAGAAAAAATGGGTTTGATGATGAGGTAAAGAGCGTTTGTCTAGGCGCTTTAGCTGGTAAAACTATAGTTTTGGCTATAGCCAAAGAGTGGTTTGGAGTGCTTGGAGTGCTGTAGCTAAACACTTCAGTTCAAAGACACTAGGCATGGTCATAGACAAAATTGGTTAATTTCTAATCAATTATTGAAATCACCAGTCGTCCTCATGAGGCATTCATCGACAAAGAAAAACGGTGTTTTTGTTGTTGTTTGTTAAACAAGTCTTTGGTGATTCGTGTATTTAAGTGGATTTCAAAACACTTGGATGTTTACACCAAAACTATTGGCGAGTTCTGTAATTCTCATTAAGAATTTGTTGAAATTGTGATTCGAAATGGAAGGCACGTGAATGATTTTGTGATATTTTCATTGGCCAAGGTCTTCAAATGTTACGTTGGAGCTGGTTTTGGCAGTGGTTTCATTGCCAAATGAACATTACGATCAACACAAATCGACAAATTACCCAAAAACAAAGCAAAACACATCGAATCAACAGCAATTTAAAATTAAGCTCATTCTCATTTAATCGAATTAAAAAATTTTGTTGTATTTTGGCTACTGCGATTGAGAATTAAAAATAGCGATGGGAGCAGCAAAATCGTTTTAGGGGTAATGGAAGTTTGATTACACTTGGCACGTAACAAACACATGCATGCGCCATGAAACACTGACAATTGCCATTGGCAACGAAAACGACACAACTAAAAAACTTTTGCTGTCACCGTCAAACGAAGCAAAAAAAAAAACCAACCGTAGGAGGGCTGTTAGTGTCTCGGCAACTGGTTTTGACCATACCGAACAGTGCTATCGTCATCATACGGCATTTCCAATTAAAGATGGTTATTTTTGGTTTTGGCTGATATTGGATTTGTTAGGTTTTGTTTCGATCGAATTCGAAACAAAAGAAATCGATTTTAATGAAAATGCCATGAAAGTCTTGAATCCGCCCGCAGGTTGTTTACGAGACAATGAAAATGCAAACGAAAGTTGTTTTGTGTCTGCTGCGCTACGAACAAAGAGTTTCGAACACACATTTTTTAATGTTAATGAATGTCGCCGAGATTGAGCTCAATGCCTAGCCAATGTCAGCAACAAATTTTCCAAAATCAACTTTAATTTTCACACCCACGCACACAATTAATATTACTGTCAAGTGGTCGTCATAAAATGACAATCAAACAAAATGAAAAGGAATATTTGAAAAAAAAAACCTCAACTCACACCGGATTTTCACTTACAGTGAGGAGAGTACGGTTCCAACGGGACTAGCATTTTTCCCATTGAATTGCCTTTTCATCCGAAAAACTGTTCAATGTGTTATCTCGTTCCGGATGCGATTCCGAATGGTTTCGGATCGATGTGCGACAGCTGCTGATTTTTATATGGGATTCCTATTCACGGTACTCAGCATTTCAACAATGCCATTCACGAGAAGAGCTCGTCGCTCTTTCATTTTACTTGGAATTTCTTTTTTCTGGTTTTTTTCTTCGCTTTTGGTTTCGTTTGTTCGGAAACATCGACGAAGCAAAAAAAAAAAAGAAAAAAATCCATGTGAATACACCGAGAGATCGAAATGAGATGACATCCCAGTTGGAGCGTTAAGACATCTATTTACCTTTTTGCTGCCAATGATAAATACTCACAATCAATACGAACAAAAATGCGTTTCGACAACAACCATTCAGCTGTGTGGATTGTACACACACACAATCAGATATGAAATTTCCTGCGAAAAACTAAACACAGGATATTATTTTCTCTTCTCTTGTGTGTGTGTGTGTTTGAAAAAAAATATGAAGAATCCTTTTCAGTGGAATAAATATTACTGAATGCGATTGCGGATTTAAAGAATGTTTTAATACCGTTTTTGAATCAATGCTGCTTGATGCACTGAGTTTGATCATAGCAATGCTATGATAGCAAGTTGCTATTAGCAACAATTGACGCTCGGTGAAAAATCTCTTTCGCATGATTCGCAATAAGTAGGATTTTAAACGATGTTTAATCCATTTGAAAATATCTATTTGATGTTGCATTTGGTGGTCGGGATTCATTCGGGTTAAAAAAAAAGAACACATTTTTGCGTTTGAAGCGTGGGAAATTGTGCAACATAACAAACAAATGATACGGCAGTTAAATGCACATCAAATAAAATGGCATAAAAATAGCGCCGTTCGAAATTGCACGACAAATATTTAATTTCCCTTTAGCAATCACAGTGGCAAAAAAATGGGTGTTGCGATTTTTAATGGAATATTTTAGATTGCATTTTAATGCAAAGCACAACCACAATTTTTTTTATGACCATTGCGTCATTTCAAGCGATGGATTTTTGTTGTTTTTGGACAATGTTTCCAAGTTGAAGATTCCCACTGAAAATTACCATTTCCAAGATATTCCCCGATTGAATCCACTGGCTGCTCTTTTAAACATTCACAAAAGCAATTTCATGCTGACGTTAAACATATTTTTGTATTTTTGTTGTCATTTAAATATGCAAAAAAAAAACAGCTTTTTTTCAAGAAGAAAGCTATCAGTGTCCGGGAGCACCGGGACGCTGTATACAGATTATTCGATAGCGTCGTAATGGGCTTTTGAATCTATGGCCTGGTGTTGGTTTATGGTTACAATGTATCATTGGGGCCGATAAACAACGATTTCACCAACCAACACAAGAAAAAAAACCTAGCGACACAAAGGTACCATTGAATAACCACGTTTTTTTAGGCTATAAACGAAATGTAATACGTATTTTTTTGCACTGAACATTGAAACATATGGAAAGGTTGGATTTTTGTGTGTGTATATGCTGATTTCCATCATTTACGGCACCCAAAGCACACCCGGTAGCTGATGAATCGACAAACGAAAGTGTTTTCGCTGAGGTTTTTTTTTTGTATATGCCAGAGCAATTCAAAGTTCGCAGTAGTTTTGCTTGTGGAGTTGAAAATTCATCGCGTCATTTGGCGTCACAAGTCTGTATGTTCTGTGCTTTTTGTTTTAAAATGCCGACCACAAAATCATAAAATATGGATTCAACAATTGCGTATACCAAAGACGCCCGATTTCAATAGGCACCAAACAGTTTATGCATATACACACACCACCACCACCACCGAAGACTTGTATGCAACCAGCGAATTCAATTGAATATTCTAAATAATTTATCAGATAAAACGTGTTCAAGTGCGCAGCAGCAATGATAGGGCAATGGTAATACTTATAGCTCATTGCTATGGTAAATAGATGCCAATGTTTTATTCTTTAGATGCCTTTAGTGCCTTTAGTGGGGATTTTCAATGATTTTTCCAAACGTACATATAGAATCCATAGGAAAATAGCATTTTCTATTGGAAAATGTGTCAAAACGGATCAACGACACTCGAGGTGTCTTTAGAGCTATACAACATTTTCCAAAGAAAATCCATCAATATTTTCATTGCGTTTTATTTGATATGAAAAATTAACAACATTGAAATGATTTTCAATGACTCTTCATTTTAGTGACAGGATTTTACCCTAGCGAATTTCAACACGTAAATAGATTTAAGCGGATTTCGAAATTAAAATGCGATATTTCCACATTTGGTTCGGAGAAGGGGTAAATGTGTCGGTAAACAAATCGAATTCATAGTACGCAATTGGATTGAGTGTTGAGTTCAACCAAAAAAAATATCGTTTATTTGAAAATTCGAAATTTCAAAAACTGCAGTCGAAAATAAAACGGTGTTGTTTCATGATAAATAAGCTGAAAATTGTGTTCAACACTAAAATATTTAAATTCACTATCACTTCTTTGCCGAGTGCCTACTCGTTCTGTGCAGCCTTTGAGTTCACTCGCAATTGGATTGTGGACAATTTGCGAGAAATAATATGTCTCTGATGGCCACCGTAAGTGCTTAAATCCAAAAAAAGTGGCACCGAATTATGGAAAATAGATTCGAAATTCACTTAAAGTGGGCATGAAGTGTTCCATAACAGTGAATCTAGGTTCATTTCTTGGATTTCAACACTTGCGTTGGCCGTGAGTGAAATAAATGTTTAATTTTTGTCCCTGTATCGCATCGGCTGCGTGATGTTAACCAGCATCAATCTTAAAGACTTCAAGCGCATGCATGATTCAGTGAATGTATCGCACATCGTGTATCGTTAAATTCAAAATCGAACCGGAACTTTGCATGAATTACAACGAAAATGGTGGAAAAGTTCCGATAAGCTAGACTAAAGCGATTTAAATGTCGATGCTTTTCGATGTGGAATTGCTTCACCGGATTTCGATGACGCAATCATCGAAAAGATAGTCCAAACGTGTATTTGATAGTCAAATTCAGCCAGAAAGTCAAAATCGTCAAAGTTTTGGGCTAAAAATAAACTCAATAGACGAACACCATGATGTCTTTGTGCAAAGACTCTTTGCAAAGAAACATGTTCCAAACACGTTAATAGGACTTGTTGGGTATATGTAAAATTTGAACATTTGTGTATTTCCGAATAACGGAACGAAATGCCTGATGCCATGAGCGTGCGTCGTTGAAACTGTCTCGACCTAGGTCTTGACTTATGCCACACACAAGAAAAAAAAGAAACAAAATCTGGCTCATCATTTCGCTCGGAATATTCAATGTGCTTCTTAAAAAGCATCTCATCAAAAATTCCTATCACAATTTCAATCTAAAAGGAGCGCCTTGTTTCGCATTTTACAGTAAATTTTTGCTAGAAAGAGAAATCGTGCTATGCACACATTTTGGCAACAATAACGAATAATCAAACGAATAAACCCAACAAAAAAACCAAATTGATGAAAATGAAACGAAAAAAAAAATTGTGTTCGATGGAATTTGCATAGAATGCATATGTCGTTTTTGACAAACTAAAACCAAACGAGAAAAAAAAATGAACAAAAATTGTCATTTTCGACATAAAACTGGGGTTTTTTTTGTCAGACGAGAGAGAGAGAGTTGTTTTTGATGAGTGTGAGGGCAGCGAAAGATCAATAGAGCAAAACAGAAGAAAAAAAAAAACGGAAAATTTTTGTCATCAACGATAAACAAAAGAGTAGTTGAAATGGCAACCGAAAACAAAAAAATGTCACACAGAAAACATGTAAACAATGATGAGAGTGTGCATTTGAATTAAAACATGGACACAAATTTTATATGTGTTTTTTTTTAAGGACAGATCAAACAATCCACAGGCCAATTATCAACAAATACACACACAGATAGAGCGAATAATGATTTAAAACAAAAAAAAATGTCGGAAATTTGCATAAAAAACATCAATTAAATGCCAATTTATAAAAGAAAAAAAAAACATTCATCGAGCACACATTTGCGGGTGCAACAATCCATTTAATTGAACACAAAAATGAGAAATGGCGCAGTGAAACAGTGAAACACAGTAAAAGTATGAGTATGAGAATGAAAGAGGGAAAGGAGTGGTAATTGTTGATGATATGAATGATGGACGATTTTTTTTTTCTTCTTCTCTCGTGATCTTCATAAGAAAGATGATTAAGTTTTGCGTTCAATTTTCTTGTGGTTACCATCTTTCGCATTTCAAATGTGTGTGGCACATTGCACAGATGATGCGACAATTCAACAAGTAATTGCTAAGGAAATGGCAGCAAAAAAAGTTTTAATCGATTTCCAAGAAGTACGTTTTCTAATTAATGATAACGTTGGACAGTTGATGATTTTTATGTTGTTGTTTCATATTTTTGTTGTTGTTTTTGCTTCATTTTTCCTTTTGAACAGCCACACAAAGTCCACAAAGTATCGTGGAATTACGACTCGAAATTGCATTTTCCAATTAGATTTTTTTAATTGAAATGAGCTAACCGCCTAGAGATAGGGTGCGAATCTCACCGTGAGATATTGTTGCGGAATGCTGATATTGTAGCGAAACATGTTGGCATTTATTTGCCATGGAATTTCGTTTCGAATGGAGTGGTTCTGGCAGTTTGTTCTCGGGTCAAAAGCTTTTTGAGGTTCTTCAATATAAATCTTTTTGCAATTTTTCTGATAACAAGTTCCTGGAACAAAGCCATTTCAACCGCCCCGCCGGGCTCCCTTTCCATTTCATCCGCAATATGACAGAGGTCACCTCAACGTTTTCCAAAGCCATAGAAACCCCACATTGAATTTTGGTCCATTGAAATCTGTCAGCTCATAGATAAGACACCATTTGGCTTGGTAATAAGTCGTCCGATTGACATCGAGTGCACATTAATTTCGCAATAATCAGCTTTGATGGGTTTACATTAGAGACGCTCTTTGCTCTTATTTTGCACGCTGTCACTTTAATTCACCATTTTTATTATTTCCATTGCACTTGATTAATGAAGCGAAAATGCGATGAAGTGAGCAATTCAAAATGAAATGTGGTTTCAGAACGCAAACACTCTCGCACACTAGCACACACACTGCTAGCTCACAGTGGAAAGAACACAAACGAAATGTGGGAAAATAGATAAAATGATTTGGTGAAACGGTTGTTTGGTTTGGTGCGTTTTGGTTGCCAGCTGCAGCTTCTAATGTTGTCGTTAATCAAACCGCAAAATTGCTACTTTCACTTCGGTTGATCTTCGTGTGTGCGTCATTCGTATGTTTTATCATGATACTTTGCAATTATTTTATTTTGCACTGTGTGTGTGTGTGTGTGTGTTTCGGTGTTTCGATTGCGACTTTTACGAAATCGGGTGAGCCCATCCACCCCAGAGTCTTGGATGCATAAATTCTTCTTTATATGCTCGTTGTCTTTATTTATTAATACATTTTTTTGTTGTGCTCCACCATTTCTTTTTTGGTTGGTATTTTTATGTTCAAGCGACTTCGAAGAAATATTTCAATGGGCAAATCGCTGTCTGTATGTGCATTTTAAATCCAGTTATTGAATCTTCTTGAATTTCTTCAACTTTCATTTGGTTTTTCTCACTTCTTTTTTATCCATTGCCTATTCGTGGTGGGCCAAAACCATAAAACAAGAAGCAGTGACGCTTGAAAATAAAACACGATCCACACTACACAGATAAAAAGCGAGCGGGGAGGCCACAATGACGTCTTGAGCTGCTTCAGCCATCGCACAAAATGTGTATTTATGGTGATTGTAAATAATTTAGTGACGCTATTTTCGTGCTTCGACGCTTTTATTGGACGCATTCAGTTCGCTTCTTTTCGGTGATTTCGAACGCGTTTCTTTTTTGGTGGCTTTTCTTTTGTATTAACATTCTGTTGTTGGCCGATTCGTTTTACTCTCTGAGTCAGAGACTCTGACTTCCACCATTCTGTACATCATTTTCTCCATTTTGACGTTGTATTTGTTGTTGTTGCTAGTGAACAAACACCATTTTCCCTTCGGACACTTCACACGGTGCTTGCAGCACTTGAAATTGTTGCTTATGACTACTTGAACCGATTCGTTTAAGCGTTTTTCGATTATTTTCGTGAATCAATTGTGAATATTTGTAATTATTTGGGCCTTGGAGTTACGTCAGACAGGATTTTATTTTTGTACTATGGAATAGGGAGCCAATATCGAATAAATATCGAATTCTACTGATTTTCCATGAGCGTTGCTTTTTACGAATCAAAATGCCGAGTGATTAACGATAAAAGTATGGAATTGGAGGTTTCCTTGGATCAACCGAGGAGCGGATTTAACTGGAAGCCGATTTGGATGTATGAAGAGTGTGCCTGTGGTCACCTCTAGTTGAAAGGTGTTCCAATTGAAATTCCTCAAGAAAATAATCCCTCAGTTACAAGTTGTTTTTGTTCAAAAATTAGAATTCGCTGTAATTTTTCGAAACCGCATTGTTGTCAATAATTTCTTGGCACATTCGATGTAATGTTACTTCTGCGTTAATTCGTTGTTTTGAAACTAGAACAAAACATTTGTCAAAATGTGGTTAACCCGAAATCGAAGGAGAAACTGTGGTTTTCAACTAAATATAAATATATTGTACAAACGCAATGTTCGCGTGAATATTATTGAAATAACTTCTTCCATTCACAATAATAATTAGAATTCGGTTGTTCATGTAATCCGTTTGTTCGAGCATACATTTAATCCGAGCGTGAATGTATGGGGTTTGCGAGCGAATAAAATCGGAAAATGCAATTTAATCAAAATGATTACGAGCGATGGTTTGGACGATGTGCCGAGGTGGTGTGATATTGGGCGCCATTGTGCACGGTGGTATGGCTTATCCGGGCGTTTTGAATGTGACGCGCGAGCATATAACATTCGATTCCGATGAAATATTAGAGCAATCAATAAATATATTGCTTATTTATGGCTGAAACATAAAGCGTCATTCCATTAAATTGGATCTACTAATTATATGGCCAGTTTTGCTGTTTCAAAAATTTATCGACATGTACACAACAACAACAAGAATTATTATTTGCCCAAGAATTATGATTGAACATTTGCCGGTACGTACTACGCATCGACACGGACAATTTAATGATATCTTATCAATTTCGAATGAAATATTGCATTTTGAATGTCGATGAACGACGATGAAACACTTTATCGAAATTAAATTCCAATTTTTTAATGGCAATGCTCGAACATTGGTGTGTTTTTTACATTACATTTATGCTCTGCTTAGTGGAGTTTTTAAGCACAGGGTAAATATTTGAATGGGTTTCGATGAGTTGAGGACACGATTTGGTCATTTTAAATCACGATTTGGTCTGTTTATTGAATGACATCGTAAAGAAGATCCTTAGGGGACCCTCTAAGGAGGTAGGGTCAAGTCTGAGCCCAACTCCTTGCCAACACTAGAGCCTCTGACCCAGAGGTAATCCGATTCTTCTTCAATTCACCTCTGCCATTGATACCGAGCCACCCTGTAGTACACATAAGAATACTTTCGCCCGCTCGTTCAATCCCCAAATCTAAAAATCGAACGCCGACCACAAATTTGTGGCTTCAATTCCAATACTTGAGTCTGATAAAGTATTTACTGTCAGCAAAGATTAATTAAGTGTTTTGATTATTAAAATGATGTTTTTAAATAAATTGTTCATTCGTGGTCGTTTGTTATGGTGTAGCAATACATTTCGAAAATATCAATAAAAACTTCAATAAACCCATTTTTCCGAAGGTGATGGAAAAGTGCGGGTAACATCATACACAAATTTGTGTTAATTAATATTTTAATTACAAAAAAAAAAAAAACGAAAACATGAAAATTATGTAAAATCGTCGACTTTTTGAAGCATAAAATTCCCATATTTACGTCTCGTTACACCAAATTCCTGGAAATCGTTGTTTTTTTTTCTTTGTTCTCATTTTTTCAATAAAAATACCATTTTTCCCTCTTTATTATTTTTGGTTAAAATAAAGCAAAATCCATTGAAAATTGTTGAATTTCACATCAATTCTGTTTTGAAATGCCAAAGATGGTCAGTGACCATTGGTCACCATAAAATTGTATGTTATCCTATAAAATGGTTTAAAAAAATCAATGATATGACCAAATGCATGACGAATGTTAAAATTCGACGATTGTTTGGACGAAAGCTTTTTCAGTAGACATAAAAAAACAACATGAATGAAAACTGAAAAATATATGTTTCTTTGAGAGAGAGAGAGAGAGAAAAAACGGGGTGAATGACGTTATGCAACGGTTGAGGATGATTTGTTAGTATATTTGAAGGTATGAAATGTAATCAAACCAGTGAATCGAGGATGACAGGGTATTTAAGGTGAGAGGTAAGAGGTGAGAGGTTGGGGGAAGAGGGGGTGAAGAGTTGGTGAAGACCCCCCACCTGGGGGGGGATGATGATAGAGTGAACTGTTTCTACCAATGAATATGAAACACACACAAAACTCTTGGGTGATGAACGAACGTCAACGGGACAATGAAATGCGATATATATTAATTATTTATATTAAATTAAATGAATGGATATTTTTCGAAATTCGGCTCACTATCGCACACACACACATGCACTGCACGCACATGATGTTTGACATGACATCAACTGTCGACTGTGGAATTGAGACTTAAACTGATGATCCATCGCTAAAACTGGCACGCACTGAATCTTGGCACTGTGTATGTGCGTGTGGGTGTGGGTGTGAGTGTGCAATAGTAAGCCGAATTCAAACAAATATCCATTGATATCGGAGCATAATTATAAATATATAGGGAAAAAAATCGTATAAGGATTATATCAATGTATAAAATATATAGATCAGTTATTAATGAGTGTCCAAATAATCCTATTTAACGATTCAGTCCACTTATTGCACGCTTTCATTTTAATGTAATTTTAAATGCCATTCGTTTTTTTTTGTTTTTCTGCAGTTTTGAACGATAAATTCAACGTTAAATCAAAATGTTCGTTACATTTTTAGCACGCACACATAAAATTACGGTTGTTCATTTGATATTTTGATGTTATAAAAATAGACATAGATTTTTTTTTTGTTGAACTTGTATACTTTTGTCGAGATAATAAGGCATTTTAGTTGTTTTTTTTCAGTTTTTTTTTTATACACACACAATTACAGTAGAAAGTATATATTTTAGTTTACACAGACCGAATAAATGAAAAAAAAAAATTATAAATGTATATTGATAAAAAAAAAGTATATAGATTGATATGATTGATATACACAGATTAAATAAAGAGATACACAGATACACAGAGATTATATATATATATATTTGTAGAACATTTTGTTATATTGGGGACGACAACGGATAGACAACGATAGAGTGGTGGTTAAAATTGAATAACAACAACGATTGTCAGAAAACACACAACAGAAAAAATTATTAGATGCTTACTACCTCTCCTTCGGCTCTTTTCCTTTCCAATTCTTTTAGTTTACGTTGTTCCTCAGCAATACGACCTTGGATTACGACTAATGATTCGCGGGTGAAGGGACGGAACAAGCAGCGTTCTTCCTCGGATATCGAACTTAAATCGTCTATCATTTTCTATAAACCAACCCAATGAATAAACAGCCTTATTCCAACCAAGGCCTGTGTATTGAAAACAACAACAACAACGAGAATGAAAAAACAGAAAATAGAAAACAGAAAAAGACAATTAGAACACTTAACAAATCACAATTAGAATGAGAGGTTTGAATGATCCTGTTCGACTTGTCGAACAGTCGAATCCACCAATCAGACAACATTGAACCAAAAATCTCAATCAAATTAGTTGATGTCTGACAAACTACTCTATTTGTGTGTATGTGATGAGAAAGATTGTGGTTTTTTTTCTCCTCTTTTACCCGCCTCAAAACGTTGAAACTAACACGCGATCTTTTGATGCATTGCAAGCTTCATCGATAATGTGCATATAATTAAATAGCCATTATCTCATCTTCAATTGGAAATGGTGATTGTCTTTTTTCGATTCGGTCACAGAGTCTGTGTGATACAGACATTCACCACCAACAACAACAAAAAAAACCAATTAAGTAATGAAAATGAATGAATCGGTCAATTTCTCTCACATCCCAGAGGAGGAAGCGGGGGGAGTGATAGAGCGAAAGAGGATGAGACACAATTGACTGTCAATGGCATCCGTTTGTGCCGCTTAAGTGCTGGTTTTTTTCTTTCCCTCAGAAAAATGTACTCCAAATGAGATTTACCGAAACGAATTATTATTACTTGCGAAATTAATGGTGTTACGATGAACGGAATAAATTTTTTTTGTGTTTTGGTTTGGGTATTGCCACAATCGCCCTTCACTTCCCCGAATTTTATGACGAAAAAACGTGGAAAAAGTTTAATGTAATTTTCCACACTTAATGACCTCAATAGAATGGAGTCACTTGCCGTTCCAGTGTCGGTGTGTCAGAGTCTGTACAGCTGACGCGTCAGCATAAGCGCTCAATAAAAAACCCGTTCGCTTATTTGATTTTTTTTTTTTTAATATTATGAACGACGTTATGACTACGAGTCACCAAAGACTTTATGCAAATTCATGCTCTCTGTCTCTCTCTCATTTACCGTTCAAATCAAATGTGGTGGACGTCGTATTTCTGTGGCAAACTCAGCAAAATACAATTAATTATGCAATGAATCAACGAGTTTTTTTCTCCCTTCGTCCCTGCTTTCGATGCGATTTTAACGAACGGCTTTTGCCATTTTCCATATACATTCGAATATGGTGACGGAGGTTGTGAATATGCTGCTTTTTAAATTACACAAAGCAAATAAATCTCATGAACAAAGAGAGAGAGAGAGAGAGAGAGAGAGAGAAGACGACGACGACGACGACGAAAACTATTTCAACTCGATTTACAGCCATAAAGGCACTTTATTGTTTTAATGAAGAAAATTAACAGTCTGAGCTTCTGATTCAACAAATTTTACGCTTTGAAAACTGCAAGCTTTACCAGAAGACAAGCTTTTATTTGACTTTGTGTGACAGATGCACACACATAGGGAAAAATGGCGTTACGAAATGAAAATGGGGTTTTGTGTAAAGTTAACACTGTTAACAGAGCCTGGTTCTTCGGGTTTGATAAACAGAAACATATCGTTACAGGTCTCGAACGATGCAGCTGGGAGAATTAAAAGTAAAGTTTTCTTGTACTTTAATTTTTTTCCTTTGTTTACCATTCCGAACGTGATGTGATAGCATACCAGCATACCTGTATTGAGTGTTGGAGACGCAATACGCCTACATCCCCGTCTATCGTTCTTCCTTTTATTTTCGATTCGAAAAATAACAACGCAAACTTATCCCAAGTTGGGATTCCCAACCAACAAAATATGATTGACAAAATGACACCCAATGTCGTTACCTTCCATTTATTGTCGTTGTAGTCGCATTTGGTCGTCGTACGTTTCTTGGGTTCATTTCTTTGGATTTTTGTACTGACGAGAAAATCGATGGCAACCAATGAGAGAAAAAAAAATTATATTAATTTGGCCAAAACAAAGCGGGAATTCTTTGTCGAGTTGTGAAAAAGTTTGATGTTTTTCTCTCTCTCTTTTTTTCTGTCGCCGTTGAAATTGAGTTAAATGTTTCTTCTCATTGAATGAGTTTTGTCAACGTTCGGCTTTGTTTGCGTTTGTTTGTTAGTTTGTTCGTTCGTTCGTTTGTTCATTTTCTCAATGTGGATTAAATTTTATGGCAAACATTACAGAACACACATCACACAAATATTTGTAGATTGAAAGATGAGAAAAGTAAAAAGTTTTGGTTTTGGTTTTTTTATGTTTTTCTATAAAAAAAAATAATGTTCGTTTATATGTAATTTAGATGGGAATTGAACAAACTTACCTGCTAACAATGATGTATTGAAGGGGCACGAAGCAGGCCTCCACTTAAATGTGGGAACAACGGCTGGCTCGGGCCCCACGAGCTAACTGCATATTGCGTCAATGATTGGCGAAAAAAAAAGAAATAAATGAATGTGAAAAACAACGATTTTTTTTGTTGGACCAAATTCGGCGATAATTTTTAGTAAAAATGGATGGAATTGGTTCTTTCGCTGAAATTTTCTTTTTTCCACTCTTTTTCCACACACAAATTAATCTCTTCATTTCGAGTTAAGTTCACCGAAAAAGGATTTTGTTTTTAAATAAAAATTAAAAATGGAAAAAGTTGGATAAAAAGTTATTTTTTCAGCCAAAATTTAATCCATTCTTTAAAAAAAACGTCAGCGCTGTTCAAACCTAAGCTTTGAAATAATGGAGTTTGTAATGATGGCATAAAAGGTCTTTGAATGATCTGAAATTTGGTTTTTTTTGTCTGTTTTTTTTTTTTTTTTTTTTGCTGTTGTTATAAAATTCATTACAGAATCATGAGAGAGGAATCCATTCTGATGAGCTCTTCAGCTCAAGTGCCTTCAATATGAATATGAGGGCTCTTGTGATAGCTCAAGGTATTGGGCTTATTAATAATAATTAATAAAAGGCTCCTAAACATGGTGCTTGAATTGGAAAAAATTAGGTTCATCAAATTTCATGCTAACGATTTAAATTTTAATGGTATTCACCATCGATGTTGGTCTAGGTCTATCGGGCTTTAGCTACGGTTTAGCTATTGTCTTAGTTTCAAAGTATTATCGGTTCGAACAGCACTTCTCATTGTTAAATGAAAATCTATGGTTTATAAATGAATGCGTTAGCTGTAGAGAGTAAAAAAGACGATACAGGTAATTAAATTCGTTTTGCACTTTTGAACATTTTTTTTCATTACGCGTTATATGTACTTAAGATGGTCCTCATTGGATTTATACATGTTGGGGTGTCGGCTTCGTGTTTTGAGGTCAAATTAGGAATATTCCAAAAAAAAAAAAAAAAACTTGATACCAAAACGGCAAAACGCCTTAGTGTGCCTTACAGCCCATTATTCGAACCCAATTTCCCCCATAAAATGAAGACTTGAATGTAAAATTAGTTGACCGAGGAGCCTCAAACTTTGCCCAGATCATTTCATCAATAAAATAAACCATTTAACTTCGTCGAGAACTGTCAACGACAGATTCAAGGTGCATCCTATCTCGACACCGGTTTCAAAAACTTTGTTGCTGCTCTCAACGAACTTAGATGGTGTATTTGATCGAAAAAATGGTCTGGATGAAGTTTGAGCCCATTCCATTTAGACACATTAAGATGACATTTTTTGGTGCATCGGCCGAAAATGTTGTTCATATAAGGCTCATTTCACAGGCGAAATTTATGAATGTGCTTATTTTGACCACAAAATAGGAAACCAAAGGTGTAATGAGAGCCACCCTAAAGCACTATATAGTTGCTTTGATGAACCGTATCGTCCTTTTCAATCCACCGGTCATTCTAACTGAACTTCAAACAAACGAGAAAAAAAACACTATTCCAACGTAATTAAACGGTTGATGCAATCAAGTAATTAAGTTGTTTAAACTCACCTGTCGTTCGAGTAGGAATCAGGATCGCGGCAAATTTAGTCACAGCAGTTACACGACAACAACTGAGACTCGAAACAATCCAGTGGCCAACAATTTTTCTCATGACCGCCCTACGTTTGAAAAACAAAACAAAAGAACACGTGAATTAATCCCAGTAAAAAAAAGAGAATTCAACCAAAACTAGGTTAAAACAGAGGAAAAATTGTCTAAAATGGGATTATATAATGGTCAACATGTCAATGGGTAACGAGCCAAAAAATGGCATGAGGATGATTAGAGATTAAAAAGGAGAACATAAAGTACTACAAATTGAAAGAGAGAGAGAGAGAGAGGGAAAAATATATAAAAAAAAAATTAAAGAGGCAACAAAAAATCAATGCCGTATTGTTTACATACATGTGGTACATGAATATTGCTGGAGTTGAAATTCAACTATGTCCGAGGCGTCATGATGAATGGACGCCGTGTTTGTGCTTTTCCGTAGTCGACAGCCCCAAAATTTGAATTGACGCTACGTTTCACCACCAGCTACTCTAAACATGAAACAAACAAATCAAAACAAAAATACACCATGAAAACAAAAGAGTGAGAGACTTTTAAACAATCACTGTAAATTAAGCTAATTGTTGTTTGTTAAAAGTATTTGTTCAAGCGTATCATTTCACGCTAGGAGATTTCAGAGCATATGCAACTAATATTTTTCTGTGTGAAAATTCGCACAAGAGAGAGAGAGAGAGAGAGAAAAAAAACAGCAGTTCGCGAACATGTTATTTGCATTTGAATGTGCTGAATGTGTGGTGCGGGTGTGTGTGTGTGTGTGCGTTTTTATGTAACTGCCTTCTGGGAAAGT
The DNA here is from genome assembly GCA_030463065.1 of Aphidoletes aphidimyza. NCBI lineage: Eukaryota > Metazoa > Arthropoda > Insecta > Diptera > Cecidomyiidae > Aphidoletes > Aphidoletes aphidimyza. The sequence goes on from CM059999.1 coordinate 40,949,164, forward strand.
TTGCTTTATTGCAAAATGGTTCATAAAAATGTACGGAAGCGATAATTTGGCATGTGTTTGCTATTTCAAAATGTAATAAAAAGCAGTCAGCGTTTGTGGCATAAGTAAAAAAACAGCACACACACACACACACACACACGAAGAGAAGAGAAATATTCACATCGGAAAAAAATCGGTGAAGAGACAACGTAAACTGGATAAAACTGGATCGAGCAGCAAACCGAATGAAGGGAGCGAACAAGAGGAGACAAACAACGTGAAACGCGCACGAAACGAATTTTCAAATGAATAAAATAACGATTACCATGGCAACCATACACATAGCAATACATCATTCCGATACCATTCGGTGTTTCAATGATTGAGACTGCAATACACGCACACACACACACACGCACGCGTTCACCATCCATGTGTACAATCAATCCGTGTGCTTTTATCGAAAAAACATTTTAACGCGAAGAAATGTTGTGTGTGCAAGAATCGAAAACATTAGGCAAAACACACATTCAAGATCCCATACTGGATATCGTAGAAAACCATACTGTCTCTCATACAGACGATTCGTATCCATTAATCTAGGCCATTTACTTGAATGAGTTCAACTTCTCTAGAATTTGATAATGTTCGTTGTTCTCTGTTGGTTCACCAAAAGCGTTTCAACGCAGAGAGAGAGAGATAGCAAAAACATTACGATAAAAATGAATCCGTTTGTTCGATCGTTCAGTGCTGCTGTTGCTATGAACCACATTGAAATGTGTGAATGTGTTGCTTTTTTTTTTGTTCGTCGAGAGAAGAACTCTCCGCTAAATATAAAATAAACGTAGACAATGACAGCCACCACCACGTACGCTTGCTCCCTCGTTGTCGTGTGTTACAACAAAGTAAAAGTGTTTGCGCATCAATAGAATTTGTGTTGTTCCTCGTGTCACTGTTCCAAGTATATGCATGTATCCACCTGAAAGCGTAACCACATACAAAAACATACAACAGCAGCACCGTAGGAGCTCTCTGTTCCACACAGTTCACACGACAGCCACTCTGCCATGTATTTGTATATTAACCCACCAAAATGTGTACAAGAACTGCGACAAAAATCTATATATATATATTATATACACACACTCTGGCGGGATGGCTTGGAACAATCTATATACTGGTTACCCTAAAAACAGAAATACCGTGTATACGTAACTTGACATACATTCCGTCTCCCGACCGAATGCAGCAAACGGCTGCTAAACAAATACAATGGCAAAAATCCTCATCCACACACTATTTCACACACACACACACAGAGAGACACACAGAGGCATAAAGAGAGACACTGGTGAAGGAAGCCAGCATTTGGACTGCTGTGTGGTGCTTTTACACACAGAAGACTCGAAAATCGAAAGCATTATATGACGAACACCATTTCCAAATGGAGAGTTTTCAATGCTCTGATTGCTGGTGTATGGTCGATACATAGAACAGTGGCCCCGCATGCGTATTATTGCCTGGCTCATAACCAGTCAAACATCATTCAACTCAGTTTTGCCTGCTGCTGCTGCTGCTATTTTTTTCTTTGTGCTCTGTGCGAAAACATGTTCACGCTTTTCCTGACTTTTAGCTGACTACACAACGGAACGTATATATCAGTTTGCTGCAATAAATTCTTTCGTTGCTGCTGCTGCTGCTGTTTTTCACTCGTTATCTCTCACATTTTTGGTATTGTATTTTACTGAACATTTCGAGACAAAGCATCAAATCTGCAGCAGTTTTTTTTTCTCAGTAAAACGGGATTTTTCACCTTTTACCTGTCTGAATGACGGTGACTTTAGTGATTATGCGATAATGTATGAGGTTTATGTGGCATTCATTAAACTCTTTGCCTTGAGTAAGCACTGAACACAGTGTGTTCAACATACACACACACACACACACACACACACACACACACACACACACACACACACACACACACACACACACACACACACACACACACGCAGAAGACCCAGAGAGAATAGCGAAGGAAATGTGCGTGTGAATGAACCGGAATGCGAATGGAATGCATTTGAATTTGACTTTAAAACACTTTTGGAATTGTGCAATTAAGGGAGAAAGCATTTTGAATACAGATTTCTCTCTCTCTCTCTCTCTCGCTTGCTCAGAGGTTTATTGTATTGCACCAACATCAAACAATGGAATGTTTTTGAATGCAATTGTTAAAAGGGTTTTTTTGTTGTAAAAAAAAAAGTTGAAATGATGGTGCATCAACACAAATCCCATACAAAACAAAAGGAATGGAAGTAAATGTGTGGATTTTTTCGGAGCACGGAAACGTGCTTCCGTTGTTGAAGTTTTGCATTTCAATAGGGAAATTAGGCCAATATAATATATCAACAACAAAAATACATGGTTGACAACCATTGACTTGATTCGATTAAATCGGAAGGAAAACATAAAACAATCGAATGAATCTATGATGCGGTCTCTTGGGAGAAGCGGACGGGGGAGGGGAGGGGGAGAGAGGGGATGGTCATGAGCGAATGCAAAAACAGGACCAATTTATGCCAAGTTTGAATCGTTTTTAACCTTGTCAATAAAATGGTGATTGAATTTATATTGGATGTCGGATGATTGAATGCCATCGAAAATGGCGGTAGCGGAATGTTTACTAAGGCCATGAGCATGTATCAATTTAAACCGACAATTTAGACATTGATATTATCATCATTTATCAAGTATATAATCCCAACAACAACGCCAATTCAATTTCATTTTCTCGCTGAGCTCTCTTCCCGCTCTCTCTCTCTCTCTTGCCTTCACTCATCTTTTCTCTCGCAAAACGCAACAGCGCCTGATTTCAGCGAAAGAGTCAATGCTATTGGCGTTGTTCGATGCACAGGCACAGATGTCGTTAATTTAATTGAACAAATTTAGTGTTTTTTTTTATTTTCTCCAGATCGAATATACTAGTGGCTCTGAAGGCGCTTGTATTGCCTTGTAGCCCACTCGTGTTCGATATAATAGCGAAAAGTTGTGTTTTTCATGTGGAAAAATTCCAAGAAAGTGGAACAAATGAGCCAAAATGAAATTGGCCGAATTCATTTGGCGCGGAGTGGAGGAGAATAGAGGAAGAGGAGTAGAGGAGTAGAGGAGCAGCGGAGTAGCGGAGTGAACACTCCTCTTCAAGTGAAGGAAAAGGAACAAGGTTAAAGAAGGACGGATCCGAGTTTCCTTGCTATCTATCCTCACCAACTCCCTTCTCAGTCTTTTTCATAGTATCAAGTTGATACGTAACGTAAGAGCAAACCACCTTTAAACAAAATAAATCCTCTTGTAACAGAAAGTCTTGATTAAACCCGCTCCATTTACACATCCATTGAAAATTGTGTGACAACACACACAAAATTCGGCGATTTTTCTTGTCTCTGTTCGTCGGGGACAGGGATGTTGTTAAAATAAATGAGCCTTTCGTCAAGTTACACACATTTTTTTTTGTTGTTCATTTTTTATTTGGGCTCCATTTCAAATGTTTTGTTTACAAATTTCACTAAGTAAATGGCATCAATTTCAACACAAATTTATCATTCCACAGAGAAAAAGAGCAAAAACGAGAGAAAAAGAGCGAACACCAAAAAAACACGAATACTGGCAAATCATGTCGCAAAAAGTTGATCTTTAACTTCAAGTAATTTGATAAACTCGTCTCACTCATGGCATTTTGAATTGAAAAGTTTATACGTTTCACTCAAAAGATGTGAAAATATGGATGAAATGCGCGCATTTAAGAGTGAAAACTTTCTCACAATGGATGTCTAAAATTCATTATTTCTTCTCAATTACATATTCAATTTCGAGGCACAAGAGTCTTTTTTCACTTGAACGATGATAGATGAGAATCAGAGGAATATACACACATTTGTACAAACAAACAAACACAAAACTAGAAGTAAAAAACATGAATTGAATTCAGTGAGTGATGAAAACAACCCAAGATAGAGAAATAGACAAGAAAAGATTGTAAACATCATTTGAAAGTTTGTTATCTTTCTTCTGGGGCGTGTGGTAATGATAAGGGCATTGAACATAAACGCATATGATGGGTTCAGTGAAATAGAGAGATAGAGAGAGAGAGAGAGAGAGCATAAGGAGGCGTTGAGAGAACAACAACAAAAAACTGGCATGTTTTCATAGCATTTTCCGTTTAAATGAAAATTAATGTGAATTTATGAAAATTTACTCGCAGCACCACTGAACCGTGTTCAGTGAACACACGTCATAACATTTCACCAAAAAAAAAAAAATCCCATGATATTTTCATATTTAATCTAATTTTAATGAGCATTCACATTCTACATATATTGTGAGTATTCTTGAATGCTCTTCAAGCTTCGCCCCGAATAAGCTATACGCAAACTGTTTTGATGTTGTGCTCAATCATGTTTGGTGTGTGTTGCTCGTTAAAAACTTGAATTGTGCATCATTTATGTCCATTGAGTAGCGATTATGTCAAACAAACAAAAATGTACAGTGATTTTAGCTTCATTCATTTTTTACTTAAGTCCTCAGGACTATGAACTTGCTGCAAACACGTTCAAGTTTTCCGAAAATTCCAAATTCAAATATTCAAATATTGATGGCATTTTCGTCGAAAAGCACCTCATCAAATGGTATTTTTGTTGCAGGTTCCACCCTATTCTAGATGTTATCATCGAACCATGCGCTTTAATGGCCATCAACATTCCACTGTGCCAAATTCCAGTTTCGAGTTTTTTCCTTCAGTTTTGAACAATGAAAAAAATCCATTTGATATACTGAAGCGTTCGACGGCCAAACAGTTCATCAAGCGAAATTTGGCCATAAATTGTGTTTTTGTTGAAACAAATATTTGAATGAACGTGAGCTCAACTTTTTTTTGATGGGGGTATTCAGTTATTCCGTATTTCACGATTCACGCCTGTCACACTTGATTGTTCACATTGTTCACCAGCTTTTTGCTAATTAACCATCTACTTATGTTCTCATAAACACACAATAGACCTGGGCATTTCAACATTTTGTAACCCAACAAATTGAACAAAAACCCCATTGCAAATGGTAAATTAATTAAACTATCGATTCGATAAGCATATATGAGGGTCTTTTGGGTTCAAATTAATGAAAACACCAATTGGCAAAAAGCCATCAACATCTTGGGCATAAACATTACCACGCACCCGAAAAGCATGTGATTGTAATTACGAGTTTTTGACGTTGTTGTAGCAAAATTTCTGTCAATTTTAGCTGTTATTTTTTGCATTTCTGGGGTGACACCGACATTTTTGGGTCGAAAACAAGGTTCAAAAGGACTTTTTTTTATGTGGATATCAAATTTATAAGGTTAAATCTGATTGTTCAAGGTTGGAGTAGAAATGAATCATTTCAAATGAGACACACTGAAATTGTTTTTGCTTTTGTTTCAAAATCACATTCGAAATCAAATCAATTGTTTGCAATAAAAATGCAATTTAACTGATTGAAATAGCACTTTTGGCATGGAAATCATGAAATTCAATCTTACGTGATTAAAATTAATTTTGAGGTCGAGATTTGAAGTTAAGAGGCTTTGAGTTGGCTCTCGAAGAACACCCCAAAATCTCATGAATTTGAAATTTTCTGAATTGGAAGACCAATTTCTATGGAAACAAAACAATAATTTTCTGATATGGAAACGATTTCTTGGGATTTTCTTTCGTTTTTCGCATAAAAACGGGTTTTTTAGAGTAAAATTCCTGAAATGAAGTTCTTGTTCAATGTTCATCAAAATCCCCCCAAAAAAATATTTGAATATTAAATTCGCAGTAACGAAATGAAATAAGACGCATTAATCGAATCCCATCAACAATTATTAGTTTGAATTATTTCCATCTCATTTGAATCGAAAGCATTCATTTGAATCCAGATAATCAATGCAATAGATGGAAATGCAGAAGTTGATTATCAAATTCAATCCACAATTGATTTGGCGGTTTGTTATAATGGCATTTTAATGTTATATGTTGCAATTGTGTATACAATGTAAACACAATGAATATGAGAGCAAACCGCTAACCTTTAATTAAAACCAAACAAATTTTCAAAATTATGAAAACATATTTTCGCGTAATGTTGTGGTTTGAAGTCAGTTTTGAATGATTTTGTTCGGAAACATATGTTCAAAATCTCATATAAATGGTAAACATTAAACTCGTAATGAGTTGTAATTTCGAGAATATTGAATATGGTAAACGGTTCGAGTAGATAGGAAATGAAGAGCAATGGTTCTTTTCAATTTTCGTCAGAAATTTCATTAAAAACTTTGAAAATGTCAAAGTTTCAAATGATTACGCTTGAAAGTTGAATATTTAACCTTCATCTGTCGTTAGCGTTTTTTCAACAAAGTCCATGTACGGAGACAAAATTCTATGGAAAATTGAAAACCAATCATTCCTAGTTTTTTGCTATGATTAAAGGGTACAGTTGAAGGATTGAAAAATACCAATTGCCGAAAAAATTGGGCCAGTGATTTTCCCGGAATCACCTTGAGTCTTGAGGTACCATTTTTTTGAAAAAATGGAAAAATTGAATAAATTCTAATCCAGCTTCTATATAATGAATCATTTTTGTCTGGGTTGTAGTCTGGGAATATACACATCGATTCTATGCCTTCATTCCGTTCAATTTGCGTCCAAGTCGCTTGAAATCCACTAAAACCCAATATCTGGAAGTTGGGATCTAGAGGTTCCCGATAGGGATACCGATCTCAAGTTGATTTATTTCTCAATTATTCATCAGAATATTAACATTCCAAAAATTTCGAAGAAATCGCACGATGATATCATAGAAAACTCCTTCACAGACACCTTCAAAATAGTGTCAAATTTACACTAACGACAGATCCGCGTTAATGCAGTTTGTCGATATATCTGAAAATAGCTTCGATGAAAATTCACAACAGGCTAATTGCAACTCGAAAATCTGAACTTTGTTTCACCAACTTTCGAAATGTCGATGATTTTTTGGTTTTTAATGGATAAAAATAGCCAAAGAGAATGCTTGAATAATTAATTTAATTAAAGAAACTTTTGAATAGCTCAAACCGTGGCCAAAATACCATCTTCTCGTATCGTCATACGAGTTCTGTGAATATTATTGTGAAAATGCGTAAATTGTTCGACAAAAATTAAAAATTCCCATGCAATTTACGAAATTATCCTCTCGAGCTTTCGAATTAGTTTTTAAAAAAAGCCGTGGATTGTTCGTATTTCAACTGAAATCCTTTGTGGAAAACGGACAAAAACATAATTCATTTGAATGACGTATTGTCCAATTGTGTTTTCCATTAAGCGACAGTGAATTTATAGGGACTCAAGTAATTAAATCCATTTTAACAATTTAAAAAACCGCAACCGCCTCAGTAACTTTCAGTTGAAACTAATTTAACAACTATTTTATTAACAGTTAACATTGTGCAAATCAAAATTGATGCCAGTTTTTGAAACTATAAAATGAATTTCAATGAAATAATAACAATTTCAATTGAAAGGCTTAAAACAATTCACTGGAAGTAAATACATCCGCATTACGAGGTGGATGGGAGTTGAAAAGTTGGAAAATATTCTCTATTTTGAATTTATCAAAAAGAGAAAATGGTTTAGAATAATCGGCCGCCGACTCATTAGGTACGTTCCTGTATTTACTGGAGCTCGTAATCGGTCCTAATTCGTGCCAAGTGCTTTTTTTGTGAAGTACACATGTGAAGCATCAAAAATCTGGTTCAAATGTTGGATTTAGGCCATTCAGGCCAAAAGGGACGAAACCGATTTTCCGGACGTCCGAACTTCTTAGGACCGGAAAAAATTTTCCTTAAGAAACTCCGACCCAAAACGCCTAGATTCGAAATTTCAGCCCAATTCCCAAAAAAAAAAAACAGTTTTACGGGAACATAGTCCTCATTGCGAACACTGCACACAAGCATTTTCGAGACGAAATGTGATGCTATCTTCCTTTTTGTTTTGTGTTGTCGCCAATTTGTCGCTTAAATAAAATCCAATAAATTCGGAAGTAAAAATAAGTTTGCCAAAAGAATTGCATTAAAAATCCATCGTAAACGGTCATTCGTCGCATCATGTTTCGCGTATGTGCATGAAAAAAAAAGTCTAGAAAAAAGTGGGATTCGCATTTCGTAGTTGCCGGCTTTGTGTCGACAATGAATATAAGATTGTGATATGTGCGTTTGATTATTGTGAATTTGTATACATTTTATCCATCAAATCGATTGAGACGATTGATTCAAGTTGTCATATTTCTATACAAATATTATGCTCAATCGGAATGACAAATGGGTAAAAAAAAATGTGCGCGCTTGAACAGACACACATGTGCACACACACACACACACGCACCCAGGGAGATAAAGAATATACCATATGAAAAAAACACAAGATGGAAAATAGCACAATAAAAAGTGAAAAACGCACGCAGCGTTGTTCATTCGATGGAACGGTTCACCCACCATTCATGTCATTGTTGCCATCGGATTTTCCACATGGTTGTTTTTGTTGTTGTTGTTGTGCTGTTTGATGCCGAACAAAAGATGAAGAGCAAACAAAAAAAAAAGACACGAACTTATCGAATCACGCATGCAAAAATATTCCGTATTTTAGAGCGCCAACAAAGTACAGTTAAAACCTATTTTTTGGTATTTTGTTAAAGTGTTTTTGAAAACATTTTGTTATGCACAAGGGAATCAAAAACTAGTTCAAACTGGTTGTAAAGGATGAACAATTGTATCGTGCCGTTTGATGGAAACGAGACGAAAATCCATTGAAACAGTTGAGCAACGCTCACGCACACACACACGCACACACACACACGCACAAACCTTGCTGCCACTTTCGGTTGCCTCATTTTTAGGCGGATTCGGTAGAAGCGTTTCATTCAAAGGCATTTTGTGTTCTTTTCCTGTTCTATGGCTATTTTCCTTTTTCCTGTTTCCTACAACGAAAAATTCGTATACATTTTAACTCGTAACTTACGAATCGTAAAGCTCACATCGAAAGGCGCACGCTAATCTTTCAAACGAAATCCAGCGACGGAGAGCGATAGAAAGCGGAACAGAGTAACGGATGGAAAGAAGAAAGATACAACGAAAAACTAAGCCAATTTCAATTCGAAACAATTGTCATAGCGTCGAATGCTTTGAAATCGTCCCCTCGCTGAAAATATAGGCAAAAAGGCAAAATATCACTTCATTTATTTTCCTTTTCCGGAACTGTTTTTTTTTCACTTATATATTCTCTGTCTATCGCTATCTCTTTGTCCTTCTGTTGTGTGCCATTTTTGCGCTGTTTTTGGGGGTACTCAAGCGGCCGTCTTTTATGATAAAAGTGGATCAAAATAAGCGTATTCTTCTCTCTCATCGCTTTTTTTCCCTCCTTTTGCTGCTGATGCTGCTGCTGCTGGTGCTGGATGATTTCTAACCATCTATCTAACAGCACATGGCGCATTCCATCCGCTCTTTCGCACTTACATCCTGTTATCTGCTGATGAACGAAGCACAAAAAGGAGCTTTTCCATGTTTTCCAATTATTCATTTTGAGTTTTACAAATTAAGCGATGACGCCGACGAGATAACGCCAAATTTGGCGAGAGGGAAAAAAACGGGCTCAGTCTCAGTCATTTGACTGTGCAAACAACACACATTGGTCGGTTGAAGATGATGATAACGCAACACGCCATACAATATTCAACGTGAACAAAATGGTTGAAAGGTTGTCGGCTCAAGCATATGAAATTCATATAATCAGCTCTCACAACCACTTAAAATATACAGAGCAAATAAAATGTGCACACAAACGAACAAACAACAATAGATCGAGAGAGAGTGAGAGTGAGCGAGTGAATTTGTATTGCTCGCATTCATTTTAGTTACATTATTATTTGTAGTGATTCAGCTGTAGCTCAGCCATAATATTTAGTTTAGTGAATCCGAGCAATAACAATCCAAAATCAGATTTGGTTTTGTAATTACGAAACGAACTTTTGCTTGTATACCAAGTGGGTTTGGTGACTGTTTATACACATTCGCATATCAAACGATAAATTTGTATTCATTTCACTGAGCAAAGATTTTGGCAAAGCCCAACTGGGGCTTAGGTTAATCCCTTTAAATGGATCCGTTTCCATCTATCCTTTGGGAGAAAAACAGAAATCCATATATTTCAACTATTGGCAGCTATTCCCTAAAGGAAGACCCGCGAATCTTTTAGAGAAACCAATAACAACCTTTTTTTCTAAACGAAATGCAATAGTTTAATAAGCTTTTTCGGTATATAAAATTCAGGCTACTAGTTGCTAATACACTTTAGGCACATTACTCATTGACGAGTCATCAGTGGTGACCACCGTTAGTGCTTACGTAAAGAAAAAAATCCGGATTCATCTGAAAATTACTCCGGATTTAAGGTTGTGAATCCGGACTGACGGTTCAAACTCCGGAATTACGCTTAAGAATCCGGATTTTCAACCAGAACCGATTTTTTTAGTAGATCCATCCGGATTTATGTTTTGGATCTAAGCACTTAGGGTAGCAGTAACCTGACTCTCTTCCGATAAACGAGGAAACATCATCAAATATCCACCAAGCTTCAATATCCCAGGTCCACCGCTTTAGTACCGAATTTATTCATGTTTTGTCATCCATCCGCTTGGATTGGTGAATGAACTGAGTTGATTCATTCGTTTCTAAAAAATCGATATCATTTCTCTGACGCAATTATCCATCTTTGGCCCCCATAAAGAGATGAAAACAAATCACGAATAGCATGCATAATCCTCTGGCAAATGTGTTCATAGAATTCAATATGAATTGAAATAATCTTGCAAGCAACATTTCGACGATGTTTATCTCATGTTGAGACGCACCGCCGCCAAAATCGCTCACTCACTCGCTCAGGCTCTAACTCTACATACACTATCACTACCACTACAGCCATTACGCGCTAGTGAATTGATGCTTATTTGCTCTTTTCTATGAAATACATCACAGACGATGGAGATGTGAAATACGAAAAGTGAATGTACTCTCACACTGTTGGCGTAGAGATGTAGAGAAGATGAGCGACAAGCGACGAGCATATATGAAACATCAACGTTTCATGCGGATTTATTTATAGAATTGAAGATGGAACACACAACGCAAAATGGAAAATGAGCATTAAAAATATTCCCTGAGGTTGTATGGCCATCGACAACATTTGGATATGACGTTTCGAGTTGAGCAACGGATTCCAACATTTCTTTTTTTTTTAACAACCAAGAAAAGAACGAGAAAAAAAGAACTTTCCATTTGAAAATCAATTTACGTATCATGTTACATTTCGTTGGGCCCGAACATCCGTTTGGTGTGTGTGTGTGTGTGTGTGAATGTGACCTTTCGATCTAAAGAGCTCACTTCTTGCCCTTTCGCTCTGAAATCACTTATGCGCTGCATTTCACCACTTTAATGTTGTATACACGCCACAATCAATTTCTCAAAATATATTCAAATTCGCTCGGGTGTCTTTCAGACATTTACAAAGTTTAAGCAAGCCTTTTGGATTGTGTTGTGAATGTTGTCAGTTTGAATGTTCAAACCCTTGACAATGATTTGATGTAATGTAAAACCATTGGAATTTCGAATCGATGCGTGATATTGTGATTTAAAAACACAACAGGCATTAATGTCAATCTATGGGGCTGGTTCTTAAAACATCAATGTCAATATTGCTTAAGCGATCAACGTGAATGCTCTTTGCTTCGAAGCTCTACGAAGTATATACAAGGGAGAAAAAAAAATCCCGAAACGGAAGTTTGGTACATTGTTTTGAGCGATAAAATACACGGCATTATTTGGGCATTCAGTTGAAAATTTCCGATGTTAAAATGATGATGATCCAAATGGTTCGCATATATAGAGTGAATATAAAAATTCTCATCATACTGGAAACTTGGGGATCAAAATAGTATGGATCGAACGAAGAAAAATACCATTCGAAAAAATTCATTAAATTCAATAAAATATTTGTTAAGCTTGAAGACATTCCAAAATTCCGGCCAAAAACAACTCTATAGCAACAACATCTGTGGCAGCAGCCGAACTGAATTGGAAGAGAGAGTGATAGCGTGAGTGAGTGAGTGAGAGAAAGAGACAGAGAGAGAGAGAGAGAAAGCGAGGGAGTGAGAGAAAAGAAACTGCAAACATTTTGGCAGCTCCATTTTAGCATTCCGCTCACAAAATTGGTATTTCGTTGAATGTTTCGAAAGTCGCTCACATTCAAACACACACACACAACAAATAATGGCGATTTTTTTCTTTTCGAGTGAAGCCATAATTCATCTAAAATTATGTCGCACATAATAGCGCAATATATGAGCATTCCATGGTATTGCCTCTACCCCGAGCAATTGCACAACATTTCAAACGGGCCAAACAGAAAAAAAAAATGTTTCGCATCAACAAACTGAACGAACGAAGAGAGAAGCATTAAGCGGTAAATGTGCTCTTATTTTGGGCCCGTTTTTTTTCTTTCTTTGCTCTCCTCAATGTTGTTCGGCTTCAATATTTTCGGTGCACAAATATTTCATTTGTCGCATTGAAATTACGGTTTGGTAACGCTTGTCATGCAAGTGAAACATGACTGTTTTCACGTCTGCTGTTATCAAGTCAAAATGAAATACTTGGGTATTTGCATACTCCGCCATTCAATCACATGCTCTTCAGCATGGAAATGATATTTTTGGAGATGTTGACGAAAGTGAGAGAAGGAAATAGAAGAGAGAGAGAAAGAGAGAGAGAGAAGGCAGGAAAAAGCGCGCAACACCCAATAAACTGACAACAATATGTGTACCCGTGTACAATAAGTCATGCATTTCATTTGAAATCAACTTGACATTCAGTACCAAGTTTTGTAGTTTGCAAAGTATAGGAGAAAAGGTTTTTCGAACAAAAAAAGAGAGAGAAGAACACTAGCGTGTACATGAGTGAGCATGGGCATTTGGGTGTGCTCATGTGTGTCAAGTGGTGTACTGTGCACCACACTGCACACTGTACAACTCTTCGAATGGCTTTCAAAGCTCATGAATATTTGATTTGTTTTTTTTTTATTTCTTCTTTTTTTTGAAACCAACAACACATAATGACATATACTCTGTGTACGATTTACACTGATGGTTGCGTTTTTTTACTGTGTTTGTCACTTTGGTGTTGCTTATGTTGATGTTGATTGTGTCATTTTGGGAATGTGCATGATAGAGGCGGTCATGGGCATTCCGAATCTGGATTTAAACAACATTTATAATTTGCATATGCAAGGGGATCTCGAATTCGAATTCGAATCCAATTCCGAATCCAAATCCGACCCGAATGCCACCCTGAATCCAACCTCGAATCCTACTGGGTCCGAATTTTCCGTTCCGGAACAGATTTGGATCAATGAAACCTGTACCCGTGAGCTCCTCTTGTGTGCTATATGTCATTTATTGCTTGTTTCAAGCATTATGCATCAATTGCGATTACTTTTATCAGTTGCATGCGTTGTTCATTGCTTGCTCCAACGCTCACACAAAATTGTGTTGCAAAATGCATACAATCCGTGTGTTCGTGTGCAATGCGATTGATAGTTGTGCTCAGTGGAGCTGAAGATTGAAATTCTAAGAATGCAATTGAACTGCATCCCCATTAGCCAGCGTACATGGGCAAAAGAAATGGGTCACTAAATTCACATCTCGTTAGATGCTGGTATCCTTGTAGTCCCAAAGAACGAATCGTAGCATTCAAGTAATTTGTGCTCAACATCAGTGCCCACGGAGTAATTTTAATTGGTCACCATTTATGGTTTGAAATGCATCGTGCAAACTTGTGAATCGTCCATTTTGTCCATAGCACTTCATTGTATTCTTATTATCAAAACACCGTTAAAATGGTCGTAAAAACCCAAGAACTATCCCATTTTTATTTTCATCTCACAGAAAAAGTTGCGAACAGAATGCGAGCACTTTGCTCAAGGTGTGTGTGTTGTGTAATGTATGGCCTGAAATGTTATTTGGTCTGCCGAACGACCATTTACCCCTTTATTGATTTATTTTACGGAGAAATGACGATTTAGCAAATGTTCCAACCAGAACGATACAAACAATGGGCTTTGCCACTCTTTTCCATGGCATTCAAGCACTCAACACAATGCGATAAATATTTTATTTATAATGACAATTTATATGCTTTTAATATGTTTATGTGCGATGGAGATAGAAAGAGAGAGAGAGAGAGAGAGAGAGAGAGAGAGAGAGAGAGAAAGGGGAAAAGAGATAAAATGAGCGAGAAAGCAAACGAGAAAAAGAGCACAAAACCAGCGAAAATGGTGGAAACTGTGAAATGAAGCAATTGTATAATTATGATGATGTCCCAAAGTGCCCATTCGCTGGAATACGTAAAGTGTAATAATTAAATAAAGGCTGAGTGTTGGCGGTGTTGTTGCTATTGCCCGATTGCTCTGCTACATATCGACGGTTATCGTTGAATGTGTTGATGTAACGTGTAATGACTCCGAGAGGGAAGGAGGGGAGATGGTGTGACACTATAAATTTGCATATTCTATTTGAAATTCAATTTTCCCATTTTTCCAAGTGCCATCACACTTTTGTGTATGTTTGTATGTTGCGAATCACTTTCTCTCAACCCGCAACCGGGGTGTTATTGCTTCAAGTCCATGCTCTTTGTAACCATTAAATCAGCATGATAAAAATCATTTTGTACCGACCACCAACAGTTTTATATGTACGTTTGTGGCAAACAAGCGATGAGCATTTGTGTACAAAGAGTGTACAAAATGGTTGGTTACGGTTGGCAAAGGCATTTTCTAACCAAAAAAAAAAAATAAATCTTGCGATGCGATGGGCCATGGTCAAACAAATGGTTTCAAGTCTTGAGTGTTTGATTGAATTTATGAATGGTCCATAAAATGGCTACTTTATTTCTTTTTTCTCAGAAAGACTGAGAAGGAGAGAGAGAGAGATAAGGCATGATCTCATGACCAAGCTCAAAACACAATCTCTTACAAAATGCCTCGATTACATTGAACAATGTCTAAAGCTGATTCATCCTCATGAGTATTGATTTTCAACTCAAATTTAATGAATGTTCACACATTTCTGGTTATTCAGTCAGACATATTAACGAGAAAAACACACACACACACAAAATATGCTGGCATTAAAAGCGTTGACATGCCTCGAGACTTACTCTAACCCCTTCATTATTCGTTTGAATTACAACTTCAACAGCATTTTGCACCCCGAAACCACCCAATATCATAAGTATTTAAACAGCAAATTAATCATAACAAAATTCCGCTACAGCACAACAACAACAACAACGAAAAAAAAAATCCGAAACCAATTAATGCACGCACAACAAAAAAATACAGCAGACGCTATGTGTATTTTGCCATCATTAAATGGGTGGCAGCATTTTTTTGCGTCGGCATGTCATGATATTCAATTTCGTTTCGTTTTTTTTCATCGAAAAAAATGATTCGAGACATTTTACCATCACAACAATTTTAAGCCAATGAATATACAATTGCCAGCCATTTTGTATGACAGAAAGCTCAATTCCCATTGTTTATTTACGTAACAAAAGCCATTCAAATTACAATTCATCATGACAAACGCATGGTGACATGCTCGGCTCCGTTTTTTTTGTCATCAAAAGACCTCTTTATCCACAGTAAACACAATGACATTGCAAACGCGTGACTCTTTTAAATCAAAAGAATGTTTTACTTTGTGTAGCTGTGTGTAGCGTTGTGTACGTCTAATAAAATAATATGCAATTGAAATAGCTTCATGGTATTTGCGTTCAACGTTCATAAATTTTCACCACTATCATTTGCATACAAATTGCTATTGCCATATTCGGTTTTTGGCACAGCCCACACAAATGTTTGCATTTGGTATAGGGTAGACCTCATTGGGTTGATGACACCCGAAATTTGTTTGAGGACATTCATGGATTCGTATTTTGGGGTCAAAGGAAGCCAACGTTCCGAAGATTGAACTAGATACAAAGACGGTTTAGGCGTGCCTGTGGACTAGGTTTTCGAACAAAATAACCTCAAACTTTGCTCAGGTCATTTTTTCGATGAAATAAACCATCTAAATTCGGTAGGAGCAGCTGATGATATATTCGAGGTGCACTCCATTTTTTGAAACCACTCTCGAGAGAGAATTTCAAAAATGGGGTACACCTCGAGTGTGTCGCTGACTGATTTTTATGCATTACGATGGTTTATTTCAATGAAAAAATCAAAGCGGTGCAACGATGAGACTCTGAGATGGGGCTACGCTATGCATATCATATGGCATAGCTTACTTCGTGCCCTAGCGCATTTGTATGTCGCTTCACCGCTTTGGAAAAAATGACCCAGACATAGGTTTACTGCGATTGGATAGAAATTTTTCATGAAATTTCAAGGGGGGAGAAGACCCAACGTCCTCATATCGAATTCGAATATTGGGAATGTGCTTATTTTGACCCAAAAACAACAAACCGAGGGTGTTCCCCGACAATCCAATATATCGACAATCCCACTGAACCAATCTAGAGACACCTTAGAATCACCCTAATAAGCAACAAATGCGCTGTAAAGAACATTCGCGGGATTTATTTGCTATTTTTCATGGAAATTATACCAGTCTGACATGATTATGATGACAATTGCACTGCTTTTTTTGTCAATTCGGGCGGTATCTTGTATGACTCGTGCTGTTTTGCCGTTGATAAACCACAAAATATGGCACATTATGAGGCTGATGTCGTTAACTCAACATGATTTACTTTGGATATGTCCAGGCAAAATGAATGTTTTAAAACAGCCAACGGCAAAAATTCGCACATTTGCCATGATCTTTGTTTAACTTTCTTCCAAGTCAAACACGAGCTGCGGTTCGAGTGTAGTTTTCTAAATTAAAACATACTCCCACATAAATTAATAGACCATCACCATAAATCCCTATAAACACATTTTGAATTTTTGGTCGTTGTCGCTGGTGCAAAGACACATCACGTCGTCGTTATTCAACATTTACTTCACTAGAAAAGCAAAACCAAGGTCATGAATGATTATTATTTACAAAAGAAACCAAGCAATGAGCTTGAGCAGCAAGAGCGCTTACTTGAAATTCAAGTTGAATGAATCAACAGTGATAAATGAAATGTTTTGGTTGTCTCTTATGGTTCAGTGGAATGTTTGGCGTCCAAACACACCACATAGAGATATATTGTTTACTCTAAGGAGTTTGGAGGTGGCAAACGAATAGACTAACTTGTTTAAACAACAGATCCAAAATTAAAATTCACAAATAACTGAAACTGACATCTCTTTAATTAAAAGAGTAGCCTTTCAAAGCAACAAAAAAAAAACACTATTGCAAGCAGATTTTGAATATTGAAGCCGAATTTGTAGAAAAGCTGTCAAATTAAGAACTCAACGATGATGAAGAAAAAAAAAATCCACAAAAATTACGGTTCAAAAATGATGAAATGAGATAGAATAATTTCAGATACTTGAAAAAAATCGCCCGAAAATGTAGACTTCTAAGCTTCTTCTCTTTTTTTTTTGTTTGAAGGAAAATTTCCAGTGAACATGTGATCATGTCATATGAAACTTTTCATTTACCATCGCCAAAATCACCATCTCTCGTTCCATTTCTGTCTCTCTCTCTCTCTCTCTCTTTTGCTGTTTGGAGATTAAGAAATAATGAAACTTTTGTTGAAACTGACACGTCTTAAGCATCCTTGGAATTTTGTAAATTGAAAACATCAACCGCACTAACTTTTGTTGTGTGTAGATAAGTTTCGTGTGTGTGTGCTTTCTTTCTCTGTCTCTCAGGCTCTCTCTCTCTCCACAGCTAACGTTCCGAGAAAACGAACTTTAATATTCTTTTTGTGTGTTTTGGCTGCTTAAAGTCTACTTTGCTCGAGTTGTTGCGACGCTTCATGACAGTTGAAAGCGGATATCAACGAAAATATCTTCTTATGTCATGTGCCTTTTAAAAACAGGCTAATATTTGAAATTGTATACTAAAAATGTGTTGTAAAGTTGGCGCACGAGCTGAACAAGACACCAATTGGGTAAATGGGCGTTTGAAGTGGGCTAAGCAGCCACTTTTCATGGATTCACATATATAAAATTCCGAAAAAAATACGTTCACATTTTAAAAGTCGATGCAAAAACCTTGTTTTGATACTCAAGCCCAAAAGTTCTAGGTACTTCGTTCCCATGGAACTTTTTTGGCTCCATTATTTCGTTTGATGGAAGGAAAAAAACAACAATCGAAGGGAAAGTGTGAATAAATTCACAATTTTCATATGCACATACGTTATGCATATGCCTAAGTAAGAAACAGGCTTTAAATAAGCGGTAACTGTGAGGCTAAAATGCAGGATTTTAGTTAAAATTCTGTTTTTAGGAAGCTAACAGTTTGGAATGTTCAAATGGTTAAAATAAAAAACACATAATAAACAATAATCAACATAAGAGGACCAGAGGACCAGAGGAACTATGCGATTTTGGAAAATGTCTTTCAAATTCTTTTGGTTTTTGATGGAGGTGAAAAACTCGATAATTTGTTGGTGTTTTTTTTTAGTCAGCGAAAGTCTTAGCATCCCCCAAAATGAAATAGAGTTGACTTCTCGATATTCCGAGAAAAAAAAATCAGAACTCCCTACATCTTCCGAGGAGGTGTAAGGAGTCAGGACCACCTAGTAGGTGGCACCTACTTGAGAGCCTATGATACTTCAGCAAAATGTCGGTACTCGTGAAAAATCCTTATTTTAAGCCCTAGTAAGAGCCATTTCATTTGGAAAATGATGATATTAGATCAAAATCATGAGCCTCATAGCGATAAATACTCCGCATAAAAAAAACAGATCATAATGCAAAATAAAAAAAAAACATGCCGCATACATCGAAAGAACGGAAAAATTCGCACAACCGTGAATCGAATAGTCGAATAGTCGAATAGCAGGAAATAAAGTACACATCATCACGGTGTGGTGAAAAAGAGAGCGAAAACAGAAACTGAAAGCACAGTCGACAGTGTTCAGTCAGTGTTCAGGCCCATGCGTTTCGAAAGCACAATCCACATTGATTACGTAGCAACGGCAAAAATCATACAAACACACACACACTTCATCAAAATCATCACCATTCAGCGATTCAGCCATTCGAATGCGACAAAGCTGTTCAATTCTCAAGCAACGCTTGCGGTTGAAAACGCAAAGCGTTTGTCATGTGTGTGTGTGCGCGCGTGTGTGTGTTTTGGGCAAATGACTCAGAAATCTCCTTGATAGGTCGTCAAGCGACTTCACATATTCTTCTTCATGTTTGAGCTGAGCAAAAATCTAAAGAAGCATGATATAAACTCAAATTTCGGCATCGAAAACTGAAATTCAATACTCACCAAATTAAAAATGACGACGAAAAACAAAAAATTGCTTGAATTGTTTGTATTTGTCCTATGAAACGGGTTGGGGGTTGCAATGGTCTAAATTCTCGGTGTTGCTGTGTCGCATGTAATTTTACACTGTGTGTCGAAATTGATTGTATTTTATTACCGATATGAAATGTGTATGCGATTTAGAAATTCTAATAATAAATTGTTATTGTTGTTGTTGTTGTTGTTGTGTTGTAATATGTGGGTGTGTATGTGTCTTGTTGCGCGCACAAACTTTGGGTGGGTCAAATAAAGTTCCTTATGCGTTGATATATATATAGATTGTATTGAGAGACTTTTCACAAGTGAATCAAGTGTGTGTGGTACCGTTTTTGTGCCGAGCGGAAAAAATGTATAAGCGAAACGTTATGAAAACTTCTGAACCCGCTTTATATTCCCTTGTTTTTTTTTTTATATTCGGTATTCCGCACGTGTATGCGTGCGTTGCGTGTATACGATTTGTCGTTGTGCGGCTAACTGCTTTTAATGACGGCACTGGATTTTGATTGTGCTAGTGAATGACAACACACCACGCGCACAATGGTGACGTTAAATTGTATTACAACATCCAATGGAACGTTTTTTTTTTCTTCTTCTTTTACTCTTTATGTTACTCACACAAACTCGCACTGAACACTCGATGTGTATCCGGAATGAAATTCCGAACCAACACCAACACCACCAATTGTAAAATCACACACTCGTTTCTTTGTTTGACGGTTTTATTGGTTGCAAATCCTTTGATGCGTTCAAATCGTTTTCTTTTTTTGTACACACGTTTTATCGAACACTTTCTAATTATTTCTGGAAAATGAAAAAAAAAACAAAAATTGAAGAGTTTCAACTCGCTATGAAGTAATGCGTTTGGATTAGGATTTTATTTAAATTTCATAAGTTCAACACATTTGCTTGTTTGACATGGTTTCAGTTTCGAATTTCAGTTTCTTCATTTAATATGCATCAAGGATTCATTTGAGTAGGATTTAAGCTTATTCCATTTGTTCCATTTGGTTAGCACATGGATAAGGACGTGGTAGTTGCCGTATGCGATGAATGCAAAGCGAATCGCTTGGAGCGACACACTCACACAGCCTTTCGTAAGGTCCGTATGCAGCGACGTCGCGCCATCAATGTGAAACCACACAAGCACACATACACACACACACACACACAGAGCGTCCACGGAATAAACGGATTGCGGAACGGGAGCAGTGAGCTTTTCTTTTATGAGTCAATCGTTGGTGACGGTGGCTCAGACTAGGAATCACCGTGCTTACGGCATTTTGCCGTTTGCCTCTCAGCTAATAATTATATTTGTAAGCTTTCTCTCCATCCCTCTGTCTCCCAGTTATGCTCATTCCCTCGCAACCATTTTTCGCCTTCGAAACTATGACATAACCGAATTTCTTATATATATATATGTTTTTTTTCTCTCCCTCCTCAAAAGCTAAAAAAATCTACACTCGGATTACACATTGGCAATGCGATATGACGCTTGTTATGTCCGCAAATAGCGCTTCAGCGCGAGTAAAAAATAGATATAGGCGATTTTTAGACGGTTTTTGGTGCGTTGAGCGCTTTTTCTCTCTCTCTCTCTCTCTTGCCTTCTCGGTTGTTTGACTTTGGTATTATTTGCATCGGGCAAACAAAGCAGGAAATCATGATTTGATGAGGGAATTTTCGGGTGTTTTTTTTTATTTTTTGGAATATTGTTTTTGTTTTGTGAAGCGGAGAATATGGGGTGCGTGCAATGGAAGATGAGTGGTAAAAGCCAGCCGAAACGAATTTCAAGAGCCATAATGCCCCTTTGAGCTGTTGTTGTGTGTAGCGAACAAATGACTGAGCAATAGCTCATCGAGCAATGTAGCCAAGCGTCAAGGACGGGTGCAATATTTTTTTTCGTCTTCTCTTCCGTGCTCTTTTGTGTCATGAAAATCACACTTTTTATTTATTTACATGAAATAATACACGGCGCCAAATTTGTGGGACAAAATGGATTGTGAGACAAAGATCCTGGCCAATCCATTGGGGTATGTCGGGAATTAATAGCTGCCGCTATAACGCAGACCATTAAAAATGATTAAGTCATTTTTTATGTGTATGTGTGTGTGTTTCGGTCGACAATGTGAAACAATTTTTTTTTTTTTTTTTTGGGACGAAAGCATGAATTTTAACGCAAACGAAAATTACGCTAATGCTTTTAAGCTCTTTAGCATGCGGTGACTTGGAGTTGACTTGTGTGTGTGTGTGTATGACATTCTCATGTATGGAACACATGAAATTTGCTTTACTACACACTCACATCAGCCTGCCGGAGCCAAAATGTGTTGGGATTGTTCGTGCATCGACGCTCAACACCGCAATATAAATGCAATATTCATACGAAAAATAATTATCATAAAACACACGGGCTAATGAAAGTCATTTACATTTCAATCAGCATTTGTTGGTTTTTTATGAGCATTTTGTGAGTGATTCAAAAAGTTAATTTTTTGTTTAAAGTCTTCAAACGGGGTTTACATTTTTCAACAGGGTTTTTTTGTGTTCACGAAAGGAACGAATCGGTCGATGTTCAACAAATTTGACGCTTGACTTTGGAACAATCATTCAAATGTCGCTAGTTTTTTTTTCTTTTGCTGGTTTGCAGTAGAGTTATTCGTTTCACTCTCGTGTCGTGGTTCGCATTTTCATTTTATATGCCAGTCTCACTTGATTCCAAAACCAATTTCATTTCAACAAGCTCAACATTCGCGTTTTCAACTCACGCAATGCCATCGATTTTTTGTGTCGTTCCGTTTTGTTCGCTCGGGTTGTTGGTTTTTTTTTATTGTTATTGGCCCCGTGTATGTGCTTGGTTTCCTTTCTTCATTTCTCGTTGATTATTTCGTTTCCGTTGAGCTATTTTTTTTTTTCATATTTTCCCATTTTGTTTTTGGTTGGTTGGTTGGTTGGCTGGTGTTATTGTCGCTGTCGTCAATTTACTGCGATAATTTGTTGGCTGTGTATAAACTCATCATTGCACAGATACAAAACACCGTTTGGCGGCTTCAAACAATAAAAAACCACCTCGATTTATTTTTGGGTGGGTGATTTTTTTGTGTCCTGACAACACGAGAATCGGCGATAAGAGTTGGTTTTTTCCAATGACATTTTTGTCATTGTAAAAAATCGAATTATTTCGATCGCTTACCCAATCACACACAGACACACAGAGAGAGAGACACACACATGAGCATGGGGGGCATGGAGTACAAACAAAAGTTCAAAATCACCTTCGAAAAGAAATAAAAAAACGAACACACAAATTTAAGATTGTGCGATTTATTCATGTTTTATGTATGATTTGTTAAGGACTGTCATTGACAGAGTCAATCAAGTCACTCGCGACATTGTTGGATGGAACAAATATCGCAAATGAACCTCACAATGCTAAAATTGTCCACTCTATTTGTGTGATTTGATTTCATTGCATTGTTGATGGAATTTTCGAAAATGGTATTTTCACAATGTGAAATCCGCATGCAACGGTTGTGCTCTCAACCGTGCAACCAACAATGGTTATGTAATTTGCTTGATATTTTAAATGTTTTGATGGTTTCAATAAAACACCAAAATCGAATAAAAACAAATGTGCCTGAATCCAACCAATTCCAAATGTTATTTGAATCAGTTGTTGAAAAAATCTCAACGAAAAAATGTCAAGACATTTCAAGTAAATTGAGTGGAAAACGAACAGAACGAAGAAAAAAAACACACAAACACACACATTTCGTCGAAAACAATTAAAAGAAAAACCGAATTGTCATTGCTTTAATTTCATATCGTCAAAAAAACAACGACGACGACGACGACGACGATGAGAAAACCAACAACAACAAAACATGTATCGACATTCACAAGTGACATCGTTGTACCCGTGCTATGGCTTGAAAATAATTGCCACTAAAATAAAGCCACAAATTTTCCATCCATGAATATTTGAAAAGCAAGGAGAAATACACGAATAACACAGCAACAAAAAAAACCACCACCAACAACAACAACAACAACACATAACACACAGTCACATTCCTATTCGATGGGTGTCCTAGTGGCTTTTATTTCGAGACTAAGACCATGCCGTGGTTGTGCTATAACACTTTGTACAAGCAAATGTATTGAAGTTTTTTTTTCCACATTTTATTTTTTTCTTTTGTCATTTTGATGGGGTTTTTTTTCTGTCTTTCTTTGATTGGATCACACTAGCACTCGTTAATAAATCATTGACATGGATTCAAAAACCAAAATTCGATTTCAAACAGCAAAAAATGTTAAGCAAATGAAAGTCCGTTTTTTTTTCGTTCAATGACATTTTGGTCGCAAAAATAGAGAAAAAACAATTTTGAGAAAAAAAACTAGCGTCAAATCAAATCATGTTTTTTTTAAGATCGAATTTGTATGTAAGTTCACAAAAAAAATTGCTGAAATTGAACTTTGCAACAGGAAATTCCTGGTCAGGAATCCTGTTACAGGATTGAATCCAAAAAATCTAAATTTTTCGCAGCAAATAACAAAAAAAAAAAAAAAAAAAAATCAAAGAAAAAAACAACAAATATTCGCAAAAATCCTCTCTCATATGAACACAAAATGAATTTGATATTTGTGGTCCCTTTATTCATTTAAAATGCTTTCGTCACTCTAGCGGATTCAATTCACTGTATGAATATCGATTTTCACTTACACTAAAACTGTTCTTGGAATCCTTTTTAAACCACTCACACGACAAAAAAAGAACTTCCACGAAATGTATATTTCTTTGCCTTTCTAATTTGGTCTACGTTCAAAAGATTTTTCTTTGATTTTTCACTAAAAAAAAAAACAAATTGGTTTGTTCTATTTGGTCAATGCTTTCGTTGAATCCGTTTCACTGGTTTTTGATTTGGAATAGAAAATTTCGGTTCATTTATTAACGGATTGAATAAAAATGAAATTTGCACGCACTGAATAGTAAATCCAAAACTAAACACACACGATTTCAAATGAAATAAATTGAACGAAATTGTTTTTCTTTTTTTCTGGTTGTTTTTTTTTTTTGTCACACAAAATCAAAATCAAAACACTAAATTATTTGCAAATATTATTTATTTTGTTCTTCAGTTTCTTTTCTTCTTGTCTTATTTGTTTTTTTCCTCTTTTTGTGTTGGGTGTATATATAATTTTTTTTTTATTATTATTTTTTTTTTTGTCTTATGAAGCACTTGTTCGTACGATGGCCCGGCCCGTTCTCTATGGTGGCTCGTTTAAACTGCAGTCCTCAACACAGGAACACCAAAGCTACTGCTACAACAGCTCGAAAATTTCACGAAAGCTTTTCTTTTGTTGTTGTCATCTTCTTCTTTGTAACCGTGCAGCAGCAGCTGCATGAATAAGATAGATATAGGATTTAACGGTGTTTTCGCGCACCATCACCACTGCACAGCATCACACACCATCACAAAGTCATCGAAAATATGACCCATATTATATTCGATGTATGTATGAGTATATATCAATGAACAATTTTGACAATTTGTGACTGAGAATGAATTGTGTCCGTGTGAATGAGACGCATAGAGTGTGCGTTGTTTTGAATTCCAAAGCACTATCGACCATGCTGTCATCCTGCTTCTAAAAACGAACGTTTTTCCATATATATACGCAACCATTGGGATTGTGTGCAATGTGCGCTCCTTTTAAGCTTTTGCACATGGTGACAGACGGTTACACTTTTAATGTGGAACCGAAACAAAGCTTGCGAAAGGACTTTTTCACGCATGCTCTGTTCGTGCAGTTCTATTACAGTTCGAACACTTTGGGCTCTTCATCGATGCTTACTGCATGCTAGTTTACAGGGTGTGGAATTTAAGCACAAGGATAAATGAAAACTGAACGACGGTTGAATATGCTAAGGGGTGAATTCGGGGACATTGATCGTTTTCACTCGAAGTTTTTTTTATATAATGTTCGGGTTTTCACCATTTTCGCCAAATTTCGACTGTTTTCGACCAATTTTAGCGCAATTGGCAGATACCAACCAAATTTGATTATATAACCATATAAGTATACACTATACAGTATGTTGGGATATAACACACATCCGGGCTTTGTAAATCTACCCGAATCCCATCTGCATCGTTTAACAGAACAAAATATAAATCGTCTTCCCGCGGATCAACCAAACAAAAGATGTTACGATGATCTTGTTTACTGGAGCCTTGATATCGCATTTGGACACAATTTCGGTGTCTGGGGGGGTGTAAAATCATGTCCGAAATAAAAAAATGAATGAAATTGTCTGAAAAGTACCCAAAAAAAACATTTGAGCAGCAAATTCGACAAATTTTTTTTCCAGAGTGCGACCTATGAATGGAGTCAATCCAGCATTCAGACTACTGTATTCCAAAAAGCAATTTCAATCAAATAAATATTTATCTATATCAACTGAGCCTTGCGAAATTATCTAGGAAATTATTTAGACATTTCGCCAATTTATCGATATTTATTGAAAATTGGAAAAAATATACGTTTTTTCAGCAAAAAAATCGTTTTTTTCATCTTTTTAAGCAATTTTGCTAAGATTTTTCCGGGATTGTTTATATTTGAAAAAAAAAAATGTATTCCTCATTCCCTCTTAACCATAAACCAGTTGAGCATATACATTCTGCTTCTGTGTTGTGTTGCTTCAAGTAAATTGTTTGTCCTTTTAATAATTTAGATTTATTCATGTGATGCCAACAAAAAAATGAACAAAATTACGTGAGGTGAATAACAAGAGCATGTTAGCGATTGTATGCAACCCATTGAACCCCGGGTAATATCACATACTATGAACTATAATGAATTATAGCAATTTTTCCATTTAAAACGACTTTGAAGGTCTCAACACTTCCCAAGATACTCCGGAGGAATAATTGCGTGGGATGAGGCAAAGACACTTCACTAAAGAGTACACTCGCTCTCTCTCTCTATGTAGATAGAGATTTAGTGGTTATAGTAAAGTAGATTTTTGTCTAAGAAAAGTGTTTTGTCCAACACCATTTGTGACCACCACCACATTTTCAATGTGCATATAACATGAATAAATGAAAACATTACAAAAGTTGCAGTTTGTATTCAATTGCATAAGTGATGTTGAGGTGAATATTCGATAGATTGTCACTGCAAACAGACAATAAAATAAATTAAAAAGATAAAAAAGACGAGCTATAAAACCGAATCTAATAATGAATTTCTTCTCATCGTTATTATCATCAACCAAATCTCATTCAACGTCAAATTTCGTCCAGCAACCAGCCACAAAGCGAGCTACAAAGCAATAAATGTGGCTCCAGTTCAACTTTAGTTCTGTCATTTGTGATTTTGTACGTTGTTCGATTTTAACGCCCAAAAATGTTGTTAAGTTTACACTTTATGGCTTAACTTGATGATTTCACATTAAAAATGCTCGAATCAAAAAACGGCATTAAAATTCATCATAATGAACCATTTGTTCATATATATGTTCGCAATAAAATCGGTATATCACTAGAGTATAACCCATACTGTGCAACGTGTTTTATATTGACAACACTAGATAAACAATTTACGGTGAAATTTGTGTTGTGTATCGTGTATTGTGGTATTGTTCTGTTAAAACTGTTGCCGTAGTAGCAATGTCGACTGGTCGAAATGTTGATTCATTCATAAAATGATTTCCCCTTCGGTTGAATTTCGACAAAAAAAAAAACATTCGATTGTCAATGTAAACGATCCATAATGTCAATAGGTGTTGTGAAGCAAGCACTCGTATAAATCCAAATGTTGAGCATAACCTCACTTTGATCATTTGTCAAATGACTGTTGTGAAATGTCAATGCGATACATATGAATATGTCAATGCGACGATTCCATAGCAAAATATTCATTGTCATTTCGGAAACCAAAGTGTTTATTGATCAGGGTATTTGAGTTTAGTTCATCAAATTCACCCGACGTATGGATTTTAGTCTGCTTAAAATGCTCGTCAACGATCTGAATTGATGAAATCAAACAATTTCAGTGAAAAATACACACCAAAACTGGATTCCCGATGGAATCGTCACAATGACACTCGTTTCGGCTGTTTATTTTATTCAGCACTTTGACTTTTCTATCTCCAAAAATGGCTGAAACGTAGCACAGATAGAAGAGAGCGAAAAAAACGCACTTCGATGTCTGCTGTTGTTATTTTTGTTCTTCTTCTTTTTCCGTTTTTCATCAAATCAGCCAGAGTCAAATACGTAAAATTTTATTGCATCGAAATCAAATTTTTTTGTTGTTGTTGATATTTTTGTTGTGTGATTTTCATTTTTGGAAATTGAAATTGCATAGAAACGAACTTCGAAAAAAAAACCAAAAAAAAAAAAAAAAACACAAAACAATAATCTGTGATGTGAAAAGGAAATGTGTGAAATGTGACATGACAAAACAAAAATAACAAAACCTTGAAAATAATAGCGTTTAGTGTGTGCATGAAGCGTATACGACGCCTGGCCTGTCTTTAATGTGTATGAAAATAGTTTTTTTTTTTTCGTCATTTTTCTTTTTCTTATTGCGGTAAACGAAATGTAACAAAAATCGAGACGAAAAACGGCAAACCATGCAATCAATATGATTGCATAAAATTAATACCGTATCATCGATTGTGTGTTTTGGGGGGTTTTAGTGTGTAATAGAAAATTTCCAAAACAAAATTTACGACTTTTGTCGTATTAATACGTGAACAACGGTGAAAAACGGCAACCCAAATCATTATTACATTGATTTGTAAATCAAAACAATTCGCAAAAGTATCGCATAAAAAAGAACAAATTAGCGACAACAATACAATTACAATCGAATTTAAGTGATAGAAATTAGATGTGGTGGTTTTGTATGGCCTTTTTTTTGCTCTCAGTGTATTGAATTTTATTTAGCCTACAAACTGTGATTTTCAGATTGAAATTCGTATTTTTTTAGGTGAGTTGATGGATGGTTGGTTTGTTGTGGTCACGGAAGTAAACATAGTTGAGCTAAACTAAAGACCTAATGTCTGCTTGGAAACCAGTTTACTCAAAACTATTTATCGCTGATTGTGGCGAATCAACTTTTTCGTCGATTTGAATCAATTTTCGTCGATTTGAATTAATTTTTATTAATCACGTCAATTTTTGCCAAGGAAAAAATTCAAGCAATCGCTAGTCGTCCGATTGAATGTGTGGTATCAGCAGTGCTAAATTAGCGCTGCTAATTCAATACAAACGTTTTTATTTGCATTTTATTACATTTGATGCCGTCGTAGAGATGACAGCAGTGGTGCGATTGTATTGGTCGGACATCAATTATCATGTTTACTTCGTGTAAATGTAATAAATGTACAAAAGGCAAATGCCTAACGTTTGTTTACTCTTATTTGTGCTTAATCTGCTCACAAAATCGCTTTACTCATTGTGTAAAATGAATTTGATAAATGTATTGCTGTTTTGCGTGCGCAAATCGACGAAATTGTTGCATTCGACCATTGAACCCGTTGAGCCACATTTGAATGTATTTCATTTCATTTTGGTTTTGTTTGTTTGTTTCTTTTTTTTTGCAAATTTCAGTGTTAGATAAAGAGATATCGTTTTTGGTTGTTGAAAAATGTCAAAATTCATGAATCGGCCACCGCCAACCGTCATGTCAACGGCCACATTGACAAGCAGCTCAACATATGTGGAAAAATTGATGATCGGTTTGGATCATGCACCGCCTGCTTTTGATTTACGTACACAAATTATCGGTGTTGGTGGTGCAAATTTAATTTATATTCGAAATGAAACGGGTGCTGTGGCAACGCTACGTGGACGTGGTTCAATGTTTATTGATCCAGCGCTGGGCATTGAATCACCGGAACCGATGCACCTTTATATTGAACATACACGTTTGGATGCACTACAAAATGCAAAACAATTAGCTCGAAATTTAATTGAAACATTGCAACAAGAATTAGCACATTTTCAACAGATGAATCCACCAGGACCACCAGGACCACCTGGTGCAACGCCAGTACAAAATATACAATATTCACAGCAAACAGTGCAAAATATGCAACCAACTCACGCGCAGGTTCGTAGAATGAATCGAATCGTGCTCAAATGTTGGATTTGGGCATTTCAGGCGAAAAGTGAAGAAAAAGTCTTTCCGGACACCTGAAGTGCCTAGATCGAAAATTTAAGGCCGACTCTAACGAAAAATCTCCGAGTCAGATCCGACTGTAAAGTCTGGTGCTAGCTCCGGTGTTAACAAAAATTAACTCATTTTGATTCTTTTTTCTTTGGATTTAGGTAATATCGACGCAACCAGTGATACCACAAATGTCAGTGCCGCCTCCAATGCTAGCCGTTCCGCCGCCATCAATGCAAAATGTCGAGCAAATCAGTACGGTGAATGCGCCAATCGTACAGCAATCAACAATAGTAACACAAAATACCCCAACAATGGTAACAGCAACGGTACAAACAGTAGCCGCTCACAGTCAACCGCAGATAATTCAACAGCAAATTTTGCCCGGCAATATGGTCATTCAACAGCCCGTGCAAACAACATTACCAACCAATTTAAATGTGCCACCGCCAACAAATATCATCCCAATGAAACAGGGTCACATTGTACCATCACAAGTTCAATTATCACAGCCACCACCAAATTTACAACTTCAACAGCAACCTACACAAATTATGCTCAATCAACCGCAAACCAATTATCAGTACATTCAACAAACGCAAACCGATGGCGGTCAACAGCAAAATGTTACAATTCAACATATTTATCAACCGCAGGGTATTGTACAGCAAACACAATCGATAAATTCATTTACAACACAACAGACAACGGTTCGTCCACCATCACAGCAATACATTGTTCAAGGGAATACAGCGTATCCATGCATAACAGCTGTACCACCGCCAAATATAATACAACATCAACCGCCACCAATGCAACCCGTTCCAACCCAGCAACAAAATATTATCTTTCAAACAACCACCAACCCGCCCGCTCAAATCCCATTACAACAATTACAATTCCATCCGCCGCCAAATATGTTAGAGGCTCAAGCAATTTCATCGAATGGAAATGAAACCGAACTCAATGCATGTGTTAAAGAGGAAACATCCAGCCCGGAACCAAATGAGCCTATAAAATCGGAAGATAAATCAGACACAGACCAAAATACGGAATTGATGGAAAATTGTCAACAAAATGGACCAAATTTATCGATGCAAGTACCGCCACCAATTCGATTTACATCCACTCCAATTATGGCTGTGCCACCGCCAATCAGTTGTGTTCAACATATTGTTGGCAATACAATTATCACCACGTCACCGGCAGGCGCTCAATCACATCAGGTCAATCAAATCTATAATCCGGTTTCGTTGCAACCAATTCAAGCGCCGCCACCCGGCCAACAGCAAATCCATGTTTCATCATCGGGACAACATTTTCTTGTCAATACTCAATATCCACAACAAACATTTCAACAAGTGC
This sequence comes from Aphidoletes aphidimyza, assembly GCA_030463065.1. Classification (NCBI taxonomy): domain Eukaryota; kingdom Metazoa; phylum Arthropoda; class Insecta; order Diptera; family Cecidomyiidae; genus Aphidoletes; species Aphidoletes aphidimyza. The sequence continues at coordinate 40,980,250 of CM059999.1, forward strand.
CGCAAAATACCGTACAAAGTTTTCAACTCACGGCTGCCCCGCAAACCAGGTAAACCTTTGTTTGCAATTACATTGGACGAAAAGTAAAAGTAAAGAAAATAAAATGTTTTTTTTTTTGTTAGATCGGGACAGAATGAAATTGTGATGGTTAGCAATCAAGCGATACTTACACCTTCAGTCAATCAAACAGCCGGTGCTCAGCAACAAACACGTAAGATTTTTGGAATTTCATCGAAATTTTACTTTTGAGATTTTGAAATTGACTAAAATTAACTCTCTGGTTTGAAATAGGAATTTTTAATCCGCACATGGCACCACCAACGGTAACTGGCATGTCCGTTCAATTTCAACCGGTGATGCAAACTCATGTGGTGGAAAATCCACAAATAATTGAACAAACATCACAATCAAATTTCCAAACTCAATTGCAACACATGCAACAACCGATTCAACAAACCATGCAACAGCAAATGCAACCACAGCTACAGCAACAGTTGCAACAAACCGTACAACAGTCAATGCAACATCAAGTTACCGAAAATCAACAAAAAATTAATGGCATGACATTTGCGGTGCAAAGTGTACCACAACCCGTGCCATATCCATCGCAGGTAACAAGCTTAATTAAGGCGTTTTTTTTGTCTTTCGCTTGATCAACAATGCTCATAGTATGAACGTCATAACATTCTGGTGGAAAATTATTAACGAATTTTGATGTAAATTTTAAAAACAGATGGATGAATCACGTGTTGGTTTAAAGCGTAAACGAAATGGAGAGGATGATCATGGTCCACCAAAACATTTACTGCCACCACGAATGGGCATGGGGTAAGAATTTCATTTTTTCATTTGCTTTTTATCAAAATTGCGTAGACATTTCACGTTCATTGTGTATAGAGCGTTGGGCGTTAAGTTAAACATTTAAGATCTAGATATAATCTAACTCTAACCGATTAAGTTCGATTTAGCACATAAAACAATACAAATTAGTGTTTTATAAGCCAATTTTTCATGCAGTTTTGGAGTTCAAATTAACTCGATGATCCGTTTTGATGGAAAAAAACACATTTTTTTAAAGAATTGATTTGTGAAATCAGAATGACGAATTGAATAATAGTTTTGGGTTTTAATAATGGAAGGGATTTTTGTATTTGGTTTACTTAATTCACAATCTTTTTATTTGTTTTGTTAAATGTGAACATTTTGGTTAAATGTGAAAATGATTTTTTTTTATCGATTTTCCAGTCACTCAGCTATTTTAATTAGATGGAGCAACAATTGAATTAGAAATATTTAGAATAGGAGCGAAGTTTGCACGCTATTGACTAGCTTTTGTTGAAATGTTTATCTAATCTAAGTGTGATAAACAGTGTGATAAAAAGTGGAGAGACATCAGGGCAAGTAGTCTTATAGAACTGAACATTGAACACATATGTTTCGTCTAGGTAATTTCTCGAAAACAGCTCTTCAGAAATCCAATTCGATAGTTTTAGTTAATTTTCGGCTTTCAAAAATACAACATTTAGGAATATTCTGGGTTTTTTGGTTTTAACATGCAAAATTATGATTTTATAATCACCCCGTTCAATAGGTTCGATAACAATTTTACTGCTAATAAAATTAAAAGAGTCAAATTAACCAAACAGTGAGAGGGGCAGAGGGGACAATAAGACTTGAAATAGGTTGTTTATTTTCGAAACATGAAGAAAATATGACTGTTTTTCTCATACATTTTTTGAAATAATTTCCAGTGCTTTTTGTGTGTTCAGAACGTTTTAATGTTAATGTCAATAGTTTGTATGGTTTTAAGGGTTTTTTGTGAGATGTTAAAGATATTCGCAGTGTCATTTCTAGATATACAATTTAACAGTCTGTTAAACTGACAATGATAGTTAATTAACATAGAATTTCAATTGATCGTTTCATTACTCACTTCAAATCGAATGATTCGAATGGAGAGGATGAATTCGAACGAAGAGAGAAAACAGTTTAGTGATGTCTCAGCCCAAATCCCAATTTGGGACATTATTACTGGACATTTTTTAGCTAGGAAATCCAAAATATTCATAACATGTCCTTTGCATTGTAGAGAAACAAAATAAGACGCACAAGTGTTTGTTTAATTTGTAGTTGAATGCTCTCAATAGAAATATGACATTTGTGTACGATTAAAACACGTTCTCTGGTTAATATCGAGTGAATTTTATCCAATTTAAGTGTAACGGTGCAGGATTAATACCCAAAGTTATCTGTATGAATTAAGTTCGAATTTAAGATTCAACCAAATTGAATATTTATTAGGCATTAAGAATATATTCAGTTTGATGTTTTCCAAATCTATTTTAGCGAAAAACCCGTTCGTCTTTTCATAAAGAAACTCCATCTTATGGATTCGATCAAATTCAGCATTCAGTCGATCATTAAACAATTAAAACTTCCTTTGACTTTTTAAAATGTCGCGAATTCTTGAAATATTTAAATCATGCGCTGGATTTGATGGTCGCGAGTATTTGGAACACATCAACTTTTGTTAGTTGAGTTAAATTGTTAAATGAATACATGTTTTCTTGAAATTTTAAATAACCATTCATTTTTTATTTATGTTAATCTCTCGATATGCAAACTCGGGTAAACATTTTTCGTAGCATTTTTCATTTCATTTTTTTTTCCTAATTTAGTGACAAAAATCCAAAATGAACATTTGATCTTCTTAGCATAAGGAATGAACCATGGATCTTCTTTTAAAACCAAAATTCTTTGTATAGAAATACTAAAAAGGGGAAGATTTATTCCAATAGTGTTCTTCGACAATTTTAATGAAATTAATCAAACGAAGAGATGAAAAATCAATCAATTTCCTTCAGAGTTACAATTCCGATGGATGCAGTATACGCGGATCTAGTTGATATCTGAAACTGATGAGGGACATTTTTGATTTCGTATTGAGTTCAGACCTTTAATCTATAAAAAAAAAACTGTTTATTTCGACAAATGATACACATTTATTGAGTTCTACTCAAAATGCACATTTCGAACACGACAAAATACACGAAGAAATCTCCAAATAAAAGATATTTATCAGACCTTTAAGTTCAGTCCTAAATTGGCTTATTTTGACCTAAAAATGCGAAATCAAGGGTGTCCCTCATCAATATCATCTATCAATAAGGGTCAAACCAATGTTAATGCTCTTTATTCTATCTGCATAACGAAAGATCCGAGCATACATCTATCCAAACTGAATACTCTGTTTTCTATTTTCTTAATTTTAAAACCAGGATTTTTTACAGTAAAATTGATCTTCCTCTTCTTTAGTATTTCATTGTGCCTGTTTCCAATCGTTACCTTAAAAAGTCTTAAGACAATTTCCACTGAATATTTTATCCCACTATATTTTACAACAAATAAAGCATAAATAACCATTGAATTGCTTAGATCGAATAATGGTGGAGCACAGCAACAAACGCAGCACTATGCTACGATAAACACAACCAGTGCAAGTTTTTCGTTAGCGCCGACTTCAGTCACAGTCACCACTACTAACACACAAGGTATTGTATTTCACATGTTTGAAACACATGAACTGAGCAAACATTTCCACATTTAAAACGCGAATTTGTTCACCTCGTTACATTTAGTGGTATTTTACATTTGAACATTTTAGTTTCATATTTCAATTTAGGAATAAATTTGATATTAAGTTTAATTTAGGCGAATAAAGTAGTTTTTGTAGAATAGATTGTAACATTTCAGGATTCGGTGAATCTGGACCAGTTGATGGACGACGTTTTCAACGGAATTTTGGCAACATTTCCTCTCTAATTTTCCACTTAAATGTTGTTCTCTCATTAGATACTAAATTGAACTCGTTTTTAGCTACTTCAACGTGAAGATCACACAAATATGATAATATTCCGATTCAATTAAAAGAAGAACGATTTCCCGAGGTAAACACTTTAAAATATTTCTTTTGTGCGGTCTTCACGTTCATAACATCAATGGATGATCGTTTGTATGAATGATTCAATTGAACGTTTGAGCGAGAGTAATATTTTTTGGGCTGAACTAGAACTGAGTCGGCATCATCGAATCAAATGTAGTAATAAAAAGTAGTAGGACCATTTCAGCATTTCCACTCTTCTGATTGAGCTTGAGCCATTTTGGATATCTGGATTGACTTCGTTGGGAATTGTGTATTTTTGGTCGTTTTGGTGTGAGTTTGTGTATAAAGTGCAGATTGCGAATATTCTTTCAAATAAACGGTTCGGAGGATATTTTTGTAAGTAAAACATTTCAGCACATCAAATGCACTGGATTAAAGACGAACTTGAGGATGGAGTGGACGATTGCTTTGGATAAATTCTTTTGAACCTATTGTCAAAAATGGATCCTGGAGACATCGATGGTTCCTCAGAAGGGCGTCGATGGTTTTTCCTTTGCATTTCTCTCAACAGCCAACCCAGGACGATTTTCTTATTCATTTGGTTCTTAGGTTAAAGTAAAAAATGGAACAATGCGACTAGAGCAACTAATATCGTCTGGATGAAGCGGTCATCGCCTCTTTCTTTGTAAATGATGTAAAATACTTTGCCCCTTTCAGTACTCATCATTTAGGCCATCGTTTGGTTTGGTTTGTTTCCATCAAAAGATAGTTCATCAATTACTTTTCTAAACATTTGTAGTTTGTGTGTGACCTAAGTGCTTAAGTATTAGATGTTAGCAAGTGTTCCATTGAACTCTGTGGACTCAATTGATTTACTGATTGAATTATTCGATTTGAATTGTTCCAAAAACAAAAACAAAAATCTAATAGATGATGGAATGCCACCAACGTCGGGAGCCAACTATAATCACTTCAATCAACGAATGGGACACGATAGTGACCAGGGTCATCAAATGGAAACCAGAACCGTTTACTATCGCATGCCGTCAAATTCATCGGCACATCCGAATTCGATGCAACCGAATGCGCCTATTATGATGAGTGGAATGCCACCTCGCGGTCTACCTAGATTCAATGCAAACAATAATCCAGGTGAGGAATGCAATTTCATCAATGAACAAAAGAATGATTGAATAATCTCTAAATTTGACTTTTATTTCTCATTTTTCAATGACAAAAACAGGAAACTTTCCAATGCATCGCATCAACTTTGGGCCACCTCCGCCGCCGCCACCAATTCCGCAGCAGTCACAACGACCCCGATTCACAAATCGTTGATAAGAATCGGCTGAAGAATCGTTCACTGAACTGGATGAGCAATTCAGATCTACATTAGATCTTCTTCCCATTCTTCTTGGAAATTTATTGATATTGAATATCATTGGATCTCACTCGAACTGAATTACTGAACACACAAGTTTCATGAACTGTTTGAAGTTGAGCCGCTGTAAACGTTAAAACAAAACAATAACAATAAACAACAATTAATAACCACTGAGCGAGTTTCAACATTTTTCTACCATAAATTTTAATGTAAAATAACAATAATAACAATAGCAACACAACAATGATTAAAATATTTATAAATTTAGGTTGAGCGTGTTACATTTTTCTTTCGGTTATTTCATTGAAGTAAAAATATAAAAGTAAAAATTACATGAAAACAAAATAGATTTAACATAGATTCTTAAGGATTGTGAATGATTCTATTATGAAATGATTTTTAATTATTAAAGAAACAAAAAAACACAACAAAAGGAATAAGAAATCATGAGTTTCGACTTTATTTACTTTTTCACATAATTGTTTTGTATCTTGGATTCTAGGAAAAGTATTGGAATCGGACAAAAAAATCAAAATCGAGTGAGTCTTCGTTTTTTTCAGTTTTGAAACGACGCGATTTCAAAAAATACTTTCTGAGCTATGTTTGTGTAATGTGTGAGTGTGGCAACTGTAGACTGTTCCCTGTACTATGGGATGATAACTCATGAATCAAGTATCAAATTGCAAAATGAAGATTTTGAGTTTCGATTTTCTTTCGTAAGTCCATTTATTTTTTATGGTAGCGATTCATATGAATGTCAAGCTGTGGTTTCCAAGTGAAACATTTTGGACATTGAGAACAGCGAAATGGTTTTGTTCCGGTGTGTTTATGCATATGACTTACTACATGGTCCTTTCGAAGACTAACATATTTGCACAAATAGCATTCGAATCGTTTTTGATTGCAACTCTTTTCGTGTGACTTCTTTTCTCGTTTCCGAGAAAATCCTTGGCGACAAATTGAACATTGAAATGGAAATTGATTGGCGTGGGTTCTCATGTGATCTTTGAGATGGTCTTTCCGACTAAATTCTCTTGCACAGATCTCGCATTTGAACGGCTTCTCATCGGAGTGTTTCAGCATGTGTTGGTTCAAATTCCCCTTATATGATGTAGCAAATACACAGAGTTTGCATTTGAATTGCTTCGTTTCATTCGAATCGGTCGCCAATTTTCGTTTCTTGTTCAAGTTTCCTGTAATCGCTTTCTCCAAGTTTTTCCGTTTCTTCTGCTGACCACTTTTCTGTGGCGAACAACTTCTTTTTCTAACCAATTTTTGTTTATTTGCGGACGATTCTTCAGCCAAATGTGTATCATCCGTGGTCATTGGCATGTCCAATTTAACCCCTTGTTCATTTGAATGTTTTTGATCTCCAGTTGGTTCTCCATTCACATTGGCTGATACCACTTGGTCTTCTATGTTCAGATCTGCATAGTCATGCGTCATCACTTCTTGATTGTTAGTCGGTGGTTCATGTGCTGAAGTATTAACATTTGAATTTCCTTCCATTGCTTCACTTTCCTTTTCGATGGGTGAAGCCATCGCTGCGATCAGGCGATCATCATTGGTTTTATCCACTAATAACGAGCCATCGCCAAGCATTGCTTCGATTGACGCCGTAATGTCAGTGGAATTGATGCATTTGGCGACAAATGACTCCAAACATCGAAATGATTCGCTGCTGCCACAAAATCCTATTTGTGAAGGGAAATCAAAAAGTTAAAAAACAATTTTCATTATTTCCGACGAATTTATTTGATTACCTGCATCGGACGTCGTAGCCGGATCATTTCGTTGAGTGTTTGACGTGAAATTTTTCGGTGGCGAACTATCTTCTTCATCACTTGATATCTCAATGAGTGGAACCTCCATGCGTTCATCCTTGATTTGATTCACTAACAAACCTTTATTGTGGAGAGAAAAAAATAGCTTAGAAAACTCTTTTCAATAATTAAGACGACTAAATTTCAGTACCTGCATTGGACGTCGTAGCTGGATCATTCCGTTCAGCGTCTGACGAGATGATCGCCTCTAAATCAGCGAATGTCTGTTCGTGGTCAGCAAAAGCGGCAGTGATCACATCTTTCCCAGTTTCTGAGTTGCTGGTCGTTGGCTGTTCAACTTCAATTGCATTCACAACATTCTCGTCGCTTTGAGATGGTTGTCCGTTGATATTCTTATCTATGTTCTTTTCCCTTGGATTCAACGCTTCAACATGTGATGTTGGGATGTTTGTTTGATCCACGCCATGAACCACGCTGCATTTACAGAATGACACGTCGTTATTAGCGTCAACAGGTGGTTGATTCAACTGATTGACTGTGTTAACAATGTTTACGTTTTCTCGCTGCTCTTCGCTTCGTTCACCGATTTGTTCGGTGTTTTGATTGGCAACGAAAGATAGGCTCGTTGATTCCAGACAGTTTCTTGCGCTGCATTGGCAAAATGAGATGCTGTCAATTGATTCGATCGCGGTGTGGCTCTCCTGATCTGCAGGAGTAGCAGCAGCCTCTGGCAACTGTTCATCGACAGTAATTTGGTTGGCTGCTCCAATGGCGTCGTTTAGCGTTACCTCCGTTGCTTTCGATGCATTGGATGGAGATCGTTCCAAAATTGACGTTTGGATTGCTACCGAATGCAGATCAGGTTGATGAGGTGAAGGCGATGGTACTGTTGATTCAGCTTCTACTTTATCGTCTTCTTCAGTGTTTACTTGATCATTTTGGGCTCGGGAACCAATGTCGTTGTTGGTAAAATGAGCACCGAAAAATTGTTCTTCGAGCAGTGAACTATTGACAAAGTCTTCATAGGAGAAAGCGATTCTATGAACAAATCAGAAAAAAAAACAAAATAATTGTTAAAATGTCAGCCTCATTTGTTGAGTATGTTTTTTATTTGAATTCCGTACCGTGACTTTGTTTTCTGCAGAAAATTATCTTTGAAATTTTCGTTGAATGACAAATGTCTGCGTTTGAAGTCTCGCTGCACTAGTTTCAGCGTTACTTTGGTATCTTTTGCAATTCGCAGCCAATAGTTTTCAAGTAACTCAAGCCAATTGTCGTCCATCGTTTCTTAAATGGAAATTACACACAACACTTGAGACTGAAATGTCTAAATACAATACGTTCTTATCACCAAATCACATCACAAATCGTTCTAATATTAATATCAATGTTTTCTGTACCTTCTCTCTGATTGCGTTTGATTTCGTCCCAAAATAATTGATAAAAAAATGCATAAAAATATTGACAAAACACAAGGAAATATCAAAGCGTCTAGCAAAGTCGGCTGTTTACAGTTAAATGAAGTGAAATGTCAAAAATCTAGCGCCATTTCGAAGAATTCGTTTCGATTTCGATTTCGTAAATTTTTGGCTGAGTATTCAAATAAGTACATGTACTTAACACTTGACTGTGTGAAGTATCAAATTCGGTTCGAATTTGAATTTGAATTTAAAATCATAAAAGATTGAAACATTCAAATTGGATTAAAATTAGTTATTTCTTAAGGTAAAATAAATGGGCTTACATGCGTAAGGCTTACTTTTCGGCAATTTTAACCATCACGTGATTTATAAAATTAGTTTTAATGTGAAAGTAAACAAAGTGAAATTACAAGAAAACGTCATCCAATCGGCCTCGAATTCGGTTTAGATCCTTGTTCCTACAAAATAAGCAGTTTATAAAGGTTCGGAGCAGTGAGTCAAAAATCAGTGGTTCCACCCATTTTCTGAATCCTATCTATTGTATGACCACAAATATTGAATTATTTTATTTCTCAATCTCAGAACCATAATAATTTTCCTCAGAAAAGTCAAATGAACCCGCGGAAGAAATTTTTTAGGCTTATTTGTGGTACTTTCCATATAAAAATTGATTTTTCAAGCAAAAAGCCACATTCACTTGACTCGATCATGCGCCACAACGACTACTACAATACTGCTCAAAATTGGATGAAATCTTGGTGTTATTCATAACAAACTATTTGTAATAGTGGTTCACGAGTCAAAAATTAGATTTGAGCGTAAATTGATTGGAAAAATAAAAAAATCGATAAACCCCCGGATTTGTTGCAAACTAGTGCGTTTTTCGACCACAACACGAACTTGTATTGTTCCAAATCACTTGGCAATCGATTCCTTAGCGAAAATTGGTCAGATAAGGTCAAACGCAAGACTTTCTATGTTGATTTAGCGACTCTTGTTGTGGGCTATGTTTTCGAAAAATACACAACTTTGGGCGCCTATAACTGCCGAAATATTCATCGTAGAAATATCATATGCACATCAAATCGGATTAATTTGAGCCAGATAAACTGAAAATATCAGCAAAAGATGTAAAATATAATTTGTTTTTGCACTTTCAGCAAGGGCTGAATTACCATTGAAAATTCATTTTCAATGATTTTCAATACTTTTCAATATTTTCAATGATTTCAGTATTTTCTAGTACTCAACTTTTACATAAAATCGATTCGACTTGGAAAACTATCAAGATATTTACGCGCATTGAAACTATTGAACATCATTGAAAACCATTGAAAAATATTGAAAATCATTGAACAGTATTGAAAGGTATTTAAAACCATTGAAACGCACTGAAACAAATCTGGAATCGCAATCATTCTGCCAAACATAATTTGTCAAAAGATACAGAAGAGTAAAAATCAGTGTTTTTCAATATTTTTCAATTCTTTCAATGTTTCAATGGTGATTCGCCCCTTGACTTTCAGTCAAAAATTGGGAATTTTCGCCTCAGAGCGCCGATTTTTGAGATTTTTTGTACTAAAAGTACACGGAAAAGTGTACCAATTACTCTCAAACTCTGCATAGCCCATAATTAGAATACAAAAATAACTCTTATAAAGTTTGAACACAATCGGACTATTATTACATGCACAGATCGGCAAAAAATTTGAATTTTCCCTCAAAATCGTTGATTTCCAGCCTTGAAAATCCTGGGATCAGTCGGCGCCACTAAACGTCTACCGATTGAGCTAAAAATTTGCAGGGATCATTCTTTTACCAAACCTCCATAGAAAATGCATCAGGCCAGGCTCGAGCTTGCAAGGGTAATTCCCTCCCGCCCTAGTATTTATACAAACTGTAGAACCAATACAATTAATTGTATTGGATCAGTTTATACTAAATGTATTTAAATTGTTCATAAACTGTCGTTTCCGTCATTTTACGAAATGTGGGCGGTAGATTTTTCAAAAATTGTCTTAGATAACACCAAAACTTCAAAAAAAAAACGAAAAATCACGCATAAATCACGTTTTAGCCTCTGATTATGAACTCGAGGCTTATTAAAATAAAATGAAATCAGCTAAAAAGATTTTGCGTAGCACCTGAAATCGACCTAAAATATGGAAAAATGATAATTTCCCAATTTTGATGACAATGTGATGAAATTATCGCTTATTTATGCTCAAAAATATGACAAATTATATACCGTTGGAAAGGTATTGACGAGTACTATCTGATCGAGTTGAATATGAGACTTATTTGGATTCAAATAAGTGAAAAATACCAACACCCCGACACATTTTTCAATGCAGATAGCTGTGTCAAACTAACTTGTCCATATTTTTGTCAAAATCAAATGATAGCCATTGAGTTGAACTATCCGATGGCATCGTTGGTTTGAAAAAAATTGTACACGCGTTTTCGAGATATTTGAGTTTGAAAATTGAAATGTCGATTTAAGTGTCTAAAATTATTTTTTTCAAATTGAGAGAGATATGGGTCATCAAAAGTGGGGCCTCTATATCGAAAACCCATAAGGATTTTGACAAACCGAGGCCGGATTTTTCTTAGTTGGACTCAAGCTAATCGAACCATTTATAGATATCCCGGATCCTAGGGGGCCGATCCAGATTTTGATCGATTTGGTATGGAATGGTCGACCATCAAAATCGGATCAACCGTTCCAAAGTTATGGAAGTTGGAAATTCACTCATCATTTTCGCAAAAATTGGGTTTTGGCTATATGTGTTTCAGAGTTGACACTATCAAATCAAGTTGTGATATAATACTAAATATGATGACATAACATGCTCGCAACTCATATATCACAATCGATATACATTAGAATTGGCTTTCAATCGGGGCCTATTGACTCGATTTGGAGGAAAATTTGGGTTACAAGTAAAACTTTTTTTAAATCGAACTTTTGGCTCATTTTGCCATATCTTCTTTAGATCATTTGTATTCCAGTTTCGATTATAGCCAGTTATTCAAAGATAATGGAAGTGAAAACGTTCGACTCGCACTAGCGCACTCTAGTTCACAATCATTGTAGAATGGCATCGAAAAATTGTTGAATTATTTGAAGAACGTTGTAAAAACAATTATATTTCGCTTACGCCACGTAAAATTTGATATCAGTCATTTTATGATCAGGATTTTTCAGTGCGCCACTCTGTTCATACCTCGTTCAGAGGTTTTTTCATCTTATTAAATATTACGGAACGATTGTAAGTCTCATGATTTTTTAACGTGAGGACGACAGAACTTCTTGACATTTCGATGATTTGTATCAGGAGTAAAGAAATTTGTATCGGTTTCATCGCGCAAATTGTGAAGTGGATACGAAAAGAGTCAAATAATTTAAACCAAGACGATATTATAGCAAAATCAAATCAACTTGCTGCACTTAAAGACGCTACACTTGACCTGGATTGATGAGCGAGTGTTGAATTCGTGTTTAATTTAGACAATGGACATGCCAAAAAATACCAACTGGACACATTTTACATTCAATCAAAAGTAAAATACAGTACATTTCAATAAAAGATAATCATTTAGCCAAACAGTTTGGGCATTTGTATTCACTTTATTCATTTTTGTTTCCTTTTTCATGAAATTATTAATTTTTTCTGGCTTTGAGCATAAATAAAATAAAAATAAAAGACAATTAAATGAAGTAAACTACTCAATAAGTCTATCTAAGTCATCCTGTTCGATTCCGTGCGTCTTAATGTGTTCATTGAGTTTGAGGACGCGGGCACCACACGTGCGACATTCGCCAGGCCCATCAATTTCTGCAGCTGCCGATGCATTATCCGGTGTAGGAACCGATGCAACCACCACATTGTCATTCGCTTCAACGTCATTATCTAAAGAAATCAACCAATATTTTAGTTTCACAATTGATGACCATTCTATGGTGTTGTGCACAAATTAGTATTGAGTCAATGGTATTCTTACTGGTATTTGAATGGTCTTTTTGTTGTTTTGGCACTGGAGCTGTATCTTCGGAGTCAGGCATTTTATTTCGTTCTTTTTATAGATGCTGAACAACTCCTGGGACTAGGCTTATTTGTTTTAATCGAATTGGATGTCGCTGAAAATACCGAATATAAAACCATAAGTTCATGCTGGAACAACAGTACGTAACATTAAGGTATCAAAAAACTTACCGGAAACAGAAGTCAATTCAGACGATTTTGTATTTCCGGTGTCCGTTGGTGGTGTTGGAAGCGGTTGATTGACATCAATGCAGGTGCTTGATGGAAGTTGACACTTGCAGAAAGGTACTGCTGTGTTGCTGGCTATTTCACGTGATCTGAAACAATCAATGTAAATAAATTGGGGTTTTTACTGATTTCATGCCACTGACGAAGCATATTTCTTTAGAAAGTTATTTATGATTTCCTCCATATTGTAAAATGTCTTTGGTTTGGAATGTGTGATAAAATGTGTGAAACATCAAATTTATTTCGGCACGAATTACACTTGTTTGAAGGCAATTTCGACGATTTTCGTTGTTTTCGTACCAAAACTCCAAAAAATGGCATTCCACTAAAAGAAACTCAACAAACATACCACTGCCAATCACCTAACTGTTTCACTCGAAACATTTACAAAACAATTCTTTTTTTTGCGTCTCACACATAACTGGCCATTGTCTCTTAGTACCAAATATTAATATGAAACAGCGATTAACTGAGCGTTTTTACTTTGTTTTTCTATTCAATTGCGTTTAAATAGTAGAAAATTGGATCGATTCGAAAAATGGCGTTGAAAAGTCATACTTACAAATGAGCTACCCTTTTACTTGAGATACGTGCACAATTTTATAAACGTCTTTTATTATTAGCAAACGGAAGCAAATTACCGTTTAAGTAAAATAGAATAAAAACCATCGCCAATAAATGGGAAATGAATCAACGGACAAATACTTAATGCTTAAAATCCGTAAAACTATTTTCTAATTTGATTTGAAAAAAAAATCCAATTGTCCAAATGAAAAAAAAAAATTATGATGAACGGAAATGACGTCTGAACAGCTGAATTGCTTTGTCATGAAATGACTTTGTGTCATGTTGCTAGCACGGAATTCCTGTGCTGAGAATCGTTTGCTTTGAGCATCGTTTGCTACGCACACACCGATTCCCAATATCACAATTCACTTGTTGTTCCTTTTATTCTAAACACTTTCTTTTATTTGCCAGCATTGAAATATGCACTGACTGAAGTATACATTTAAACGATATGCCGTGATATTGAATGTTGTGCTGCGTCATTTCAATATGAACATAATCGCGTAATTGTTTGTATGTGATTGTGGCGTCACTGTTACATGTGATTGTATTGAAAATTAACTAAACATTTTACCGCATGATTGAAGCACTTATGCTCTATAGAATCAAATACAATTTGACAGCTTGAAACTATTGCGTTCTTGTCATTTTGTCTAAATGTAATCGAATTCTATCATTGTGAAATTGTATACATTTGTGAGTAATTTAAAGTATTCTCTGCCGTAATTATTTTAGAAAAAAATGTGTAATGAACAAATAAAAGTCAATTAATAGCCCAGATAATTGTCCAATTTCTCGTATATGACAATTTTATTGTGATTTCGTTTGGCGTCACTTCAAGTGTGAATTATACAGTTTGCTATAAACTTTGACATTTCAATGGCATTGTAGAACCGATATTCAAATTTCATTATTTGAATTTGTGGTAACTCGATTATTTATCCGTACATAGGAAAACTCGAATCACCCATAAATATCCGTCAGTATTTTGAGCTACCGAAAACCGTTCACATAGAAATTGGAGACGCAATTCATGTGATTTATGTGTATGAATTTCTTCCAATAGTTTCTATTCATCACAACCAAATTCTCGGTAATGATAAATAGTTTACTTGGTAGCATGCAAATTAATCATCTCTATCGTTTTATAGAGCATTTCAATTAAAGGTGTTCAACGGACAACATGTCGGACGGACGGACAAGATTTTTTTTGACAAAATTTTGTCTGTTCTGAACATTTATCCGTCCGTCCGTCCTTCTTCTCAAGTCGGACACCAGGTGGACGGACAACACCCTGTCCGTTGTACACCTTTAATTTCAATAGACAATAATAGCTAAAGAAATCGGTTCAAATGACGAAAAAACCCATTTAAGTTACTTTACACCCAGAAGAAATAATGTTCTTGTTGAATATTTCTGTATTTTTCGTAAATTTATGATTCAATTTTGACCAACAACATTTTACTTTTCTGCTTTCTGCTTATTCAACAGAGAATCGGACAGTGATTGGAGAAGCAGTCTGAATCAAATGAGCATTCAATCCCATGTGAAATCAATAAGACATTCTCTGCATTTCAGTCGTTGGGTCTGCCATCGGATGCAACGTTTATATCATGCTTCTTCGATGTAATGAAAAATAGGTGAGTGTGAAAGGAAATGTCACATGATTTGGTGATTTTTAAATGTGTATGGCCAATGGCCATTCGATGACGATGAAATGAATTATTTTTTCTTGATAGAAGATGGAAATAAAATCGCAATTTTTATTTTAACCTCTCATCATTTACAGAATGGCTGAAACATGTCACAAACTTCAAATGGCTTATCTGCTATCAATCGAAAGCATTGAATATGTTAATACGAATGAATCACCGGCATCTGAAAAGATTCTGGTCAGTGTCACCAGTGGGGCTCAGAGCAATTCAGATGGATTAACAATTTCATCAGCTGAATTGGTGCCGACCAGTGATAATGTACATGTTATGCCAGTTGACAAAGTGGCCGTTGAATCTCCCAAACCAGAAGATGTCGTTCTGGTTGAGCCTAGTTCAGACGACACTGATAGTATTTTCGATGAAATTCTGGTCTCCATCCATTTGCTAATGGCATATGATAATGACAATGTGACAGAAATTTCAGGTACATTTTCCGAGGCAGAGGCATCAGTTGAGCTCCAAAGGTATGAGAAAATGCCCATTCCAAAGAACATCGATCCAAATGTTCACTGTCAAATTGCAACACAGGAAGATGGCAGCTGAAAATGAAATTACTTGAGAATGAAGCGTATAAGAAAGAAATAAATGGGCTTACATGCGTAAGGCTTACTTTTCCGCACTTTTAACCATCAAGTGAGTTTGTAAAACTTGTTTTAATGTGAAAGTAAACATAGTGAAATTACAAGAAAACGTCATCCAATCGGCCTCAAATTTCATTTAGACCATTTTTTCTACAAAATGAGCAGTTTATAAGGGTTCGGAGCAGTGAGTCAAAAACCAGAGGTTCCACCTGTTTTCTGAATCGAATTTATTGTATGACCACAAATATGGGATGATTGTATTTCTAAATCTCAGAACCAGTATAGTTTGTCTCAGAAGTACTAATTTAATGAATTTCGTCTATTTTGGCTGCAAATTTGAGAAATTTCACATCAAATATAGAATGATTGTATTTAGGAATCTCAGAACCTATATAGTTTGGCCCAGGAATGTCATATGGGCTCACGGAAAACATTAAGTAGGCTTATTTGTGGTAATTTCGCTCAAAAATGGCATTTTTAGGGCAATAAACGTATATTCACTTGAGAGCATGGTGCGCCAAACCGGCTATACCAATATCGCTCAAAATTTGATAGGATCTAAGTCTAATAGTTTCCAAACAATGGTGAAAATTTGAAATCGATCGGTAGAGTCGTTTTTTAGCTATCGTGGTAACAAAAAACGTGACAACGGACACGGACACGGACACGGACACGGACACGGACACGGACACGGACACGGACACGGACAACGTGCCACAGCCCCACATCAACATGAGCTAAAAACGGTTCCACCGCATTCCTATGGGTTCCAAACATATAGAAAACTCATTTTTGGGGTTTCCAAAATTTTGGCCAATCGCAATACTTTTACGCATCACGTGGTGTGCGGAAAAGTAAAATTGCATATCGAATTGCAAAAACAATCCATGGCGATGATTGGAGGAACAAGATGAACGATTTCAAAAAGGCGATTGAAAAAAAATGGTGTTGGAATTGTCAAAAGACAATTTGACTTCAATTGAATATAACGATGTGTAAAAAATGCCTAGATGCTTCTTGGTAAGAATTAATTTATTCCTTTTCAATTTGCTACATTTGATTAGCTTCAACACATTAGAACTCAGCAATTTTTTGAATATATATTTGCTTGTTTTAGTGTTCAAAGTGATGAACGTCCGATGATCTTCAGATAATGCTGCGGGGCAGCTTGAAAATGAGGTAAATTCCATGTATATACACATGAACTGAGCAAACATTTCCACATTTAAAACGCGAATTTATTCACCTCTTAATCGCCTTCTTCATTGAAAATTATGTAAAATACTTTGCCCCTTCCAGTAATCATCATTTAGGCCATCGTTTGGTTCGGTTTGTTTCCATCAAAAGATCTGTTCATCAATTACTTTTCCAAACATTTGTAGTTTGTGTGTGACCTAAGTGCTTAAGTATTAGATGTTAGCAAGTGTTCCATTGAACTCTGTGGACTCAATTGATTTACTAATTGAATTATTCGATTTGAATTGTTTCAAAAACAAAAAACAAAAATCTAATAGATGATGGAATGCCACCTCGCGGTCTACCTAGATTCAATGCGAACAACAATCCAGGTGAGGAAAACAATTTCATCAATGAACAAAAGAATGATTGAAAAATCTCTAAATTTGACATTTATTTCTCATTTTTCAATGACAAAAACAGGAAACTTTCCAATGCATCGCATCAACTTTGGGCCACCTCCGCCGCCGCCACCAATTCCGCAGCAGTCACAACGACCCCGATTCACAAATCGTTGATAAGAATCGACTTAAGAATCGTTCACTGAACTGGCTAAGCATTCAGATCTACATTAGATCTTCTTCTCTTGTTTTTTTTTTTGGAAATTTATTGATATTGAATATCATTGGATCTCACTCGAACTGAATTACTGAACACACAAGTTTCATGAACTGTTTGAAGTTGAGCCGCTGTAAACGTTAAAACAAAACAAAACATTAACATTAAACAACAATTAATAACCACTGAGCGAGTTTCAACATTTTTCTACCATAAATTTTAATATTACATAACAACAATATAGTTACAATAGTAACACAACAATGATGAAAATATGTATAAAATTAAGTTGAGCGTGTTACATTTTTCTTTCGTTTATTTCATTGAAGTAAAAATTACATGAAAACAAAATAGATTTAACATAGATTCTTAAGGATTGTGAATGATTCTATTATGAAATGATTTTTAATTATTAAAGAAACAAAAAAACACAACAAAAGGAATAAGAAATCATGAGTTTCGACTTTATTTACTTTTTCACATAATTGTTTTGGATCTTGGATTCTAGGAAAAGTATTGGAATCGGACAAAAAAACTTAAATCAAGTGAGTCTTCGTTTCTTTCAGTTTTGAAACGACGCGATTTCAAAAAATACTTTCTGAGCTATATTTGTGTAATGTGTAAGTGTGGCAACTGTAGAGCGTTCCCTGTACTATGGGATGATAACTCATGAATCAATTATCAAATTGCAAAATGAAGATTTTGAGTTTCGATTTTCTTTCGTAAGTCCATTTATTTTTTATGGTAGCGATTCATATGAATGTCAAGCTGTGGTTTCCAAGTGAAACATTTTGGACATTGAGAACAGCGAAATGGTTTTGTTCCGGTGTGTTTACGCATATGTCTTACTACATGCTCCTTTCGAAGACTAACATATTTGCACAAATAGCATTCGAATCGTTTTTGATTGCAACTCTTTTCGTGTGACTTCTTTTCTCGTTTCCGAGAAAATCCTTGACGGCAAATCGAACAATGAAAAGGGAACTGATTTGCATGTGTTCTCATGTGTGTTTTGAGATTAATCTTCTGAATGAATCCTCTCGCACAAACTGTGCACTTGAACGGTGTTTCTCCGCTGTGGATGCGCATGTGTTTTACTAAGTTTCCTTTATGAGAACACAAACATTTACACAAATGGCACTCATAACACTTTCGATTGCAGTTTTTCTCGTGTAATTTCAGCGGCTGCTCAAGTTGAAATCCTTGACGACAAATTGAACATTGAAATGGAAATTGAATGGCATGGGTTCTCATGTGTCTCTTGAGATTGGAACACTGAGTGAATCCTCTCGCACAGATCTCGCATTTGAACGGCTTCTCATCGGAGTGTGTAAGCATGTGTCTATTGAAATTATCTTTACGCGATGTAGCAAAGTCACAGTGTTCACATTTGAATTGTTTCGTTTCATTCGAATCGGTCGCCAATTTTCGTTTCTTGTTCAAGTTTCCTGTAATCGCTTTCTCCAAGTTTTTCCGTTTCTTCTGCTGACCACTTTTCTGTGGCGAACAACTTCTTTTTCTAACCAATTTTTGTTTATTTGCGGACGATTTTTCAGCCAAATGTGTATCATCCGTGGTCATTGGCATGTCCAATTTAACCCCTTGTTCATTTGAATGTTTTTGATCTTCAGTTGGTTCTCCATTCACATTGGCTGATACCACTTGATCTTCTATGTTTAGATCTGCATAGTCATGCGTCATCACCTCTTGATTGTTGGTCGGTGGTTCATGTGCTGAAGTATTAACATTTGAATTTTCTTCCATTGCTTCACTTTCTTTTTCGATGGACGTAGCAACCACTTCGATCATGCGATCATCATTGGTTTTATCCACTAACAACGAGCCATCACCAAGCATTGCTTCGATTGACGCCGTAATGTCAGTGGAATTGATGCATTTGGCGACAAATGACTCCAAACATCGGAATGATTCGCTGCTGCCACAAAATCCTATTTGTGAAGGGAAATCAAACACTAAAAAAACAATTTTCATTATTTCCGACGAATTTATTTGATTACCTGCATCGGACGTCGTAGCCGGATCATTTCGTTGAGTGTTTGACGTGAAATTTTTCGGTGGCGAACTATCTTCTTCATCACTTGATATCTCAATGAGTGGAACCCCCATGCGTTCATCCTTGATTTGATTCACTAACAAACCTTTATTGTGGAGAGAAAAAAATAGCTTAGAAAACTCTTTTCAATAATTAAGACGACTAAAAGTCAGTACCTGCATTGGACATCGTAGCCGGATCATTCGGTTCAGCGTCTGACGAGATGATCGCCTCTAAATCAGCGAATGTCTGTTCGTGGTCAGCAAAAGCGGCAGTGATCACATCTTTCCCAGTTTCTGAGTTGCTGGTCGTTGGCTGTTCCAATTTAATTGCATTCACAACATTCTCGTCATTTTGAGATGATTGTCCGTTGATATTCTTATCGATGTTCTTTTCCTCTGAATTCAATGCTTCAACATGTGATGTTGGGATGTTTGTTTGATCCACGCCATGAACCACACTGCATTGACAGAATGACACGTCGTTATTAGCGTCAACAGGTGGTTGATTCGACTGATTCACAGTGGTCAAAATGTTTACGTTTTCTCGCTGCTTCTCACTTCGTTCACTGAATTGCTCGGTGTTTTGATTGGCAAAGAAAGATAGGCTCGTTGATTCCAGACAGTTTCTTGCGCTGCATTGGCAAAATGAGATGCTGTCAATTGATTCGACCGCGGTGTGGCTCTCCTGATCTGCAGGAGTAGCAGCAGCCTCTGGCAACTGTTCATCGACAGTAATTTGGTTAGCTGCTCCAATGGCGTCGTTTAGCGTTACCTTCGTTGCTTGTGATGCATTGGACGGAGATAGTTCCAAAATTGACGTTTGAATTGCTACCGAATGCAGAGCCGGTTGATGAGGTGATGGCGATGGTACTGTTGATTCAGCTTCTACTTTATCGTCTTCTTCAGTGTTTACTTGATCATTTTGGGCTCGGGAACCAATGTCGTTGTTGGTAAAATGAGCACCGAAAAATTGTTCTTCGAGCAGTGAACTATTGACGAACTCTTCGTAGGAGGAAGCAATTCTATGAAAAAATCGGAAATAAACAAAATAATTGTAAACATTTCGCAAAAGATCAGCCCTCATTTGTTAAATATGTTTTTTATTTGAATTCCGTACCTTGACTTTGTGTTCTGCAGAAAATTATCTTTGAAATTGTCGTTGAATGACAAATGTCTGCGTTTGAAGTCTCGCTGCACCAGTTTCAGCGTAACTTTAGTGTCTTTTGCAATTCGCAGCCAATAGTTTTCGAGTAACTCAAGCCAATTGTCGTCCATCGTTTGCTTAAATGGAAATTGCACACAACACTTGAGACTGAAATGTCTAAATACAATAAGTTTTTATCACCAAATCACATCACAAATCGTTCTAATATTATTATCAATGTTTTCTGTACCTTCTCTCTGAATGCGTTTGATTTCGTTCCAAAATAATTGATAAAAAATGCACAACAAATATTCACAAAACACACGTAAATAAAAAAGCGTCTAGCAAAGTCGGCTGTTTGCAGTAAAATGAAGTGAAATGTCAAAATCGAGCGCCATTTCGAAGAATTTGATTCGATTTCGATTTCGTAAATGTTTGGCTGAGTACTCAAATAAGTACATGTACTTAACACTTGACTGTGTGAAGTATCAAATTCGGTTCCGATTTGAATTTGAATTTAAAATCATAAAAGATTGAAACATTCAAATTGGATTAAAATTAGTTATTTCTTAAGGTGAAATTGTTTACTGGATTCGAATCTGAAATCTGAGGTTTATTTGGCTTGATTGGCTCGCTTCGTTGAAATATTCATAAAATGTCATTTTTGTATGGTTTTCACGGTTCATTTGTCAATCTCCTCAATACACTGGAAACTAGATACCTTTCTCAACAAAAGTTCAAGGAGTTTATCCTGTGTTTCGCGATTTTTGAAGTTTAAAACAAGAAGCATATTCAATTTTTGTTCAACAGATGGAATCAAATGCACGGCCATCTACTCAGTACTCATACATGTCAAGAACGATTTAATAGTTCACAGAAAGTTGTGACTTGATAGACTCTATCAGTGATAGTTAAATATAAAGGAGCTTACATTTTGTCCAGAAAAAAAGTCGCCAAAAACAACAAAGTATTATTATTCTTTATGCAATGGATAAATTGATGATAAAGCAGATTTGTGAGCTGTAATGATACAAGTTAACACTTTATCCTAACGATAGCGAAATTTGAGACCTACTGCTATCGGAGAGACGCCAATACGAAGTGCGAGCCCGTGTATCAAACTTATTCTTACATTTATCTCAAGATCTTATGACTTTTTACGAGAATTAAATATTTTATTCAAGTATTAGCGCATTTTCCATCCGTTTATTAGTTTCGTCTTCGATTTTACAGTCACAGATATTCCACCTTCCAATTTTAAAAGGAATATTCCAAATGGTTATGTTTTAGTCGAAAAAAATCATGCCAAAACGTTCATCAGTTTTTCTTATTTAAAATCAGGAAAATAATAAAATAGTGCGTTTGACTTTGTTTTCAAACATTTTTAATTATTTCAAGATAATGAACAGTGAAAGTACAAACAAACCACATCACAAACACCTGTTCCTGCCATTTTGGGCTCTTTCTTCTTTATTTCAGTGAAAATAAATGAATTGCCTTCCTCTTTCAAATAATCGTTTCTTTTTTAATTATTCTGCTTAAATAAAACGGACTGAAAAGTCGATAAAATCGCTTTATCTCTAGCTTTATCTTAATCAGATTCAAATGTTTCTCACCGTATGAAAGTCAAAATACTCACATTTCTCCGGAGTTTCAGTACAAGTAAAAAAGCAACAGTTTTTTTTTTTATTTTAAATCGTTTATAATATCATTATGTTTCACCATTTTACTATCTGGTCGATTAAATAAATGATTCAATTCGATTTGAATTCTTCCAGCCATAAAATTCAAAAGCAAATCTTTCCCAAATGTAGTATAATTTTGTGGTGTAACATCAATATGAATTTATTTCGTTGCACACATTCATTGTTATTTGTATTCGTATGCAAAAAGATTGTAACAATTTGATTTGTTAGAATAACTTTTTACTAAATTTATTCAACACTCTGATTTAGGAAAATGTGTTTAAACAAAAAATACTGTTTACTGGCTTAACATATCCATATGTGACCAAGGAATGGTTCACTCAAAAGCCATTTCTAAATGTGAAAAGTGAAAATATTCCAATTAAAAAGTGGGAAAAGGCAACAAAAATCATGACGAACCGATAAAAATGAAAGGAAAATCGAAAATGTTAGCAATCAAATTAAATATCATAAATAACACGCATTTGATCATGGCTGTTGGTGAGACCATTTGAATTTGATTGTGGTGTTGACTTTTGGAAATCCTCTTTTTTGGTTGATTTTTGACCTAATTGATTTTGTTGTCGCATCAATTCATTGTGAATAATTTGCTCGAGATCGGCTTTATTGAGCCATATGGCATTCTCTTCGTATGCGGATGAAAGTGGCGATTGAACTGGAGGCGATGATCGTTTTCGTAAGTAATTGAAGCAACAAGTGCTGAATCAAGAGAATAAAAATGAAACAGAAAAACCAAATGTGAATTTCAAACTTTCACATATTCAACTTCCAAATATTGATGACATACCGAAAAAATCGTGTACCACATGCATCAAGACATTCATCACCGCACGAACTGCATGACAATCCCTCACCAGAGGCAGACACTGTGAAACCTGCAATAGTTAAATTTGATGAAAAAAACCAGTTTTTTGAACTTATGTTCAAACTGAACAGTTCCATAATTTCTCTCAAATTCACTTACACGCAACTATTACCACAAGCACAAAAGTTTGATTCAATAGATTTGACGACATTTTGCACAATCGATTCCCTTTTTCCACAGATTTTTCTATTTAGAACGTTTCGAATTATTAGAATAACTATTTTTAAAACAAGAAAAAAGAGGAAAATATTCAGTGTCACACACCTTGAATTCAGTTATGATAAGCGATGAATACTGTATGAAGATTCACCACCGAATGAAGAACACAACTGGAGTGACACTGCAATTTATACATTCGATACGTTGGGTACAATCAATCTGTACGTGTGACGCACAAAAGGACGTTCACAATATCTTTTGATGTTGGAGTCATATACATTTTGCCGAGAATGTTCAAAGCAACCATTCAATGTGATTGCTTCAACGTGCAGGGTGTTTCGAAGACGACACATTTCGTCCGAATATTGTACGGCGTATAATACCTGAGGATGGTATTACATTCCGGGGGGAGGGGTTTTTGCGATGTCTAAGTCGGGAAATTTTCACATTTCGAAATTGATGACGACTTTTCGGTCTTTAGATTCAGCTCTGGATGTGAGTGAAGTTTGAAATGGACTTCAGACGAGTGAAGGAATTGTTGCCCGGGTTGACTAAGTGACGTGACACCTCACCCGTTTCGGTATGGATTCATATCCAACAACTACAGATAATCTTTCAAATGCGTGGAGTGAGTCAAGTGATTCGAGTCGAATGACGATTTTAATGATTTTAACAATTTTTGGCCAAAATTCTGATAAAAATGGCCTCCGGTAGAGCACAAGGGGACTTCGACAGATGAAAAAATCAATTTGTCCTGTTTTTGAAATTGATTTCCCGAAGGGGGATTCGAGGTAATGGCCCAGATGTCTATGTATCAGCCATCAGTTATCAGTCCTCAGGTCTGCACTAAGGACTCCTCAGTGAGGAAATAGCATACGAAATGTGTCGACCCTTCAAAATCAACAAAACCATAAGAAATCTTCTCTCCATCAAACTGGTATAGCTTAAAACTTGAAATATGAACCTAGAGCCCCAAAACAAACTCACCCTGTGTGTAAATGTTGGTAGAAAAACATGCGCAAATATTGATATGATCCACACCACAAACAGATCAGAGCAACCATAAATTAAAATAATGAATGTTCCGACATTCATCGAATAAGACATAAAATGTTTTTATTGATGATTTCAATTCATTTATGGCTGTCATAAAAGAGTAGAAATGTTTTGTATATTTCAATTTGCTTCTCCGAAATGTAGAAATCTCTATAATACTTTCATTTTTATTAATTTGTGTTAATGCAACTGTATCAAAAGAAAAGACAACAGAAATGATTCGACTGAATGAATGGACGAAAAGAAAAATTCGCTTCTTTTGTGTCTAATAAATTAAATATAGCATCAAAATAGAATAAAAACATTATTCCCACACCTGCCAATTTATGTTTGGTTTTTGTCTAATTATACACAAAAACCATCGAGGAAAAAAAAGCGCCCAAAAATGTGTAAAGATAATATTCTGGTGTGGTGGGCGATGATTTACCTATCTGTTGGATGCACAGTTACGTAAAGTGTATTTTGATCACGTTTTGCCTTTCGATGTGTGCTCAATTTTCAGTGTTTTGATCGATGTCAAATCAATAGATTTGAGAGTTTCTTTTTTTCTGTTTTACAATTTTATTCAAAACATTCTCATCCCTTTTAATTTATATGGCGTCATCACTTCACACTGTGGTTAAAGGAATCTTGTATCGGTTAGAGTTTATCATTACCACCTTTAATACTATGCTGGATGCGAGAAAAAAAAACAAGTGTGGAAAAAACACCCAATACAAAACATAATAAAAATGTAAATCAGTACATTTTCTTTCATGTTTAAAAGACAAGACAGATGAATATGAGTGAAGAACTTGACAATCCGGAAAACTTTACTACCGATATCGAATGTTAATGAAATGACGTTCAAGCCATCCACATCCACACGCATCTAGCACCATATTTTCAACAATAATGGGAAATATGGAATATGGAGGGTGCGTTTTTAGAAAATGACGTAAAAAAGTACGCCACACATAACTACCAACGCAACCACATTCTCTTCTGGCGTAGCTTCTGACACAACAAGAAATGACACAGTCAAACAAAATTTTATCATTTCAATTCAAATGCAAACTATTTATCTAGTTTATTTATTAAAATGAATACTTTTGTTTTCACACAATTTAATGAATGTATGCTGCATTTAGCTAATACCACAGATTGAAATCGTTTCGATTGATGTGTTTGCAAAAATTGCTATAAAATCTGTAATATTGATGCTGATGGCGTCTTTTCTAAACATATTAACCGGAACCGTGCTCAATCCGCTAGTTTGGAACAGAATAGTTTGACTGACGATTCACCAATGATGAGAACTACAACTTTGCTGAATGGACCAATGTATTTGGAGCTTGATAGAAAGAGCTGTAGGCCTAAATTTTGGGATCAGTACCCAATTTTTCCAGAGGTGTCCAAATTTTTTTCTAACCGATCTAAATAAAGTGTACATAATGTGTGAACATCACACGCCCATGGTGAGAAATACATAAATTGCCAGAGCTGAAACAATACACTCTGTTTCCTTCACATGTGCAATATTTCATTTAACAGATTTGAAAATGGTTTTAAATGATTTCGTTCTTGAATTTGTTCAAAAATATTTTGGTGACGTATTGCTTATTCATAAGCCATTTCTTCAAGTCACTCACAACATTGTTAGGTGTAATGATTTAGTGTTTTAACAATTAAACAATAGTTTCCATCCAATTCGATTCAGATTTTGGTGATGACAATCTCATTTCTACTTTCTAGCGTTTCGTTTTTGTCATTTTCGAATTTCACTTTTTATTTGACAGTTTTGACAAATGTCAAAATCCACTTCAGATTCGGCGATTCATTCTATTTTGGGTTTCTTAAATTCATCGAAACCGATTGCGTTGTTATATGATTCAAAGTAATTTTGCCATTAAATCGTTCCATTTGCTTTACAAATCTCACAAGGAAAACATTGCGGTCTATTAAAACGGTTATTAAAACGCATAGTTATACACTTGAAGTAAAAGTTCGTGGATTATAACATTGAGCCCAAGTCACACAAATGGAACACCGGCCGGCCATTTTCAAGCTAAACTTGGATTGCTTTGACAATGTCTTCGATTATTTGTCACTTTTCGATTTACGTCGATTCAGTCAAACTTGTAAGGCAATGAAAGTAGCCGTTGGCAAATATTATCAAGTGAATTATGGAACAATCAAAGAAAATGCTGGACTCGGAAAAGAGAATTTGTATTTGTATAGCCATACAATGGGTTATAGTGATTTCATTCAAAAACTTAATATTCGCTCACTTGAAAATGGTGACGACAGAAGTGGTGTGGAATGGGATTTGAGTAGAAAAGTTATTGAACTTGAAATTACGCCAACTAGATTCATGAAGTCTCAATTGCATCAACTTGAATACATATTAAACAACGTTGAAATGTTGAATATTAAGTGGGTATTTGATAGAACTAGCGAATCAATCGATGAAACATTGCCGAGTATGTGCAAGAGTTTAAAGCGTCTTCACATACGCCATTTTGAATGTGATGCTGCAGCACAAACCGAAGTTGGAAATAAGTGGCTTCTTTGTGAATATCCAACACTAGAGCATTTGGAATGGACCCAACATCCCAATCATGGCTACAAAATCAACGAAATAAATGAATTTTTCAGGCGTAATCCAAATGTGCGCAGCTTTACAACGGATGTTGAGTGCTTATGGGGAAGTCGGCACTTGATCATCGAGTCTAGTGTTAAACTTGTGGACCTAACCATTGAAGTCAATGAAGAATTATATCTTAAAAAGCCACAGATTTTTAAAGGGATCAACACTTTACTGAATAAACTTCACGAGAAATGTGCTTACAAGCGGCTTCACTTAAAATTCACGCAACATTTTAGTGATGATGGCATTCAACAGACCATTGATCATATCATTCCAATAAATGCTGTAAGAAGTATGAGCTTTTCAAAAAATTACAATGTCGATTTGTCAAGGCTGGTGTGTCTGGTTGAGCTGAAATTTGAATATTTTGGTAGTGAAGAAATATCAAATGTTGATTTGATGGTGAGTCAGCTCATCAATCTCGAAAGAGTTGATTTTGGTTGGGCATTTTTGGAGCAAATGCTACCATTCATTTATCATTCGGTGAAATTAAAGAAACTGAGATTCAATCGAGTTTGTGATATTAATGCATCAGCTCTTGATCTAGCGAATATGAGCCAGCGACGTGAACAGCTGTTGGATGCCACCAAAGTCATGATTTTCATCGAAGAAAGGTTTTATTTGGCCACCAAATGGACATTGAAATTGACTGACCATCGTTTGATTGAAATGAGACGGAGCACGGCACATCAATGGGGCCAACATTTTGGACCGTATTATTGATATGTTAAATTGTTGAAATATTTCGTGAAGCTCGTTTCAGTCAACTTAATTCAACAAATATTGAATCAACACATTTTATGAAAACTTTTCGACATTTTCGAAAATTTCGGTCCAAAGGACCCACTACTACACTCAGATGGGTTAATGAAATATAGATAAATTGCCTTTAGATAAAGTGTTTTCAATAGATTTGAAGAATGCATTGTTTATTTGAATAAAATTACAATTTTCAATAAAACAAAAACAACTCATACGTTTATTCATAGTATTTTCATTGTTATTCTTGTGAAGGACACACATTACAACGCATTCAAATCAATTCCCTTTTTATTGTTTGATTTGACGTCAAAGATGTTCTCGGAATCAAGGAACGGAGGCACACAAAAAGATCTGCAGTTAAAAACAATTCGAATGCTACTTGTGCAAATATGTTGGTCTACAAAGAGCGCATTTAGTAACACACATGCATCAACACAGAATAAAATCATTTCGCTGTTCTCAAAACCACGTCTTTATAAACTCAACATATGTCTCCATTAAAAGTATTTCAATTGATGATTTTAATATGAAAGTTAAACAAACTGAATATATTATCATATTTTTTTGTTGAATTGCTCTTTAATTGGCCTCTTAGCAATGGTAAACAATGAGCGACTACTTATGGTAATTTATCATGCTTAAAGAGTATCTTTAAGTTTTAATTTCATATAGTAACTTGTGCAAAACTAGAAAAAAGCGTGGAAATAAAAAAAAAAATTGTGATTTAGCTGAAAACCAAGTCAAGTTAGGTGAAAGTGAAAACAAACTGAAAACACTTCATAGAAAAGTTTTAGTTCAAAGGATCAAATCTATGTTGGTACTCGCACTGATTGTCTTTCATCTCGGTTCGCGAGTCCCAATTTATCGTTGTTACTGAATAAAAATGTCATGTTATGAATTAAGTGGCCTGAGTGAATAATATACGCCCATGTTCTTTTGAAGAGAATCTTTTTATATGCACTGGATATACGATATACATTACCTGACTACTGGTAAAACATTGGATGATTGTATTCAATGCGCAATATCGCATGTATTCGACGTCTTCATACAAATTCACAAAATTTCAAAAGGACATTTTTAACGTTGAAATAAACTGCGAAAGACTACATAATACGAACAAGATGACTTCAAAACCTGTTGAAAAATACACAATTCAAATATATTATTATCTCTGAAAAATGTCAATGATATTTGAAATTCGACTATCAATTTGTCAATTAAATGCTCACTTTTCCCAGGACTTCAAAAGTGCAGTGAAACATATAGAATCCAGTAAAATATGCCGGTTTCTGTGACCGGATAATCATTAGAATGATGTATTTTTGTAGTTTTATTGGATAATCAAACCAATTTAAATTGTAAACAGTTTGACTAATGTACGCAACACGATCTGTGGACAATGTAGCAAAATAACAATACAAAACACTCCAGGCCAAAGAGCAAACCAAACTGAATAAATTGAAAGCCACCGAAACAGCATCGAGAGCGCTCTAGGAAACAAACATTAAATGGAATTCAAAAAGAAAAATGTACTTTTGGGTTTCTGGGTAGGAATGACTTCATCTAAACAGCACTTTTATTGAACAATAAATGAAAAAAATTTAATTGAGAGAATAAATGAAAAAATACTCACATGTTCAAAGTTAAACATTGTCATAGCCAAGAATATAGCGCCAGTGGCCAGTAAAATAAACACTGAACCAGTGTTAATATCTGCCGTTAATTTAAAAACTCTGAAAAAAATCCATTAAAATTCATTAAATATTTTGCTTGACAACTTAAGAATCAAAGCTTGAAAAAACTACATCAATTCATATTAAAACCTATTACTCAAACAATTCACCATGGATTCTTACAGCTTCGGACAGTTTTTTGTTGAGATTGTAATGTAATTGTTGATATCTGTGCGAATTATCATCGTTTTGAATGCTTTCAATAATTTCTGTGGCTGAATTGATCACAAGATCAAAATGTTTGCGAATCGTGTTGATATAAAAGCAACAGCAAACAAAAAACGATGCTGTTGGAACGACACACATTGCATACGCAAGGCTTATGCAGAGTTGCATGGTCCATTCTAAATACCATGTCAAAAAAGAGTCTGTTTCAAAGGGAACGACAATGTGGAATGGTAAAAACCATGTCGATGTGTTGACATTTCCCACACAAATGCAATAAATCGAATAGAAAAGAGATGCTATTGACATAGATTGATGGAACAAAATGTAATACGACATTAATTTGGTAATTTTGCGACATCTAAGCTCATTCTTCCAGTAAAGATTGAATAATTCCTCTTCATCACCTGATTTGAACAAATTTGAAGTGATTTGTTTTAGTTCGGCAACATTTTTAGCTCAGCGATGTAAATTTAAGCGAACTAATTCAAAAACGGACATTCAAAGAAGGTTTTTACTGATAGAAGATACTTACTTTCATTAACGATGTGCTGTAGCTTAAGATGTAGTTCTTTGATTTGGATCATTTTAAGACCAGCACTAATAAACATACCACTAGCTTGAACTCCTGCGGTTAAAACAACAGCTGTTTCAAAGGATGCTTGAAATCCGGTGGAATTTCGATGCACAAATAAAGCACATGACATAATATACAAGAAACTAGTCAAACAAATGCAATAAGCTGGAATTGATGTAAAGAATTCGTTTCTGGGCTCTCTTAAATTGTACGACGATATTCCAACACGAGCCATTAGAGCTTGATTATTTTGAAGCACTTTAAATGCGACCATTTTTTAATGTTGATTCGACGAAATGTTTTGTTTGAGCTGAATTTATTTGACTTTTGTTTTAATTCAATCAAAGTTTGGCTAGACTCAAAAATTACAGTTTTAACAACTTGTCCGTTTGAAGCTCAATAGTTGACTTTTGGAAACTTCCGCATTTGATTGGCTTTTATAACAGTTGAATTATCGCATGCAACATATTCAATCGATAATTTCTAAATGCATTGTGTATTTCAGAGTAAAATGGGACATTTTGAAAAGATCAACCCGATGGCGCTTGTATGGCGTTTTAGACTTTTTTTTGCGATGAATTCTTGTCAGCGCCATCGTATTTCACATTCACCAACTAAATTTAGTTCCAGTTCAACAAACAGAATTTTGACAACGACGGCAAAGTGAACACTTACACACAGTTACACTATTCACACGAATAGTGTACAAAGAGAGCACGCTTGATACACAACAGTTATGTATTCATGAGTGTGTGCGTATCGGTTTGTTTTTCGCTCTCTTTGTACACTATTCGTATAACGTATATTGATCGCTGTTGTCTTCATACAAGCACCATCTCCTTGGAAAAGATTAAAAAACAAAAATTGATTTCAGTGCTCAAAAAGTACGAAAAATCGATCGATGGTGAAAAGTCAATTACAGTTGGACAAAATTCCAAACATTTGAATCAAAAGTCGGGACTTTTCGAGTTTCATTGTAATAAAATAAAATGCCGGTTTAGTTTTTAGTCATTTCAATTTTGTATTTAAGTTTCATTCTCAGACATTCACTTCATTTCTATTTTTTTTTTTCAGAAGTTGTGTGTGTGCCTCTGATATCCGAAGTAATATTCAGTGCTGTTAAATAATTAATGCATTATTTGCATTGAATATTGATTAGGTTGATAATTCTCTTGATTTATTAATATTTCAGCATTTTATTCTAGATTTTATTGCATGACATTACATCAAATGTTGCTATTTTTAATTCACATATTATTTCACTCGAAACTACATACAAGAAAGTATCCAAATTCGAATAATGATTAAAAAGAGAAAACCTATAAAATCTGAAATCTGAACCTAGGGGAGAATCACAAAAAAAATAATGAAAGTAATGAAAAATAATACTTTGTAATGAAATGTAATGAAAAAGAAATGAAAATGAATCGATTCGTAATGAAATGTAATGACAACTTACAGTACTGTGAAAAGTACTTGAACGCTTTGAAAAAAGCGAAACGACCACATGAATGAAAAATATTCTAAATTGAAAACTTTCCAATTATTGAAATCGCGATAGCAAAATATATTGCTTAAAACTGAGTTTTGTGGTAGGAGAACATCTGTGGGAGAAATTACAAAAGTTGTTGCAAATTTAATTCATGACTTTGTCATTTGGTTTTTTGGTTTTGGTTTTGGTTATTTTGTTTGTTGAAATTCACCTCAGTTGTTGTTGAGGTCCTCAAGTCTTCTGACCGTGAAAACGGGGTCCACTGGTACACCTCTCACTATACATAAACCTATTTACAAACGAACAAATGTTTTCATCAGTTAAATTATTATACTTCGATAGCTTCAATTGTTTACGACACACTACTTACCAATGTAGAGTATACTTTTTCCCGCATTTACATCACGGTTCCAAACAACTACCACATTTCCAAAACGGTCGGCCTGGTTGGTTTTAACTATGCGAACTATTTTGGAAACAAGTCTTTGGTTTTGTTGTTGTTGTTGTTGTTGTTGTTGTTGTTGTTGTTGATGTGGAACAGCATTGTCGACATTTTGAATAGCCATTGGTTCTTCTGCTGGTATTGGCACTGGCTCGATCACTGCTTGTTGCAGCTCTTGTTCTCTTCTCATCCGCTTTTTCATTTTCTTTCGTTCGGATGACAATCTTCGATTGCTTTTATGTGTTATGACGATTTGAGCAGCCTCTGCATCTGCTTTTGCCACACAATTTCGGCACGTACGGTACCTGGCTTTTGGCTGGTTTTTTGGTTTTTCCATAACACTGCGACACAGGCTGCAAAGCATTGTTGTTCGCTTTTCTTTCACCAATAGAACGTCACAACCACGGCGTTGATGAAAGTACTTTGTGAATTTATTGGATTCTGGAGTTGCTCGATGACCTTTGATACCTTTTGGCATTTTAGCATCGCCAATAACAACAAGCGCTGTCTCGCCTTGACACATATCATTTGTTATTTTATGCATTGCTTGTTTTTTTAATCTGTCACTGTGAAATTTTGATCGTGTATAATTGTGACTACAATACACATTGATTCTTTCGTTAAAAAATCGAAAACGATGATTGACAAAATCCACATAATGTGGACAGCTCTCTGATATTTCTGGATATGTCAATCGATCACGTTTCATTCGAGCTTGCAAATCAGCATCCATTTTCTCACGATCTTTTTTTATGCGATTGAAACCGATTAGCTTGTAGTATGTGCCGCTTTTCACACGAATGTTTCTCTCAACTATTTCCTCTTTTTTATTTCCTTTCTTATCTGTTAAAGTCCTACGCACACCACCAAAAGTCAACTTTTTACCTGGATCTAATCCAAGGGCATATGTGTATTCACCTTGAGCAAATTTTTGTTTAATCTTTTCGATTCGTTGTTCTTCTGTTATTTGATTTACATTTTCCTTTTTACAGCTCAATGAAATACTCACACCATCGGTGTTAATCGACTTGTCAAAATACTTTTTTTTAACGTTCTTTGGTAAAACCAAGTCGATATTGAAGTGCGTGCGCCACATTCTTGATACTAAATTGTCATTTTTAAGGAAGTCATCACGTTTGAGTCTTTGATTATAATTTTGAATGGGCTTGCATTTGCTGTTGGACAAAACATCCCACAGTCCTCTCTTGTCGATTCGAATATGACGACGTTGGAAAGTTGTCAACGGTACAATTATGAAGCGAGTTAATTTGGCGTGTTCTCTGCGCTGTTGCAAGTCCCAGATGAATCGTTGCAATCGAAATAAAAGTGGAATGTGCTGCATCCAATTACGTTTAATTTTGTAAAACATTTTACGTTTATCGTTGATGTTTGGTTCGAGCAATAGAGTGAACTGATTAATTAAAAATTCATCGCAGTCAACTTTTCCATTAAACAAGAATTGTAGTGTGTTATTGACTGCATCTTTATTTTCTTGTTTTTGCTGACGTGTGTTGCGTGGATGTTGACGTTTTTGAATAAACGTGAAGAATTTTTTGAGTCGTGGTTTTGTATGTATCACAATGTTATTTTTAAAGTTAGTGTGATATTGCCGAACCATGTAATCGAATTGACTGTGCAGTAAATGGTTATCTCTTGGTTGCACATTATGAAATGTCATTATTTCCAAAAACTCCGGCGCATGATCCTGTATTGGATAGCCGGGTGAGTGCACATATTGACTTAGAACACCATAGAAGTATTGCTTAAGCATTTGTTCAGTTGCCGAATTTTTTTTTCCATTGTCTACCTTGTTGAAAAGCGCGGTGATTTCATCAATCCTGCCGCCTTCCATTACTTTGTTGAAATGGTAATGGATCAAGGTAGATGCTTGTGCTGCGATCGCAGTGCATTTTATGGCATCGTCGCGAATTTGCTTCAAAAGACGGGATTTTGTATCGTCTTTTTTGACATCTTCCGAGTTTTTCATGAGTTTATGCAAACCACATTTAATGCTGCAATTTCCTTCTTCTTCGTTTGTCTCCTCATCGTCGCTATCGTCGCTATCGTCGATTTCGTCGCTTTCGTCGCTTTCGTCGCTTTCGTCGCTTTCGTCGTCATCTGTAACAATCACATCATCATTGTCTCGGCTAGTGCTAGCACCAGCAGTACCAGGAAAAGCGAGAGCAGCACATGCTTGTTCGATTTCTGGTTGAGTCATTTTATGTAAATTAATACTCGGTTGCCATTGCAGTTGATTGGCTAATTGAGAATTGTCCATGTCAACACTTGCTTGCTCCATTTCATCGTCACTATCGTTGTCATCTATGACTATGACATCATCTTGGTCATGGCTAGTACCAGCAACGGAAACAGAAGCAGGAGCAGATCCACCAAATGCTTGCTCGATTTCTGGTTGAGTCAATCGATGTAAATTGATACTCGGTTGCCATTGGCGTTGATTGGCTAATTGAGAATTGTCCATATCAACACGTGCTTTCATCGTCACTATCGTTGTCATCTATAACTATGACATGATTGTCTTGTTTATTTGACTCCATATTTTTTCAATAGTTGAGCTAAAAATCAGTTAAAGAAGACAATAAAATAATAATGTCATCGAAATTGAATTTCAAAAAAAAAGAACTTTTTTTATATATACATAAAAATGCGTACTCATGCCACTACTCGGCTACTGTCAAATGGTATTTGTACAAAAATTTCTATTCAGTTTGGTATTAGTCGTCGTTGACTCAGCACTGCACATAAACAAAGTACAATTCCTTATTGTCACTTTCTTTTTGGGGCAGCTCTAAAACGTAAAAGAGAAAATTTCAATTGAAAGTCACGCAAAACGAAACAACAATTTCAATTCATTAGTTTTTGTTTTAACAAAAAAATGGTTTTTGTAAAATTGTAAGAATTTGTCATAAAATTGATTCGGATCGAAGTTCAACGAAGAAAAAAAAAAGAAAGCGCATGAGATTACGGTTTATGAAATGAATTTTTAAATGGGTGAATTGAAGTAAAATTTTCGGTATAATGAAGAATTTCATATAAACACAGACTGAATTGAAAAGTTGGATTTTTTTTTTCGATGACAATTGCTACAAGCCGACCAAAGATTTGTTTGTGTGTGCGCTTGGGACGAAAGCATAATGTCGCAGTAGAAATTTGACTCATGCATTTCAAATGAACATTTCATCGGAGTCATTGCTGAAAGTGATTACATTCTAGATTATTCAAAAAATAATATAATAAAAATAAAATCGACCAATATCAATTGAACAAAGTAGTCAATTGCGTTATTTTGCAATTTTTATCATTTTAATTTTGTATTTCTTGTTTCGTTTTGCGTCCAATATTTGTTTTTTGTTTCGACGTCATAATAATTCCGTTTTATTTGTCAAACGTTAAAATAGTGTGCGGTTTATATTTTGTTGCTTTTCGTTGATCCAACTTGTCGTTGCTGTGGTGATATAGCTCTGGTAGTTCTGCTGTGGCACACACAAAATTCATTGAATATTGAAAAACAACTGGAGACCGAGAGAATAGAAAACAACCAACAAAATAAAAGCAAAAAAAAGAACACGAAAACCGACGAGAATCAGTCATAAAAACCAAACAGGAAATCAACAAAAAACTTCGGTTCGACAACAGCAACCAAAAAGTGTTGGGATTGCATTTTGGTGCAAATAGAATATTAAATGTGTTGTCAGTGCTGAATCCGGCTAAACTTGTATAAAATCTTTTGTAAAGAATTTGATTATTTCCCATTTTTTTCTGCACTTTTTTTTAGAACCGGCAATGGCTATGTATTCTAAATGATTTGGATGGACAATGAGAATGACGACTTTGTTAACTCAACGAGCGTGCTGCGCTGGCACTTAGTATGCTGCGTTTGTGTTGTGCTGCAATGCACAGTTATGTTTGAAATATGGCGGACTGTTTCTACGCAGTAAAAATAATTATATTCGTTTCAGATCAAATGAAATATGAAGGAATGACAAACAAACACTTTCATTATTGCTGAAACAATCACAACAATCCCGTTATAGAAATGGCAAATGGAAATTAAATTATCGCACAAGAATGATATTCATTTTTTTTTGATTGAATTTACCTATTGCGTACTAAATCTGATTTATGATTATGATTTTTTGTGTTGAACCAAGGAAAATGGCTGTTTTTGCAACAAAAACACACAAAACGCAACTTATTTCGCTTATAAAAAACATTTGTTTTCGTAACGGTTATTTCGAATAAGTATTTGTACACGTTCGATTTTAAATTGAATTTTTTTGTGTCTTGTTTTAGTAATTGGCGTTAAAAATCTTTTTTTTTCACATTTGTTTCGTTAAATTTTTTTTTTTGTTTCTTTGTTAACACTCGCCACGAAAATTCTCACTTGAAATATTCTTTATGTTCAAATCGATATAGTTTTCTTAATGCGCACCAAACTTATTGCACACCAAATAAAAATGAGATATTGAAAATGGTTCTTTTTCTTCTTTCAACGAATTTTCTGTTTTCTTTCACGTTCGAGAATTATTAGTTGTTTGTTCGGCTAACTGATTCTGACTACTGGCTCACCGAACAGTGGGTACAGTACACACATACACACAGCAGCACGATCCTTAATACACATTATGCATTTGGCAGTCATTTATCAATACACATTTGTGTATTGGTTACAACGGCCATCGTATGGTTGGACGTTTAGTCTAATACACAATCGAATCTTCTCGTTCAATCTGTGTTTTCCGTCGCATACAAATGTGATTATTCGAAAGTCGTTGTAATCATTTAGCATCTCAAGTGGACAACCATTTTAATATATCTCAAAACACAATATACGTGAAACAAATACCAATAATTATTTGTGAGATAATTTGACACTCTTCTGTTATGATAAATTTGATCAAAATAACTTATTGAAATGAAAAAAGTACATTGTTTGAAACATTTGAAATTGTTTTTGCTCATTGAAATTACTTACTTTCATCGGTTCCACCAGCCTCATTCCTCTGATCCTAAAATCGTTGTTTCAACAAGTACTCCAATCAAAATCCGTAGACAAACGGCGATTCCTTGTTGCTCATCTTTCTACCAATCCAATCTCAATTAAGCAATATTTTTGCCGTCGCAACCTCAGTATTTGGAAAGTTTTCATTTATGGTTTAATGTGGCCAAGCCAACCCTATTTTCTTACATTCTAAGCGGTGAATAAAAAAATAGTAAAAAAAGGAATGAGAAAATTCACTCAGAAAACCAATTGTTTCATTACTCAAAGAATTCTTTAATCATTCACAAAAATTAAAATTCTTGAAAGTAATGAAAGTAATGAAAAAGATTCTGTGTAATGAATTGTAATGAAACCAGCATTTTCTGAGTGATTATCCCCTTGTCATGAACCCTTCAATATAGAATGGATCCTGAGTCACGGCTATGACCAATGGTAGCATTTTTTGTATTTCATGTGGAAACTCGTTCCATGTACAATTCCACATTGTTCCGTTGATTTCTTCAAATCGATGTGTGACTGAATTGCCATTTAGACACAAAACAATGATATAAATTAACATAAATACGAATATAATGAACAAGCGTACAACATCCAGCTTATGTCCCAAGCCAACAGCCTTTACAGAAAATAAATCAAAAATACAACTTCAACATTTCAAATCTGAACCCATGGGTAAAGTAAATAACAAAATTTATTTTAGAGCTTGGGGTTGATTTATTATAAAATCATTATTCAAATTTGGACACTTTCCTGTAGACATTTGTGACATGTTCGACAGACAGTATTGCACAATGAACATTTATGTTTTTTTTTTTAATGTAGAATCACTGTGGACGGTAGTCCACGCGAGTGACGCAAGCAACTACTATGCATGCATATTAGTGCAATGTCACAAGCCTATATATACACGCAATTTCGAACTTTTAAACCATATTACCGATCAGAATGAACTGAGTATCATTGGAAAGGTTGACCTCCCATGACCCCTGATATGGAGGTTTGAAAAATTGACCAAAATCCACCATAAAGGATCGAAAACTTATCTTAATCTTTTGTAATACGCTTTATTTCGATTCTAATTCTGAATACAAATCAAACGATACCCATATCATCAAAATCGGTTGACCCGATCAAAAGTTATGTTATTATCAAAATTTTACCCCCACCCCCCCTAAAATCATGAAAAGGGGCGTTTGTTTGTCACTTTGTACCTGTGAGATATTTCAACGATATTCGCTGGAGATATTGGGATTGAAAAACTAAGAATTTTTTGTTCTACAACTTTTCGATCTGGTTACCCCTATGACCAGGGGAGGTCTTTAAACTTGAAAAACTACCCCCCCTCCCAACTGCCACTGTGCCCAAACCACTAAATGTACAGAAACGGCATGGGTATCATTTGAAAGGTATTGAGGTCAACTTTCAAACTGCATTCAAACAATTTGAAAAAAATATCCTAATTGAGAAGTTTTCAGCCAAAAACTGAAAAGTTGCATATCGGTCCGACACAAATTTGAAATTTTCTCGAAAAAACTCCCAACGATTTTTTTCATAATTTCCACGATTCTAGCGTAAATATGTGTGAAACATGGTGCATATGCGTTATATCTGGGAAAATTCGTTTTTTCGAGATATTTCGGTTTGAAGTGAAAAAACACCTTAAAATTGACCAAAAATGCCGTTTTTAATCCGAAAACATGATAAATAACGCCAAAAATATAATTTAATTGTGATTATAGTATACTCTGACTCAAAGGAGACAATAGTTCTTCAGATGTCAATGCTCTAAAAT
The DNA here is from genome assembly GCA_030463065.1 of Aphidoletes aphidimyza. Classification (NCBI taxonomy): domain Eukaryota; kingdom Metazoa; phylum Arthropoda; class Insecta; order Diptera; family Cecidomyiidae; genus Aphidoletes; species Aphidoletes aphidimyza. The sequence continues at coordinate 41,019,256 of CM059999.1, forward strand.
GTCTACTTTTCACGATTTTGAGTTCAAAAGCTAAAAAACCACACAAAAATCGAACAAAAATCAATTTTTCACTTCATAACATGAGAACTACCGCAAAAAAATGTCATACAATACAATTACAAACGTATGGAGAAGATTGTGTAATGATTGTAATCGTGCATCTTGGAAAAAGAACATTAACTCCTTGACTGAAATTTCACAAAATACTAAAAAAAATCTCAATACAAAATGATTGATATCAAACAAAAAACCACTTGGCGCGGTAAATACTCGTGCCGCAAGCAAAATCGGTACAAAAACTTACTGATATCAATTTTGTGACGCGGCTAGCGAGTTACTTTCATTTTTTCGATTTTAAAATATAATGTGTAAAAGACCTGTGTATGCTACATTTGCCACAAGTCTTTTCTCCATTGAAATTTCTAGGCAAAAGTGAATCGATTAAAATGAAAATAACTCGCTAGCCGCGTCACAAAATTGATATCAGTAAGTTTTTGTACCGATTTTGCTTGCGGCACGAGTATTTACCGCGCCAAGTGGTTTTTTGTTTGATAAGGAGACTTACACAACTTGAATGAAGGATTACATAACAGAATACAATTCTCACCTTGAAAATGGACTTTGATCAAAAGGATGGGACATTCATTTTTATTTGAATATTTGTTCATGGCTTCTTTTTGATACACAGTGTGAAACAGCATGTGTCAGATTGACACAAACGAAGACTGGCAAAGGTTAGAGCCTATAAAACAGAATGAAGGAGAACACCTCAACTAAGAAAATGACCAATTGGGTTAGTAAGTAAGTATAGGATTCTAGGGAGTAGACACGAATTTTAGTAGAGCTATTTTCATTTAATATGTCTCTAGTTTCTTTTAGTTTCTTCCAGTTTTTCGAATAAGCGTTAAAGAAATGCTAGTTTTTTCTAATATTTTTAGTAAATCGTTCCATAAGCATTGTATTGCCAATGCACAAGCATATGCGGATAATTGTCAAATTTGAGTAGGGACATTTTCCCAAATGCGGTTAGGTCGCTATTTTATATCCCAAAAGAAGAAAGAAATTTTCCATTTTTAGTGTCTGTGTGTGAAACCCAACTACTCGAATGTACCAAAAACGTTAAAAGAATGAACATGTGCGAAGTCGTACGTGCACACTGTACAGCCAGAACTCGCAGAACTCACAGGAGTTGATTAACCCTAGAGGTTATTAATCTCTTCATTAGTAAGCTCAGACTGCTTATTTCCATCGCATGTTCATTTGTCCATCTTCCTATACAAATACTATTCCGACCAAATAAATGAAGACGCATTGAACAGATTGAATAACATCAGTATATTTTGAATCAATAAATCGGCAAAGAGTAAAAATGTTGTAATAGACATAAAATGTGTTTGAAAATCGGTGTTTCCTATAATCGTGTCTTATATCATATAAGTTATATGTTTGCTGAAATATTTCAAGGTGTTCATGTCAATCAGTAGATAGACGAATACTCAGAAACCGTTCTGGAATCGCAAATCACCAGTGGTGATTCACCACTTTGATCACCGAAACGTTTTTTTTTTTTTAGATGTCTCAAGTCCGTATAACTTACAACATACTTCTTGTTAGTACAAGAACTGGTTTGAAACGTTCAGTGCGAGTATAAAGAATAAATTGGTGGCTCAGTGATCAGCTTAAAAATTGAAGCTTGATGTAAAAACGTGCAAGAAACCTTTAACAAAGTGCATCAAAATCTCCATGGACAAACAAAATAATGAACCAAACGGGCATTCAATCGAGTTTTAAGGTGGCAACGGACAAAAATTCGTCCGTCCGGTCTGTCCGTAATTTTTTTTCTGTCTGAGACATAGTCAGACTTTGAAGTGTCCGTCCGAATTATCGATTCGAGCTCACTTTAAATTTAACTCGACTTATGAACAAAACCAAATAAGTTACTTAGTTTTGACCATAAAAAAACATGGCTTTTCAAATCGCTTCTCATAAATAAATCAAAGTTTTTGTGCTAGATCATTGCTAGCGAACGTGCAAATGTGCATAAACACTTGTGATTGATACAGATTTAATTGCTGAGACCACGGAGTATAGAGAAGTAAGAGTACGAGCCGTTTATAATCTGAAATCGGGACACAAAAAAAAGACAATTAATATGTGAATAATATTATTTCATTTAAAATGATGAAAATGTACCTTTTTGAGAACTTCCCGTGTGCACTGTACATTCATGAATCCTTCAATATAAAACGGTTCTTGAGTAACCGCTAGGACCAATGGTAGCATTTTTTGTATTTCATGTGGAAACTCGTTCCATGTACAATTCCACATTGTTCCGTTGATTTCTTCAAATCGATGTGTGACTGAATTGCCATTTAGACACAAAACAATGATATAAATTAACATGAACACAAATATAATGAACAAGCGTACAACATCCAGCTTATGTCCCAAGCCAACAGCCTTTACAGAAAATAAATCAAAAATACAACTTCAAGCAAGTGGTTTCATTTCAAATGGAACATTTTAAAACTCACCGTATTGACATTTAGCAGTGAAATTGCAATGCATGGAGTTGACATTGCGAAAAGAGCTGTTAGAATAAGGCTATATGTCTTTGAGAAGCGAGTTATTAATCTGGCGGAAAAAAGAAATCATATCAATGAGTGCCAGACTCATGGCCTACAGTTGACACAAAGTAAAATTAAAGCTTACCCTCTAATCTCGGCATGAAACTTGACAATGGCGATAAATCGTTTGGTTATTTCGATGCGATTCTCTACGGTGTAATTTTGATTTGCTGCAATAACAATGTCATTCAATTCCGACCAATATTTATCAATGTCCTTTGAGGCTGCAACAAAAATGGAACAAATCCCACAAGAAGTCAACACAATAGTCATAACAAGTCCAGCGCCTCCAACAAGCCAAACAGATTGTATGGCAATTGCTAGAAAATAGCCGCCCGGTGTTTTTGAATTCACTGGCAATCTATGGAAATGTGTACAACATTGAAAATGTGTGTTTATTAGTTAAACTGATCTGAAACAAATTCATTGAGAGGATGAGCTTCACTTACGTGCCTGGCATTACTGGCTTAAACGATTGGGCTCCGTTGTGCATCCAGTAATACCTTAAGTACGACTCGAACACCTTCATAAACGGAATGAGCGTTGCTGACACAGCCATCCATTTGAAAGCCTTTTTTGCAAATGTTTCGGCATCTTTCATTTCTTGTGCATAAATTTCACGAATCTCCGGTCTGGTACATCCTGTGCAAATAAAGGACTTGTTAAAAAAATCTTCACTAAACTAAATTCGGTGTATTTAAAAGGTTGTTATGCTCACTTCGTTCGACGACCACTTCCAAATCTTCCATGAATACCATTAACTTTGGTCTCTCCAACAGAATCAGAAAATACAATGTCACCCGCATCACCGACAGAGAGAAGAAAAATACCACTAGGAAAAATGCAACGGAACTTTTTGCTTTGAAAATTAAAAAGTGACCGAGAGAAGAGAGATACAGTAAAAAGCAAGATGCAGCCACTATGGTGTGAAGCAAATTAAGCGACGGTCGACGATTTTCAATTGGAATAATACCAAACCCTTTTAAGGCGTATTTTGCTATGGTTAAAATGGCCATAATTTATGGTTTTATAGCCTATAGGCTGAACTTTTGCTATTTTAGTGATTGGGGAATTTTAATTTGAACTCCTCGTTGGTATCAATAATTATTTGTGTACAATTATAATGGTTTTAAATTCAATTTTCTTAATTCAATCACGATTATTATGGTTTAGTGTCTCTTATCCTCGGTAACCGTATAGTTTACTAATTTTATGCTTGATGTTCAATAAAAACTGTACAAAATATGTATCGTGGTTGCGCCTTTTATACTTCCAAATTGATGTAAAATATTCATTATGGAATTTCCTATGAGGAAAATTCATTACATTGCACCTGGGCATTGTAATTATATTTTGAAAGTAATTTAAGTCAAAACAGTGTACAGAAAGGAATTCATTTTAGTTTGTATGCACATTTGCACATTGGACAATTTCAAAGGTGAAATTACCGGAAATTACTTGTTTGTGTTTGAAGTGTTTGTCATTTGAATCATGTACAAGGTTTTTGATTGAGCTCGATTGAGCTGTCGTCCATGTGAGTTGGTCGATTTAGTTCTCCATCCCCTTTCTTCATACAGCACACAAAAGGACTAACTGATGTTAATTGATACCAATTAAAGCCATTCTAAGCCTATTGACATTTTTCAAAGCCTTTGACATCGATGCTATCGAACAGTAGCTTAAAACTGAATCATACTTTGGTTACAGGGATTGAAATATTGGGAGATTCTAGTCAAAATCGTCGGGTGGCATGCGGCGTTCGATACTGCTGCTCTCTTTTCAGTTAGTTGGTACCGCTATATTGCACGAAGTACTAGTAAGATTGAAAGAGACAACAGATATGTTATTGTCATTTGACGCACTCACAATCAAATCTTTTTTTCAATATAGTGACGCCATGCAAGAAAACAAGCAGCAGTATCTGCATCAATCCATCAATATGGAACGGAGCAGCAACACAATGATCAAAATTAGCTGATTTTTGTTTAGATGTTCAAACATTTGATATGAATTAAGCGAAAATGGAAGAATTTTTTCAAAGTCCATTGTTGATAAAAAAGTTTTTTATACCAAACACCCATCGAAAATGCATGGGATCGGGAAATATTTGAGGGGTTATTTCGCAGCTGGAAGGGGAGCGGGGTGTTATGGGACCGGTGGGATCCTCTACTTTTAGTCATTTTTTTTTTTTTTTTTTGAAAAAACTATTTTAACTTCACCATTTTTAGCTCTGTAAAAAATATTTGCGTTGAAGGTTTAAACCATTACCTTAAGGGAGAATGTCTTCTCTTTCATTCGACTCAAAATAACGATTTTATCCCAGACTTCTTAGATCTGGGGACAATTTGCTGGGCAGCCGCAAAATTGTATAAAAAATAATCCCTGTTTTCAAAATAGTGTTTTGAACACACATCTGGGTGATGATTGATGAATCAATGATGATAAATATCATAAAAGCACAATAAAACTGGTCAACAGACAAACCATGAGTCTACTGTCTCCAGTATGTGTGCATTAAATTAATATCTAAATCTATGTATTCGTTCAATGTCAACTCGATTCAAAAGACAACAAAAGGCGTACGTACACGTCCATTTTATTTATTAATTGCTTTCTCTTTGTGAAACCAAAACAATGTGACTTTTTCAAATAAACAAAGAACGGAGTTTGTGTAGGAAAGTGCCTTCTGTTGCTGTTTATAAATTACAATAATTATTGTAATGAAATGTCAAATGTGAATAATGTTTACTGGTATCGAATGGATTTTTTTTTCAAAGATCTTGGCTATTACCTATTTTCTAGAGACAGTTCAAAATTAAGTTGCAAATATTGCAATGATCATAATCTGAGTAAAATGTTTCGAGTATGATCCAGTCATTTGAATAATTCAATGATTATTATTGGTCATTGCCAATGGTCGAAAATGAACTCAACATTCAAAGGTTTTCACAACTCAAAATCCAGACAAAGAAAATCTTATTTGATCATTGAAAACCAGGAGATTAAAATAACATACCAGAACTGATTATCCAATTCAGAAAGTGTTAAAGATAAAACATTTGTCTTTCCCAACTGGGACTTTGAACAAATTCTGGTTCATTTATGAGGTCACAAATGAAATTCCGAATAAGTGAAGATGTTTTTTGAAGGATTTATACAACAATTGATCCATCATCAAATATAAATAAATTAAGAAAATTTCATTCAAATAATTTTCTTAAAAATTTCCATAAATTCTTTTATAATTTCCAATTCAAATCCGAATTTGATATTCAAAACAATAGATAATTCAATCAAGTACTTTAAGTGTGTACTTTGTACTTAATTAAGTACTCAATCGAACATTTACGAAATTAAAATCGAAACGAAATCGTTGAACTGACAATTGATTTTGACATTTCACTTCATTTGACTACGAACAGCTTCAATAGACGCTTCGTCATTGTTTGTTCAGTGTTTTATTTATATTTTTTTTATCCATTAACTTTCAAAGAAGATTGACAAAGCTGTTCATCAAATGAAAAGTCCAAGATCTAATTGAACGGTATTAATAATTAACCTATTTTTCAATTTGTACAATTGAAATGCCATCGATCGAGTTCAGAGTTGGAAAAGGTAAAGCAATAGTAGTCATTAGTAGCCACACAGTTATTTTACATTTGGCACATTTTTTACATTGATCCATCAATGATGAGTCATCAAATCTATGTTGGATTGGACAAAGTGTATTGTGGATAACAATTTCATCTAAATTCATTGATCGATTGATTTCGGAGTCTATGAACTTTGTCTTAAAGTTATTTTATTTCTCAAAGTACATTTTTGGTGTTAAATTATCATTTTAGGAACGATGGACGGCTCCCATTCTACTAACAACGATAGCAAGTCAGAAAGTGGAAATGATTTGAACTCTTCTGCTGTTGCTGACCATAAACAGACAATCGCTAGACAGAAAATTAGTCGTCAACGAAAAAGAAAAATATCAACGAAAGAGATCACTGGAAATTTAAACAAGAAGCGAAAACTGGTAACCGATTTGAATGAACTGAAGCAAAACAAATGTGAACTCTGTGATTATGCTACAAGATATAAGAGCAGATTGAAAAGACACATGTTGAAACACTCCGATGAGAAACACTCCGAAGCAATGACCTCGTCAGATGTTCAACGGAATGATTCTGTTACGAACTTAGATGCAAGTAATGAAATTGATTTGTCTTAATTTATTGAAAAGTGTGTTCTAAGCAGCTGATTTTTTCTTTCACAAAAAGGTGGACTTGGGTACAACAGCGAACGTTTTGGATCAGCAGTCGTAAAATGCATTGATTCCAAAGACATTACAACGTCCAGCGGAGGAATTCTTAGTGATGGTTTTTTATCAACGGTTCAAATCAAAGATGATCGTGTGGCCGCTTTGCTTATTGAAAAAGACGGAAATGAACGAAAAGGGAAAAACTTAAGCAAAGAGACTACAGAAAACTCAAACAAGGAACGAAAATTGATGATCGATTTGACTAAAACGAAGCAATTCAAATGCAAACTCTGTGTATTTGCTACATCATATAAGGGAAATTTGAACAAACACATGGTGAAACACTCCGATGTGAGGCCGTTCAAATGTGAGATGTGTGCGAGAAGATTCACTCAAAAATCCAGTCTCAAAAGACACATGGGAGCCCATGCCAACAATTTTCCATTTCAATGTTCAATTTGTCGTCAAGGATTTTCACTTGAGCAGAAGCTGAAATTACACGAGGAAAACTGCAATCGAAAGAGTTATGACTGTTATCGGTGTAAATGCATGAGTTTCCAAAAATTTCACTTAAAAAATCACATGCGCATTCACAGCGGAGACACGCCGTTCAAGTGCACAGTTTGTGCGAAAAGATTCAATCAGAAGTCTTCTCTCAAAACACACATGAGAACCCATGCAAATCAGTTCCACGGACCACTGATTCAAATGCAATGACCTCGTCAGGCGCTCAACAGAATGATTCTGTTTCGAACTTAGATGCAAGTAATGAAATTAATTTGTCTTAATTTATTGAAAAGTGTGTTCTAAGCAGCTGATTTTTTCTTTCACAATAAGGTGGACTTGGGTACAACAGCGAAGGTTTTGGATCAGCAGTGGTAAAATGCATCGATTCCAAAGACATGACAACGTCCAGCGGAGGAATTCTTAGGGATGGTTTTTTATCAACGGTTCAAATCAAAGATGATCGTGTGGCCGCTTTGCTTATTGAAAAAGAAGGAAATAAACGAAAAGGGAAAAACTTAAGCAAAGAGATTACAGAAAACTCAAACAAGAAACGAAAATTGGTGACCGATTCGACCAAAGCGAAGAAATTTAAATGTAAACTCTGTGTCTATGCTACATCGCGTAAGGGAAATTTGAAAAAACACATGCCCACACACTCTGGTGTGAAGGCGTTCAAATGTGAGTTATGTGCGAGAAGATTCACTCAAAAATCCAGTCTCAAAAGGCACATGGGAACCCATGCCAATCAATTTCCATTTCAATGTTCAATTTGTCGCCGAAGATTTTCTCGGAAACAAGAGAAAATGTCACACGAAAAGAGCTGCAATGCAAGACGGTATGAATGCTATCTGTGCAAATATGTTAGTCTAAAAAAGGACAATTTAGTAAAACACATGCGTGAACACTCCAGAACAAAACCGAAACCATTATTGTTCAGAAAAAAAGCATTTCGTTGTTCTCAATGTAAAAAAGGTTTCAATTGGAAACTAAAACTACACATTCATGTGAATCGTCACCATAAGAAAATTGTTCAATAAATTTGAAATCAAAATAACACAAGACAAGACATGACAAGACACAGAGAATCTTTTGTACAGACAAATTGTTTATGCTTTTAATACATAAAATAAAACAGAATCTTCACATTGATAAGCAATCACAATTGTTCGGTAGTTTGAATTGAAGATTTTAATTGATATAGAGTTGAAATTGCAAGGTGTTAACACAACGCTACAGCATTTTTACGCGAATCTTCTACCATTTTTTTTCTCTTTTCTAGTGTGGTGCCTCTTGGTACCAAAAATGCTCAAATTTTGAATTTCTTAGGCATTCCCCAAAGCTAGGCCCCCCGAACTACAGTCCAAAATGTGAAAAAAGTCATTTTTCGGGTATGACACCGACGTTATGGATCATAAGTCGAGTACCTGAAATTTTCAGAAGTTCAGTACAAATGAACATTATCCAATTCAAATGACCATAAATCGAAAACTAGCAAAGATATTTCAAGAAGTAGACACGCGTTTGAAAGGTATAGACCGCCCGAAAATTTTGCGGGCTCACTTTCAAAATCAGTCAACAGGTGGGGGGGCTACAGACTCGCAAATCAGAAAAATAGTGATTTTTCTCAACTTTTCACAATTTTGTTCAATTAACTCCAAAAATGCATCGAAAATGTCCCTTTTCTTTGTTCGTTTGTTCTTTTTTTGCCACATTACAGCAGCCAATGGAAAAATACATCGGCTATCCGAACATATCAAGGCCAAAAAACCGCTTTAGAGGGTTTTTCATAGCTCATATCCACATAGATGCCCTGAGAAATCAAGTTTTTTTCACGAATCTAGGATTTTCAGTTGAAAATTCATGAATATTTGAGGATTTCTTATTTCTGTTTCACCAAAAATGTAGAGTATGATATTATCAACCAATTTGATTGACATCTTAACGCATAAACATCATACGAGTATTTGACCTATTAATCTTGATCGGGTTGAAGTTTATTATTATTGTTTGCGTAAAAACAGTAGTATCATGAAAAATCATGATTTGTATGGATAAATATAAATATCCAAAAATTGCTGTTTTCCTCGTTTTTCGGTGTTTTTACGTATACTAACGGATCTGAGGCTCCAAAGATGTGATTTTTTTGGTTTCATATATACAGAAGAGCTGTGTGATTTGTCATGGGCTACTGATTTGTCGCAAACAATAATAATAAACTTCAACCCGATCAAGATTAATAGACCAAATACTCGTCAAATGGCCAGTTTGGACTGCACGAATGACCCTTGGACCCCAAAAACCCATTAGAATATAATGTTTTTGCGTTAAGATGTTGATCAACTCTACATTTTTGGTGAAACAGAAATAAAAAATCATATTTGATCATCGAAAACTGGGAGATAAAAAGAAGATACCAGAACCGATTATCCAATTCAGAATGTGTTAAGAATAAAACATTTGTCTTGCCCAACTGGGACTTCAAACAAATTTAGGTTCATTTATGAGGTCGCTAATGAAAGTCCGAAGAAGTGATGATGTTTTTTGAAGGTTTAATACAACAATAGTTCCATCATCTAATATAAATTGAATTAAATTCGTAATCCTGACTTTTCCGCATTGATATGGAATTGGATATCTCTCTTGAATGATTTCATTCATCGACCAGTCAGGAGAGAAAGTATTGGTTCTGCCAAGAAAACGGACAAAATGTTCTTTTTTATGCAATGCACTCTATTTAGGCACGGTATGTGCACTTCAGTGCACGTCGCCATGAAATTGCTACTGCAATATGTCCAAATTTTAACAAATAACATTCTTTGACACAATAAAATAAATTTGCCATCTTCACTTTGCGATTTGAGACTCCTTTCTTGAGATATATTCATATCAGAATTTGATTTTCGTATTCCATGATTTTTCGGCATGAAGATAAATTTGGTGCATTGTTTGAATATGTAAAACGTCAAGCGGACTCCAATATCTTTCAAATGATGCATATTGCATGAATTTTCATTGGAAAAATGTCAAAAATGTGAAAATCAGTTTTTGTGTAAAAATGTACGGAAAACCCGACTCACGTGCACTTGAATGCACATATCTCTGGAACGGCTACACCGATATGGCTCAAATTCAATAGGAAACATCCGGTAATAATTCTGAACAAATTTGCTTTTGACACTTTGGGATTTGAGACTCCGTTCGAGAGTTATCGTGCTAACGTACAGACTACGACGACGACGACGACGCCATTTTGCACCGGAGGTACCAGAACCAAGTGTCCAAATAAAAAAAGTGCTCAGACAGATTTGTTCCCATGGTGAACTGAGACTCTGGTCAAAATTTGAGCCCGATCGGAGTTCATTTACTCAAGCAATGTGGAGTTGAATTTTTGAGGCAAAACCAATACTTTTCCTAAGCACATTTCATGTACGGAAAAGTAATAAATAATTTTTGAATATTTCATCAAAATAATTTTCTTTAAAATTTCCATCAATCTTTAATAATTTCCAATTCAAATTCGAATTTGATATTCAAAACAATAGATAATTCAATCAAGTACTTTAAGTGTGTACTTTGTACTTGATTAAGTACTCAATCGAACATTTACGAAATTAAAATCGATACGAAATCGTTGAACTGACAATTGATTTTGACATTTCACTTCATTTGACTGTGAACAGCTTCAATAGACGCTTCGTCATTGTTTGTTCAGTGTTGTATTTATATTTTTTTATCCATTAACTTTCAAAGCAGATTGACAAAGCTGTTCATCAAATGAAAAGTCCAAGATCTAATTGAATGGTATTAATAATTAACATTTTTTTTCAATTTGTATAATTGAAACACCATCGATCAAGTTCAGAGTTGGAAAAGGTAAAGCAATAGTAGTCATTGAGCGACACAGTTATTTTACATTTGGCACATTTTTTACATTGATCCATCAATGATGAGTCATCAAATCTATGTTGGATTGGACAAAGTGAATTGTGGATAACAATTTCATCTGAATTCATTGATCGATTGATTTCGGAGTCTATGAACTTTGTCTTAAAATTATTTTATTTCTCAAAGTACATTTTTGGTGTTAAATTATCATTTTAGGAACGATGGACGGCTCCCATTCTACTAACAACGATAGCAAATCAGAAAGTGAAATTGATTCGATCTCTGCTGCTGTTGCTGACCATAAACAGAGAATTACTAGACAGAAAATTAGTCATCAACGAAAAAGAAAAATATCAATGAAAGAGATCACCGGGAATATGAACAAGAAGCCAAAATTGGCAACGGATTCGAATGAAGCGAAGCAAAACAAATGTGAACTCTGTGCCTATGCTACAAGATATAAGAGCAGATTGAAAAGACACATGTTGAAACACTCCGATGAGAAGCCGTTCGAATGCGAGATGTGTGCAAGAGGATTTAGTCGGAAAGACCATCTCAAAGATCACATGAGAACCCACGCCAATCAATTTCCATTTCAATGTTCAATTTGTCGCCAAGGATTTTCACTTGAGCAGCCGCTGAAATTACACGAGAAAAACTGCAATCGAAAGAGTTATGAGTGCTATCTGTGTCAATATATGACTTTCCGAAATACGGACTTAGCAAAGCACATGCGCATCCACAGCGGAGACACGCCGTTTAAGTGTTCAGTTTGTGGGAGACGATTCACTCAGAATACAAATCTCAAACAGCACATGAAATTCCATGAAAATCAGTTCCACGAACCGACATCCACTGATTCAGATGCAATGACCTCCTCAGGCGCTCAACAGAATGATTCTGTTTCGAACTTAGATGCAAGTAATGAAATTAATTTGTCTTAATTTATTGAAAAGTGTGTTCTAAGCAGCTGATTTTTTCTTTCACAAAAAGGTGGACTTGGGTACAACAGCGAACGTTTTGAATCAGCAGTGGTAAAATGCATCGATTCCAAAGACATGACAACGTTCAGCGGAGGGATTCTTAGTGATGGTTTTTTATCAACGGTTCAAATCAAAGATGATCGTGTGGCCACTTTGCTTATTGAAAAAGAAGGAAATAAACGAAAAGGGAAAATTTTAAGCAAAGAGATTACAGAAAACTTAGTAAAACATATGCGTGAACACTCCAGAACAAAACCGAAACCATTTTTGTTCAGGACAAAAGCATTTCGCTGTTCTCAATGTAAAAAAGGTTTCAATTGGAAACTAAAACTACACATTCATGTGAATCGTCACCATAAGAAAATTGTTCAATAAATTTGAAATCAAAATAACACAAGACAAGACACAGAGAATCTTTTGTACAGACAAATTAGTTATGCTTTCAATACATGAAATAAAACAGAATCTTCACATTGATAAGCAATCACAATTGTTCGGTAGTTTGAATTGAAGATTTTAATTGATATAGAGTGGAAATTTTAAGGTGGGTAATAATATGCAACACATCTATTAAGAACCATATCTCCCAAATGGTGAGATTATTCTGTCTTGAGCGAAGTTGTAGATCTTGACAGTACAAAAAATATCACCCAAGGGGTCGACCCGAGGGGTGAATCACTAAACTGAAATATTGAATAGTACTGAAAAGTACTGAAATGTTATTGAATACAATACATTTCAGTACTTTTATTATTCAATAGCTATTATATCATAAAAATCAGTTTCAAAATAACATTTTCTGAATTTTTGCCAAAAAGATTCTTAAAATTGTTCGTTGAACAGAGATGTCATATTCATAACCTCATTCTTCAGAAATTTTACATGTCACACATTTGTTGCTGCTATAAAACACCGCTGGTGTGCTTAAGTTTTTTTAAACCCAGCAATCTAGATGGCACTCGGAATGACAAAAATGTCATTAAGCCTTTTGCGTTTGGGCTTTGATATTTATCTTTTTCATTGTATCTTCTACGCTCTCTCAAATGAAATTCATTTTTTTTTTATTTTTCATTTTAAAACACGTTTTTCATTTCGAGAATTTCAATATTTTGATTACATTTTTACAAATCAAAGACGGCACGGCCTCTTAATATGGCCAATATGATCTGTCAAAGCCAGGCAAATACGCCATCTCAAGTTTAATGAGAAACTAGCTATGAGCACGAAATATTTATTTCTAATGCACCAACCACGGTTTGTGTACAGAATCACTGCATTGCAAACATTGGTAGTTTCCCATTAAACCTTGGATGGCGCCACTTATGCACGTGACATCATTTACACAGTCTGTTATGGTCCGTGAGCGCCCGCTGGTTATATTTTTGCCGATCTCATGTTATTCCGGGTAGAAATTCGTCGCTAGCCATCGTAAATACGTGAAATGATTCGATTTAAGACAAAATGAGATAAATAAAAATTTCATTAGAATAAAATGTACAAAAAAATACTGAAAATGACTGAAAAGTAATTATCATTACTCGAGTATGGATTTTCAGTAGTACTTGTCCCCTTGGGCCAGGCCCTGTTTTGCATTTCTAATTTTTCAAAATAAATAATTGTGTTAATGATTTTGGTTTCTGTGTTGAGGATTACGTTTTCAGTTTATTTCATTCAAACTAAACAATTATACAATTTTCCCATCATAAAATATTTTTTAATTTTCACGATTATATTGTGAATCGTTTATTCACTATTTATGATTTTAAATTCCAATTCAAACTAAATTCAATGCGCAAAGTATCCGAGAACACAGTGAAGTGCTTTAAGTATGTACTTAATCAAATCTCCACCGAACATTTACGAAATCGAAACGAATTCTTCGAAATGGCGCTCGATTTTGACATTTCACTTCATTTGACAGCGAACAGCCGACTTTGCTAGACGCTTTGTTTCGTGTGTTCTATGAATATTTTTTATCCATTAAATTTTGTTTTATCATTGGATTTTAATCGGAAAAATTTAGTTGACGAAAAGAATAATTCCAATATCTAATTGGAAAGTGTTAATTTATACATTTGGAACGCAATCAAATGAGTTCAGATTTGGACAGGTATTCATTGATATTAGAAATTAAAATGAATTGTTGTGATTGAAGTGACTGCGACGTACTGTTTGCAGACAATTCAGTGTTACTGTAATTTCTGTTGAATCTATGTTCAATTGGCCAACATCCCGATGTTGTTTATGTGGATTTATATGCGGCTCTTTAAATACGTTCGACAACGACGCCGTCTCATGGCGAATTTCTCAGTTGGCGAATTGGATTTCATTCAATGCGTATTTCAATAGTACTGAACAATTTGCCATGAGATGGCGCTTCTGTGCAGTGTTCAAAGATATAACATAGTGACGTTGGCCAACGTATGGCTGTTATGTGAATAGACAATTAATCACTCTGAAAAAAGATTTGCAGGGTTTTCAAATAAAACTTGTAGTGAAATGTCGATTCACCACAAGATTTTATATGCATTTGAAAAATGTGTGGGGTTTTTTACCAATTTGTGTGTATAAATATGTTGACACATAAAACCCCACACATTTTTCAAATGAAAAAATAAAACCTTGTGGTGAAACGACATTTCACTACAAGTGTTTTTCGAAAACTCTGCAAATCTTTTTTCAGAGCAGAAATCCAAAATTTGATCACATTCTCAACTCAAAAACATGAAACTAAATAAAATTCTCAAAGTAAATTTACATTTAACCAAATTTAATCAAGTGTTTTGTGTAATTTTCATCTTAGGAACGATGGACGACAGCTGGTCAAAAGTACTCCAAAGCTATTGGTGCCGGATTGCAAGAGATACTGAAAAAGAAGACATTTGTCATTCAATGACAATTTCAAAGATAGTTTTCTCCAGAGAACAAGCACACGGTACGAAATTCAACTGAAAATCATACTTAACAATTGAAAGCTGATCTTTTGTGACATTTTAACAACTATCGTTTGATTTCCTATTCGTCCACAGAATCACTTTTACCTATGAAGAGTTTGTTAAAAATGCATTGTTCGAAGAAAAACTGTTTCGCTCTCATTCTATCAACAACGACGCTGGTTATCAAGGCCAGAACGATCGATCAAACAACGGAGATAAAAGAGTAGCATCACTTCATCAACCGGATCAGCATTCGGCTGCAATTCAAACGTCAATTTTGGACCGAGTTCCATCCAATGCATCGCAAGCAACAGAGGCAATGTTAAACGGCGCCGTTGAAACAGCCAACCAAAATACTGTCGATGAACAGTTGCTAGAGGCTTATGCTACTCCTGCAGATCGGGAGAGCTACACGGCAGTTAAAACAAATGACAGCTTCTCATTTTGCCAATGCAGCACAAGAAACTGTCTGGAATCAACGAGCCTCTCTTTCATTGCCAATCAAAACACCGAGCAATTCGGTGAACGATGTCAAGAGCCGCGAGAAAATGTAAACATTTTGACCACTGTGGATCAGTCGAATCAACCACCTGTTGACACTAATGACGACGTGTCATTCTGTCAATGTAGCGTGGTTCATGGTGTGGATCAAACAAACATCTCAACGTCAAATGTTGAAGCATTGACTCCACAAGAAAGGAGCATTGATGAAGATATCAACGGACAACCATCTCAATGTGACGAGAATGTTGTGAATGCAAGTGAATTTGAACAGCCAATGACCAGCAACTCAGGGAATGAGGACGATGTGATCACTGCCGCTGTTGCTGACCACGAACTCACATTCGCTGATTTAGAGGCATCAGACGCTCAACGGAATGATCCAGGTATGATTAATTGATATAGTTACTGAAATTCAGTCGTCTTATTTTTTGAAAAGTGTGTTCTAAGCTATTTTTTTCTCTTCACCACAAAGGTTTGTTAGTGAATCAAATCAACGATGAACGCATGACGGTTTCACCCATTGAAATTTCAAGTGATTCAATTGAAGACAGTTCACATGTTGCTGCTTCTTCAAATGGACAACAGAGCAACAATCAAGAGGTGGCGACGCATGATAATGAAAATCTGAGCTTAAGAGGTTGTTCTCCACAGAAAAATTGTCGGCAGAAGAAAAGGAAAAACTTTAAGAAAGCGACTAAAGGAAACTTGAACAAGAAACGAAGATTGGTGACCGACTTGAATCAAAAGGAGAAATTGAAATGTGAACTCTGTGACTATGCTACATCACATAAGGGAAATTTCAATACACACATGCTCATACACTCCGATGAGAAGATGTTCAAATGCGAGATTTGTGCGAAAGGATTCAGCCGGAAGGACCATCTTAAAGGACACACGAGAACCCACGCCAATCAATTTCCATTTCAATGTTCAATTTGTCGGCAAGGATTTTCACTTGAGCAGACGCTGAAAGTACATGAGAAAAATTGCAATCGAAAGTGTTATGAGTGCTATCTGTGTAAATATATGTGTTTTCAAAAAGCGAACTTAGTAAAGCACATGCGTATCCACAGCGGAGAAACGCCGTTCAAGTGCACAGTTTGTGCAAGAGAATTCACTCGGAAGGATAGTCTCAAAAGACACATGAGAACCCATGCAAATCAGTTCCCTTTTCATTGTTCAATTTGTCGTCAAGGATTTTCTCGGAGACGAGAAAAGAATTCACACGAAAAGAGCTGCAATCAAGAACGATTCGAATGCTATTTGTGCAAATATGTTAGTCTAAGAAAGGATCATGTAGTAAGACATATGCGTAAACACACCGGAACAAAACCATTTCGCTGTTCTCAATGTCAAAAATGTTTCAACCAAAGCTCGAATCTTAATGTCCATATGAATCGGTACCATAAGAAGAATGTAACCAATTCCAAATCAAAATAACATCGACAGAGAAAGGCTCTTTTCAGCGCTGACAATTCCGAAACGTCCTCATCACGTTTGTTTATACTTTAAAATCCCCAGAATGAATTAAATAGAATGTTCCATTAAATTCTATCAACGGAATTCTAAGAACACGTAACATAATTTTCTTTTCATCAGAATTCATTTACTTACAAAGCTTCACATAGATAAGTATTGAGTAATCACAATTGTTCGATTGTCGATGATTTTACCATCAAAATAAAGAATTGTTTGGAAATAATATTATGTCATTCTTTTTAAATTTGTAACAAATATTTGAGATCTCTGACAGGTGGTTGTGGTAAGACGGTATGAATCGTTTGTTTCAGATTATTTGGTTGTATAATGTGATGCTTGGGGTACAACGTCAATAATCCTGAATGATCAGTTCATAAATGAAATACTAATAAGACTCAAACTAAAAAATGGAAAATTGAGTTGTCAAGAATATTTGAGATCTTGTTTCAAGGATTTGTAATTTTCTCAGTAATAAATGTGATACAAATTAACCAAAAATGATAAAATTTGATGCTTAATCTGGATTTTGTCGTTCAGTTGAACAATGCCTAAATTATATTGTGAGATATGGTCTGAAAATAGATGGAAATGACAAAAAATGGATTTTTTCGACATTTGTCTCCATTGAGCTGTCGAAACGCCATTTTTTCGGCATAGTATAGTCGAGAGAATTTTAGGACATATTATGGGCTAAAAGTTTGCTGAAGACATAAACTCAAAATTCGCAACCGTTCGACCGCCATGAGTGCAAATTCGAGTACGAAGAATTGCTCGAAATGTAAACAGTAAACATTTAGTTTAAAATAAATTGAATTACATTCGTGATCCTGACTTTTCCGCATTGATATGAAATTTGATTTTTCTCTTGTTCAATTAAAATCATACATGCGCGACGCGGGGGTTAAAAAATAATTATTGAAGCGTGGCTCAGAGAAGTATTGGGACACCTCTAAACACTTGGGGGGGGACATAAGAAGAGGTTTTGCACGAAAAATTTTTTGTTTGCCAGATAAAGAGTGTGATTTTTCGTCATTTTTCGGATTTTTTTAAATTTTTTCTTCATCATTTCTACTCTTCTACATGTATTTAAACGTACTTTAGAGTACTTAAGCGTGATTTTTCTTCATTTTTTGGATTTTAATAATTTTTTCGATTTTTGTCCGAATTTTTCCGATAGTGCTCCTCAAAAGAGTATGGGTTAGGGGGGGTCAGGCCCCCATATGAGTACTCCAAAGCCCTCAAATTGGGGTTTGGAAAAATGTTTATGGGTCACAATGGTGACAGAGCATTTGGGAGGGGTAAGGAGGGGTCCGAGGGGTGAACTAATGATGCCGTTCGATAGTGCTCCTAAAAAAAGTATGGGTTAGGGGGGGGGGGGGTTGAGGGGAAGTATCATGTTTCGAGTATAACCCAGTCATTTGAATAATTCGATGGTTATTATTGGTCTTTGGTCACATTCATATGTTTTCACAACTCAAAATCCAGACAAAGAAAATCTTATTTGATCATTGAAAACTGGGAGATAAAAAGAAGATACCAGAACCGATTATCCAATTCAGAAAGTGTTAAGGATAAAACATTTGTCTTGCCCAACTAGGACTTTGAACAAAGGACCTGTGGCGATCTGTCAAAATGTGTGTATTTATCTCTCTTTCTCACATTGAAAATCGTATTTAAATTTGACGTTTCTGACGTTGTATTTAACATTTGCCACAAGTCTTTTAAGTTCATTCATGAGGACGCTGATGATAGTCCGAAGAAGTATAGATGTGTTTTGAAGGATTAATACATTGTTCATCAATATAGATTACATAATAATATTTTCAAACAATTCTTTATATTTATTTAATATACCAATTAAAATCTTTCAAACTATCGAACAATTGTGATTGCTTATCAATGTGAAGATTCTGTTTTATTTTATGTATTAAAAGCATAAACAATTTGTCTGTACAAAAGATTCTCTGTGTCTTGTCTTGTGTTATTTTGATTTCAAATTTATTGAACAATTTTCTTATGGTGACGATTCACATGAATGTGTAGTTTTAGTTTCCAATTGAAACCTTTTTTACATTGAGAACAACGAAATGCTTTTTTTCTGAACAATAATGGTTTCGGTTTTGTTCTGGAGTGTTCACGCATGTGTTTTACTAAATTGTCCTTTTTTAGACTAACATATTTGCACAGATAGCATTCATACCATCTTGCATTGCAGCTCTTTTCGTGTGACATTTTCTCTTGTTTCCGAGAAAATCTTCGGTGACAAATTGAACATTGAAATGGAAATTGATTGGCATGGGTTCCCATGTGCCTTTTGAGACTGGATTTTTGAGTGAATCTTCTCGCACATAACTCACATTTGAACGCCTTCACACCAGAGTGTGTGGGCATGTGTTTTTTCAAATTTCCCTTACGCGATGTAGCATAGACACAGAGTTTACATTTAAATTTCTTCGCTTTAGTCGAATCGGTCACCAATTTTCGTTTCTTGTTTGAGTTTTCTGTAATCTCTTTGCTTAAGTTTTTCCCTTTTCGTTTATTTCCTTCTTTTTCAATAAACAAAGTGGCCATACGATCATCTTTGATTTGAACCGCTGATAAAAAACCATCCCTAAGAGTTCCTCCGCTGGACGTTGTCATGTCTTTGGAATCGATGCATTTTACGACTGCTGATCCAAAACGTTCGCTGTTGTACCCAAGTCCACCTTTTTGTGAAAGGAAAAATAAGCTGCTTAGAACACACTTTTCAATTATTAAGACAAATTAATTTCATTACTTGCATCTAAGTTCGAAACAGAATCATTCTGTTGAGCGCCTGAGGAGGTCATTGCATCTGAATCAGTGGATGTCGGTTCGTGGAACTGATTTGCATGGGTGCTCATGTGCACTTTGAGATGAGCATTCCGAGTGAATCCTCTCGCACAAACTGTGCACTTGAACGGCGTGTCTCCGCTGTGAATGCGCATGTGCTTTACTAAGTCCGTATTTCGGAAAGTCATATATTGACACAGATAGCACTCATAACTCTTTCGATTGCAGTTTTTCTCGTGTAATTTCAGTGGCTGCTCAAGTGAAAATCCTTGACGACAAATTGAACATTGAAATGGAAATTGATTGGCGTGGGTTCTCATGTGTCTTTTGAGATTGGAATTATTATTGAATCCTCTAGCACAGATCTCACACTTGAACTGCTTCTCATCGGAGTGTGTAAGCATGTGTGTATTGAAATGTCCCTTATGTGATGTAGCATAGGCACATAGTTCACAATTGAATTGCTTCATTTCATTCAAATCGGTTGCAAATTTTGGCTTCTTGTTCATATTTCCGGTGATCTCTTTCATTGATATTTTTCTTTTTCGTTGATGACTAATTTTCTGTCTAGTGATTGTCTGTTTACGGTCAGCAACAGCAGAAGAGTTCAAATCATTTTCACTTTCTGACTTGCTATCGTTGTTAGTAGAATGGGAGCCGTCCATCGTTCCTAAAATGATAATTTAACACCAAAAATGTACTTTGAGAAATAAAATAATTTTAAGACAAAGTTCATAGACTCCGAAATAAATCGATCAATGAATTTAGATGAAATTGTTATCCACAATACACTTTGTCCAATCCAACATAGATTTGATGACTCATCATTGATGGATCAATGTAAAAAATGTGCCAAATGTAAAATAACTGTGTGGCTACTAATGACTACTATTGCTTTACCTTTTCCAACTCTGAACTCGATCGATGGCATTTCAATTGTACAAATTGAAAAAAAATGTGAATTTCTTAAACCGTCCAATTAGATTTTGGACTTTCTATTTGATGAACAGCTTTGTCAATCTGCTTTGAAAGTTAATGGATAAAAAAATATAAATAAAACTCTGAACAAACAGTGACAAAGCGTCTATTGAAGCTTTTCACAGTCAAATGAAGTGAAATGTCAAAATCAATTGTCAGTTCAACGATTTTGTTTCGATTTTAATTTCGTAAATGTTCGATTGAGTACTTAATTAAGTACAAAGTACACACTTAAAGTACTTGATTGAATTATCTATTGTTTTGAATATCAAGTTCGGATTTGAATTGGAAATTATAAAAGAATTTATGGAAATTGTTAAGAAAATTATTTTGATGAAATTTTCTAAATTTATTTATATTTGATGATGGAACTATTGTTGTATTAATAGGGTGGTTCGATTTTTATCTACCAACGGTTAAAAAAAACCCCCGGGGTGGTCCTTGTAGTACATGAAGAGAGGAACATTTTCCGATATTCAGGTTGATCCTTGATTGAAACCCCTGGTGGCCTGAGGTGTTTGAAAAATAGGATTTTGGGCCTAACAAATTCTTTGAAATTACATATCAATGACCAACATTTTTACTTCATTCGATTTTTAACCACCATTCCTAAATATTCTAGGTATTAATTGATCATATTTTCATATACAGTACAGGCCAAAAGTTTGGATACAAATTTCCGACGACGAAAAAACCGTTTTCTCTTAATATTTATGGGTTTTTCCAATCTTTAAATTGACATTGCTCTTCGATATACGTCAAAGAAAAACCCATAAATATTAAGATAAAACGGTTTTTTCGTCGTCGGAAATTTGTATCTAAACTTTTGGCCTGTACTGTATTTTCATCCATTCTCTTACCAAGAAGACAGCAAGGTGCCAAAAATCACCAAAAATCACACCAAAATTCATAAACTATAAATCCACCAAAAAAACTCTGAAAACAACGTAAAACGGTGTTTTTTTAAGTTCATTGGTAGATGAATATCGCACCACCCTAATGAACAATCATTTTGTTAGATCACATTGTTCATTAACTGGAGCGGGAACATTGTTTTGTGAGGGGAAAGAAACAATGAAATGTATCTTTTCATTTGATGGAAATTTGAATGAAATGTTGATAATTATGTATAGAATATGTCAAAATATGCTATATTATACACCGTTGGAAAGGTATTGACCCCCAGAACGAGAAAATATCTACTTTGGGACATTTTGAGTATGACGTAAAAGTGAAAAAAAAATGGAAAACGGACACCCCTGCATTCAAACTCAAATATTGGGATGCATATAAAAGTGTCCATATTTTTGATACAGCCAGATGAAAGGGCTTGAGGTCAGCTATCCGAAACCGACTCTAACTCAAAAAAAAATTGTATGCGTGTTTTCGAGATAATCGCGTTTAAAGATTCAAAAGTGGATTTCTATGTCAAAAATAACTTTTTTAAAAATTCAAAATGAAGTAGGCCTGAATACCTTTCAAACGAGATCTGTGCGGTTTTTTTACCTTTCGAAATGGTTGATAGTCAAAATTTACCCTTACTTTTGCAAAAAGTTGAAAATTTCGACCAACCGACCCCGGATTTTTCTTAGTTGGACCTAAACTTATCGAACCATATATAAATTTTTCAAATCCGAGATGGTCCATGTGAATTTTGATCGATTTGGTATGGAATGGACGTGATGTTAAAGTCATTGAATCGCAATCAGTGCGTATTAATTCAAGAGATCGAGATTTTTTTGTTTGTTTCAATAAATTACAAAATAAATTCAAATTCAAATTCTTTATTATTTTATGTTTGTTCTGACTCTTTCCCAAATGTTAAAACGAAAATGTGCTAAAGTGCACTCAAATCGGAAGATCGCACCGTACCATTTCGAGTTTTTTTCAAGCTGAATTGTTTTAACATTTGTCAAGACAATGAAATGATGAAATATCAAACCGCTAACTGAATTCTGACATAGTTTTCTTCAAGTGTGGTTGCAATTTAATTTCTCATTTTGAGTTTGTCTAGCTTTTGCTTTTTCCCTTTGTTCTTCCCAAATATTTTGGAGCTTCTTTTGTTGTGAACAGTGTTCAAGTGTCGCTTGAAAACAGATTTTCTGGTGAAGCATTTCATGCAAACCTCGCAGCAAAATGGTTTTTCACCCGAGTGACCTCGCATATGTCCTTCCATGTGAATTTTATCAACAGCGACAAATTTCTTACAGAGATGGCATTCATAGCGACGATTTCTGCATTTTTTTTCGTGCACCTCTTTTTCATTCTTTTGGAAGAATCCACGGAAACAACCCGAGCAATGGAATGGAAATTCATCTTTATGCATCTTCTCGTGTCTGTTGAGGTTAGATGGATCTGCAAAGCATTTAGCACAATGGCTGCACCGATAAGGTCTTTCTTTGGTGTGCGTCCGCAAATGCCGATTGAGATGTCCTTTTTGACCAGTTCCATATCCACAATGTTGACATTTGAATCGTTTTGCATCTTTTGAACAGGATGTCTTCTGGGCAAGTGATTCATCGCTTGTTCTTGCCGTCTCCGTGTCACTACTTTTACGTGGCAAAGATGATCCAGCACCATTTCTACCTGCGGCATCATTATTTGAAATGTATCCGCCATTCAAGGAAACGTCGTTTGGATTAAATCTTCTAATAGGAATGTCTTCTTCCATTACTTCTTGTTTGAATTCGATATCGAGCTCTTCTTTGACACTAACTTCGTCGCTGTTACGAATTATTGATGCATTCCATCTATTTTCATTGGCATCATTTTCAACATTCACCACGTTTGCTCCTTCCTCCCGTTCGGCTTTGATTTCTCGTGACTGTGTACCAATCGCCTCATCAATGTTTTCCTCGTCACTTGAATCGAATATTTCATCCACTTCTGACAATCTACAAATTAAATTCAAGTGACTGTGTATAAGAGCATAGATAGAGAGTCAAACGATCCTTTGAATCACGGAATGAAGAAGTTTTCTCAGAAAAAGGTGGCAATAATCACCATTCTCCGTTCCATTTTTTATTCAACACAACTAACAACGATAAATGAAACTCGTAAAAGCCGATGAATTGTTTTACCTGTCGTTCGAGATTCGTAGAATGTATTGCCTGAAGTTTTCGTCAAGTGACTGGCCCGACGATTCAAAGCATCGATTGATCCGGTTCAATGAGAATGTTGCTTGACGCTCGAAACCCGCTTCCATTTCGTCTACTTCCCGTCGCCAATCGGTCAACGGCATTTCAGTCTGTGGAAGACATAATGGACTAAACATTCAACAATATTTGGATTTGGATTGTTCGAAATGAGATTAAAAACAATCACAATGTGACACTTCTGCGAAAGCACTATACTGTAACTGGTTGACGAAGACAAGACTAAAAACTGAATCCACATTCCAAATAAGGAATACACAGAGGATTTT
This sequence comes from Aphidoletes aphidimyza, assembly GCA_030463065.1. Classification (NCBI taxonomy): domain Eukaryota; kingdom Metazoa; phylum Arthropoda; class Insecta; order Diptera; family Cecidomyiidae; genus Aphidoletes; species Aphidoletes aphidimyza. Next base: position 41,043,642 of record CM059999.1, read on the forward strand.
TTTGGAGAATTTCTATCCACTTTTGGGATAGAATACGTTCCTATCCACTTTTTGAGGTAATTTTACCTTTTTTATCCGTTTTTATGGTTAATTTACTATTTTTTCCAACCCGTGCGACAAAAATAAACCGATTTATATTTGATAGAAACTTGCTCTCACTGCAGAATTGTTTACGATTGACAAACAAATACAACATCTAGCTGTCATCGGTCGGTTAGTGTATATTATTCATACACATACAGAACGATTTGCTTGCAAATACATACACAATGCTTATGAATAGCAGCCACTGAGCTACATGCGTTTGCGTGTATTGGCGCACAAATCGAATCTGTATATAACTCTTACGCCCTTAAATATTGTTGTTTACTGTAATACTAAATTCAGAATTCAAAAATCTGTAACGCAGGTTAAAAGAACGATGGTCATGCGATTTTTTGTATTGAACTTTAGCATGTTTGCGCGGATGCGCCTCGTTTCGAATGGAGGCGCACGACGCGCGCAAGCATGTTAAACACACAGCGCATAGCAGCATAGCAATACAACAAAACTCAAGAGTGTATTACAACCGAACCAACTGTCGCCAATGTTCGTGTTTCATTTGTGCATCGGGTATAAAAATTCGGTTTTGTAAGACTAATTGTCAATCCAATTCAAAACTAATTTTCGTCGCACACATTAAAAAACGTGAATTAGCTTGAAAATCGGATAAAAATTGCAAAATTACCCCAAAAAGTGGATAGGAACGTATTCTATCCCAAAAGTGGATAGAAATTCTCCAAAAAAAACCTCTGTGTATAATATTATATTCCAACAAAACCATTTTGGCCAAACGATTGTTTCATTTGTCTACGCTGAGATTCCTCTTTCAATGCCATTCGAATATCTTACCTCGTGTAAATCACTTGAATTCATTTTCAATACGCAAAGAGTTCTTCTGTCGAAGGAATTTTTTTATTTCTTGTTTTTCGAATTCAGATTTTAATTTGAGGATATATCAAAATGTGTTATTCTTTAAAATGTTTGATGCGAAGAGAATACTTTGCGATTTTATGCCAATTTCAGCAAAAGTAATTGTTCCAAGTTTAATAGACGCGTGTTTGTTGGCGCGCTGTCAATCGGAAAGTGGCGTGAACATTTGTTGAGAAATCGATGTCTGTGTGCTTGTGTGCGAATGGATGATTGAGGCGAATTGACTGCTTAATGTTATGTTTTATTTCATCATTTAGCTTCATGTTTGGTTTCATTTCAAATAAAGCGCTCACATTTAAGTTTCAAATCTTTAGACAACTCAAAGAATAAATGTTGCTTTTCAAGATCAAGAAATGTTTTCAATTTCAACACATGTTTTGGGGACAAATGGAAATAAATAAATCAAGAGGAAAATTTATACAGAAAATCCATTTTCAGTCGTTTACAGTCGGTTTCGGTACTTTTCACTGAGAAGTTCTTAGTACATTTTATTCTATTGAAGTATTGAAAGCTATTTATTTGCGTTCATTAGTCTCATTTTATTTTAAAAACAATGAAAAATGTGATCAACAAAAAAATTTGTTTAATAAATCGAATCACTTCATGTATTTACGATGGCTAGTGATGGATTTCTGCCCGGAATAACATCAGTTGGGGCGGCGAACTTACTCCTGTAGTAATAGTTCCTATTACTATGGGTAATTATTTTATTCTAGAGCTGTACAAGCTACAAAAATCAGCGATTTTCTGAGGAAAAGAGCCAACACGTGAGATAAATTCCGAACGTCCTAAAACACGAAATCATTCTATTGTTACTGTTATGAGTAACAAAACATTATCTAAAATGATAACATTTTCTGTGTTCCATTTCATTGAAATCCGTAAAAATTCTGATTGAGTTGAAATTAATAATGAATTTGCCCTGTTTCAATTTGTATGTTCTGCTTATGATTTTGGCCAAACGAAAAAAATCTCCCCTCGGCCAAATCCCTGAACCTCAACATTTTTGAATCTTAGTATTCGGTCATTTGAGCCATATTTTTAACATTTTTAGACCTAACGACAAAAAATATCGATTCCTTATGGAATTGTTAATCCAAAAAGTCAAATAGTTTAGTCAACCAAGCTAAACAATTTTTCCATCATAAAATATTTTCAATTTCCATGATTCACAATCTTTCATGATTTCAAATTTGAATTAAAATCGAGTATCCGAAAACACAGTGAAATGCTTTAAGTATGTGCTTAATCAAATCTCCACCGAACATTTACGAAATCGAAACGAATTCTTCGAAATGGCGCTCGATTTTGACATTTCACTTCATTTGACAGCGAACAGCCGACTTTGCTAGACGCTTTGTTATTTTCGTGTGTTCTATGAATATTTTTTATCCATTAAATTTTGTTTTATCATTGGATTTTAATCGGAAAAATTTAGTTGACGAAAAGAAAATTCCAATATCTAATTGGAAAGTGTTAATTTATACATTTGGAACGCAATCAAATGAGTTCAGATTTGGACAGGTATTCATTGATATTAGAAATTAAAATGAATTGTTGTGATTGAAGTGACTGCGACGTACTGTTTGCGGACAATTCAGCGTTACTGTAATTTCTGTTGAATCTATGTTCAATTGGCCCACGTATGGCTGTTATGTGAATAGACAATTAATCAGAAATCCAATATTCGATCGAATTCTCAACTCCAAAACATGAAACTAAATAAAATTCACAAAGTAAATTTACATTTAACAAAATTAAATCAAGTGTTTTGTGTAATTTTCATCTTAGGAACGATGGACGACAGCTGGTCAAAAGTACTCCAAAGCTATTGGTGCCGGATTGCAAGAGATACTGAAGATACGCTGGAATTGGTGCTGCGAGATTTCAAAAGAAGACATTTGTCATTCAATGACAATTTCAAAGATAGTTTTCTCCAGAGAACAAGCACACGGTACGAAATTCAACTGAAAATCATTCTTAACAATTGAAAGCTAATCTTTTGTGACATTTTAACAATTATCGTTTGATTTCCTATTCGTCCATAGAATCACTTCTGCCTACGAAGAGTTTGTTAAAAATTCATTGTTCGAAGAACAAATTTTTGGCTCTCACTCTTCCAAAAACGACGTTGGTTACCAATCTCGAAATGATCGAGCAAACAATGGAGATAAAAGGGTAGCATCACCACATCAACCGGATCAGCATTCGGCTGCAATTCGAACATCAATTCTAAATCAAGTTGTGTCCAATTCATCGCTAGCAACGCAGGCAACGTTGAACGGCGCCGTTGAAACAGCCAACCAAAATACTGTCGATGAACACTTGCTAGAGCCTGCGGTTATATCAGCAGAGCAGAAAGGCTACATGGCAGTTGGATCAAATGACAGCATCTCATTTTGCCAATGCAGCGCAAGAAACTGTCTGGAATCAACGAGCCTCTCTTTCATCGCCAATCCAAACACCGAGCAATTCGGTGAACGAAGTGAAGAGCCGCGAGAAAATGTAAACATTTTGACCACTGTGGATCAGTCGAATCAACCACCTGTTGACACTAATGACGACGTGTCATTCTGTCAATGCAGCGTGGTTCATGGTGTGGATCAAACAAACATCTCAACGTCAAATGTTGAAGAATTGACTCCACAAGAGGGGAGCATTGATGAAGATATCAACGGACAACCATCTCAATGTGACGAGAATGTTGTGAATGCAAGTGAATTTGAACAGCCAATGACCAGCAACTCAGGGAATGAGGACGATGTGATCACTGCCGCTGTTGCTGACCACGAACTCACATTCGCTGATTTAGAGGCATCAGACGCTCAACGGAATGATTCGGGTATGATTAATTGATACAGATACAGATACTGAAGCTCAGTCGTCTTAGTTATTGAAAAGTGTGTTCTAAGCTATTTTTTTCTCTTCACCACAAAGGTTTGTTAGTGAATCAAATCAACGATGAACGCATGACGGTTTCACCCATTGAAATTTCAAGTGATTCAATTGAAGACAGTTCACATGTTACTGCTTCTTCAAATGGACAACAGAGCAACAATCAAGAGGTGGCGACGCATGATAATGAAGATCTGAGCTCAAGAGTTCGTTCGCCACAGAACAATTGTCGGCAGAAGAAAAGGAAAAACCCAAAGAAAGCGACTAAAGGAAACAAAAACAAGAAACGTAAATTGGCGACTGATTCGAATGAAACTAAAAAATTCAAATGTGAACTCTGTGTCTATGCTACATCACATAAGGGACATTTCAATACACACATGCTCATACACTCCGATGAGAAGCCGTTCAAATGCGAAATGTGTGCAAAAGGATTCACTCGGAAAAATTCTCTTCAAAATCACATGAGAACCCACGCCAATGAATTTCCATTTCAATGTTCAATTTGTCGTCAAGGATTTTCACTTGAGCGGAAGCTGAAATTACACGCGGAAAACTGCAATCGGAAGTGTTATGAGTGTTATTTGTGTAAATATATGTTTTCCAAAAAAGGAGACTTAGTAAAGCACATGCGCATCCACAGCGGAGACACGCCGTTTAAGTGCACAGTTTGTGCAAGAGAATTCAATCAGAGATCTTCTCTCAAAAGGCACATGAGAACCCATGCAAATCAGTTCCCTTTTCATTGTTCGATTTGCCGTCAAGGATTTTCTCGGAAACGAGAAAAGAAGTCACACGAAAAGAGTTGCAATCAAAAACGATTCGAATGCTATTTGTGCAAATATGTTAGTCTTCGAAAGGATCATGTAGTAAGACATATGCGTAAACACACCGGAACAAAACCATTTCGCTGTTCACAATGTCAAAAATGTTTCAGTTGTAAGTCGAATGTTAAGGTCCATATGAATCGCTACCATAAGAAGAAAGAAAATAATTCAAAATCAAAATAACATCGAAAGAGAAAGACTCTTTTCAGAGCTGACAATTTCGAAACCTCACCTGTACGGTTTGTTAATACTTTAAAATCCCCAAAATGAATTAAATTAAACAGAATGTTCCATTGAATTCTATCAACGGAATTCTAAGAATACGTAACATAAGTTTCTTGTCATCTGAATTCATTTACTTACAAAGTTTCACATAGATAAGTATTGAGTAATCACAATTGTTCGATTGTCTAAATTGATGATTCTACCATCAAAATAAAGAATTGTTTGAAAATATTATTATGTCATCCATTTTTATTTTCTTAGTTCGGCCCCTCAGCGATAATGAACACATCTCGCCCCTCATCTTGTTAAATATCGTCGATTAACTGGAGCATTGACATTGTTTCTTGAATATGCTGGGAATTGAAATAATCAATTTCAATTGAGTAGATGGTGAAAAAGCGTTGATCATCAGATTGATTTGATAACATACAAAATCAAACTCTTCGATGACAGGCTATACAACTGTAGACTGTAGACTGTGGAGTATTTCTGCAGAAATTTACTGTTGGAATTGAACCAGCTTGATTTGCCAAATGTCAAAACGAAATCAATCAAAAAGTCAATCCACTTCCTTCAAAAACTCATGTAAATTTGATCAAATTCAAATATGTTTGGATGAAATTTACTCGAATTTTCCGTGATCTGAACGACCTGAAATTGTGTCTGCTCTATTATTATACCTAATATCCTACAAGAATGAATACTGCTAAAAGTATTCAAATAAAATATATTCGACCATTCCATACTAGATCGATCAAAATTCACATGGACCATCTCGGATTTGAAAAATTTATATATGGTTCGATAAGTTTAGGTCCAACTAAGAAAAATCCGGGGTCGGTTGGTCGAAATTTTCAACTTTTTGCAAAAGTAAGGGTAAATTTTGACTATCGATATCTCAACCATTTCGAAAAGTAAAAAAACCGCACGAGACGTCTATTGGAGTTTAATATTTTATTTCCAATACAAAAATCGGATATGCTTGTAAATCAGCGTCAGAAATAAAACGCCATTTGAACTATTGAACTTTCTCATGGGGAAGTGCGGGTGCAGGTGACTGAGGTCATGTTCAAAGAATAAAAGTTGATTTTCTTCTGGTTCAGAAATATTTTCATTATACAAACTTTCTGAATTGAAATTGTGAACTGAATTTCAATCTTGATTTTATCAGATGTTCTGTGAATCAAAGTCGATCGTCGCTCAATGTGATCCATACCATAGTGGCTGCATCTTGCTTTTTACTGTATCTCTCTTCACTCGGACACTTTTCACTTTTCAAAGCGAAAAGTTCCGTTGCATTTTTCCTAGTGGTATTTTTCTTCTCTCTGTCGGTGATGCGGGTGACATTGTATTTTCTGATTCTGTTGGAGAGACCAAAGTTAATGGCATTCGTGGAAGATTTGGAAGTGGTCGTCGAAGGAAGTGAGCTTGACATTTTTTTAAGTACACTGGAGTTAGTTTAGTGAAAATCTTTCAACGAGTCCTTTATTCGGCCACGATGTACCAGACCAGCGATTCATGAAATTTACGCACAAAAAACGAAAGATACAAACATTTGCAAAAAAGGCTTTCAAATGGATGGCTGTGTCAGCAACGCTCATTCCGTTTATGAAGGTGTTCGAGTCGTACTTAAGGTATTACTGGATGCACAACGGAGCCCAATCGTTCAAGCCAGTTATGCCGGGCACGTAAGTGAAGCTCATCCTCTCAATGAATTTGTTTCAGATCAGTTTAACTAATAAACACACATTTTCAATGTTGTACACATGTCCATAGATTGCCAGTGAATTCAAAAACACCGGGCGGCTATTTTCTAGCAATTGCCATACAATCTGTTTGGCTTGTTGGAGGCGCTGGACTTGTTATGACTATTGTGTTGACTTCTTGTGGGATTTGTTCCATTTTTGTTGCAGCCTCAAAGGACATTGATAAATATTGGTCGGAATTGAATGACATTGTTATTGCAGCAAATCAAAATTACACCGTAGAGAATCGCATCGAAATAACCAAACGATTTATCGCCATTGTCAAGTTTCATGCCGAGATTAGAGGGTTAGCTTTAATTTTACTTTGTGTCAACTGTAGGCCATGAGTCTGGCACTCATTGATATGATTTCTTTTTTCCGCCAGATTAATAACTCGCTTCTCAAAGACATATAGCCTTATTCTAACAGCTCTTTTCGCAATGTCAACTCCATGCATTGCAATTTCACTGCTAAATGTCAATACGGTGAGTTTTAAAATGTTCCATTTGAAATGAAACCACTTGCTTGAAGTTGTATTTTTGATTTATTTTCTGTAAAGGCTGTTGGCTTGGGACATAAGCTGGATGTTGTACGCTTGTTCATTATATTCGTATTTATGTTAATTTATATCATTGTCTTTTGTCTACTGGGAAATTCAGTCACAAATCGATTTGAAGAGATCAACGGAACAATGTGGAATTGTACATGGAACGAGTTTCCACGCGAAATACACAAAATTATTACCATTCTTGGCTTTGAATCAGGATTCATTCTATATAGACATTAAGGTTCTTAGGCCTTCTTGAAGCGTTGCTTGGACCGTAGACTACCCGGCGGGTAGTATCCGCTATGTCGGGTGCAATTAGAATTAACAAATAAAACTTCCATCTTCTGATCACTTTATCAATCTAAATATCCGTTCACACCTAGGTTCATACCGTTTATATTACACAGTGCCTGTATTGCAACCATAAGCTGTGTATGTGCAACAATGCCAAAATAAGACATGTTTAATTTCCTCCTGAAAACCCTTATCCTTTGTTACCTTCAAAAAATTGGACAACAAAATCAATCAATATAAGCAATTGCGCAAAAAAAACCTCTACTCATATCAAATCACACCGGTTTGACGCGTCTCACTGGGAGTTGGCTGAAAAAAAAGCACATTCCAATTTGTAAAATCACAAAAGTTTGAGTACACAATGTCCGTTAATTGCATGATTTCATCGTTTGGTGTGATGCGACAGCATCCATTAGGTGGTGAACGGAAGGCGGAAGGTGTGTTTACATTGTTCTCTTCTAGATTGCTTATTGCTTAATCCGTATTTTCAGGAGAGAAAAAAAAACACGTATATATATATATACTGTGTTTGCTGTTGTTAAGTCCACATGGTTTTCATGAAAAAATATGCTCCGTAGAAAATGTGCGACATTATCATTGGTCATGCGCATACCGTCTCTCCTACTTCAATAAAATCATGCCGAACAATCTCTCTGTTATTGAGAGAGAGAGTGAGAGAGCTTTAAGTATTGTCGATTTCCCCTCAGTGCTTTGAAACAGTCGCTCTCATCATATTATCCGAAAAATGCGCACGTGTCTTCTCTCACTGCGAAATTCATTTACGCTCTCTCTCTCTCTCTCTTTCCGTTGGGCTGCATCCCATAAAACCTATAAAACCGTATCGAGAGCACGATGGCAAATCAGTTTTCATCGAATTCTTCACTGTTAACCACACACTCTTTCAACTCAGTTCACCCAAACACCAACATTTTTCAGCATCGACAACAAAAAAACGTTTCATTTTCCTTTGTTTCTATGTGCAAATAAAACCAAACACGAGTGTCCTTAATTTCCATTTTAACACAGTTTTCGATTTAAATTCAATCTTAAGTGCACATTTCAAGTCATTTTGAAGTTGAAAAAAAGGTTTTTCTGTTAAAACTTTGGATTCGCTAGAAGTTTAAGTGAGTGAAAGAGAAAAAGTCTGTTGAATGGCAAAGATTCGTATTTTAGTTTTATGATTTAGTAATAAAATTGTCGCAAACTAAAATCAGATGCGAACAATTTCGTATGAAAATAAGAGCAAAGGAGAAATCGAAGTAAATTTCATTCAACTGGATTCAGTCATTGGAATAAATTGTTGCTTTTAGTTTCGCTCGTCTAAATTCCATCGCATCACATCGCCTGTTAATTGTCTCTATATAAGAAAAAAAAGCATCTTTCGACAGCAATACAAATACAAATTGAGAATGAGTGTCTTAAACGAAAGCAATATGGGTGTTCACACGGGACACATAGAGACATACGGTTGCGCCACATTAACTTGAGTTAGAAGTTTTGTGCATTGTGAACAAGACAAAGTATTTAATTACACATCGTCTTATTTACTTTCATCGAATGTTGAACGGATTAACACTCTTGAAATCGTTGATAAATTGAACGAGAATAACTTTGACATCGGTTTTTTTGTTGGAAATATGTTGTTGAACACTGTTCAATGAAGAGCACAGCTTGATAGAAAATTGTACACACAAAATGAACGGCAGATGCTCCCGCATCCAACGAATTAAAATATACGTGCTTGCATTTCGGTATTTGGTAGTAAAATTCTTAAAATAACTTTCTTGAGCTAGACATTTCTATCTCATTTCATTGTCATTCACCATCAACCGCCAAACCAAACCTGACAAGACCGTTTTTCAGCCGAAATAATTCGGAAAATTCGTCGTTTTATAGACAACAATGCCTCAACCAAATGGATGGTTTTATGGTTCATTGAATTTTATTCATCGAATAACCAAAGAAGCGCGTATGAAAAAAGAAGAGAAAGAAAAAAAAATCTAAAGAATTTCATGTTTATCATGTTACATCGCTGCATGAGGGAATTTGGTATTGTCGGAAGTGTCATGACTGTTGCTTGGGGTGTCTCAGTGGAGAATAAGGGTTAAAAGTCAACCTCATTCGCCGAATACACATACCACCAACAAATGAAAGCGGTAAGAAAACATCCCAAGCGCAATAGAATCGCTAAATCATCTGTTCCCCCCGGCACTGCTCGACTCCTTTGTGCTATCGGCAATGTTTCATTACCATAAATGATTGGTTCGCACCACTGACAGCCCAATATTGCTTCACACAGTTCCAATTTTCATTACAAAGCAAAAACTTCGAAGAAACACATTTATTTAACTGGATATTGCGCTCTTTTTCCATTATTTCATTCACAGCTATAATAGCTGAGCTATTGACATGGTTGTTGAATGATTACTGCTCTGGTAGCAGTGGAAAAAGCATCATTTTGCTGCTTGTTGAGCACATAACAAATCTTTTGCAACTGTTTTGCCAAAGCAAAATGAATTAAAAAGCACTGAGAATTTCCAACTCACTTTCTGTGTCTCTCTCTCTCTCTCTCTCTCTCTCTCTCTCTCTCTCTCTCTCTCTCTCTCTCTCTCTCTCTCTCTCTGTGCAATTGCATCAAATTAAATGCAATCAATGTCGATTGTTGTACAATGAAATTGACAGCGAGTCGTTTGAGAGTGTAACGAAGCGAATGAGCAAAAAAAAAACAACATTCATGTTTTAATAACAATGATTGGAGCACAAACAACAACAACAAAAACGTCGTTTGCGCACTCGTTGTGCTTTCATGCTCGCTCTCTTCCATTCTTGTCGCCCATACGGGAAATTACAAACTTTATGTGAATGCGAATAACAGAAAAAACAAGTTGATGTGTTGAATTATGAATGCGTTTTAGCGGAAGTGGTTGTTATTTCCCTTGGCGACTGGATTTCACGACGGCAGGGAAATTATTGACACAAATAAAAGAAAAAATCCTTTTTTCTACCGTTTTTGAAACTTCAATAGCTCTAACATCAAACTGAAATAGAGAGATAAAGAGAAACAAAAAAAATTAAAAATAATTCATATATTCACTGGCCGATTGTGGATTGGCCCATAAATACGTTTACGCTCCGTTATTTTCACGGTGCATTTTCGGAATGTATATTTGCATAAATTGTTGCGTTGGTAGCATGCAGTTTTTTGTTTGAAGTTTTCATAATTTGCAAAACTGTAAAACAATGAATTCAATTTTCATGGAATCAAATGTAGCCAATGAATGCTTGTTGTTGAAATACATGAAGCGAAGCATTTCACCTGAGCCCAAAGCACACAATCCAAGGCACGTTTTCAACGATGATGTGATAAAATTGAAATTGCCATTGAGCAAACAGCAACAACACAGTACAAATCAGCCTTGAGTTGATCTTATTCAAGGTCTCGGTTAAAAGTATCATTGTGTTGGTGGCACAACAGCCTCCTATTGGCATTGCAATGAAAAATTGTGAATTTCAAACAATCGTGAGTCTTTCACATCACACAACACCGTACCCCGCCATTTTGAGCCTCGTAAAACTTCCGTTGGGTTTCAATTTCTGCACTGCATTGAGCTTGGGTACTGTTTGAGATTACAATACGTTTATCCATACACCAATGCCGAATGGTTTGGGTTCTCTTCAATAATTCATGAACCATGATTCGTTGCTGAATTGTGTTATGAATTGAAATTAAGCTTGGATAACATGCTTTTCACAGCCAGCCCAATTGCACCATGAATTTTTCGTTTAGTCAATAAATAACGGACTTGCAGAAAAAAGTTTGTGAGAAGTTTGTGTGGAATGATAAATGATGAAATTTTCTTATAAAGAACAACTCGATACAAGTCGAAATAGAAGAAAATGAAGACCAGGGACTGGTTTTTCGATACATTTGATATGACCTCTTCACGCAAATCCACTTCAAGTTGGAGAAGAAGTGAATTGTCTTTGAAGGGTCCTTAGAAGGGTCCTTAGAAGGGTCCTTAGGGGGGTTGCTCCGAAAATTTTAAGAGTTCGAAAAATCTACTTGAGATTTTTGGTCCCGATCAAATCGAAATTGATGACCAAGAGGAAAAAACCATCGCTAATCAGAAGGATTGTCCCAAAGTCCATTCTATTTAGTGTAAACTCTTCCTAGTGGGAAAAAAATGAGAACTTTAAAAAAGTCCTCACTTCCAAAAATCCATCGAACACCGAACAAAGCCATGGACACCTGGTCCCCCTGGCTCCCTGGAACTCAATTTCACAAACAACAAATTTTCCAAAAATTTTATACCAATATTTTGGAGAGATTTCCTCGCCAGAGTCACCCTTTGCAGGCTTTTGCCTCTGCTTTTCGGGAAATGTTTTTCTTTTTTTGTGAAAAATCAACAAAAAATCGACAACTGTAGCCACATGCTCATGAACAATCCAGTATTGGCAATCTCTGCTGTTGCAAATCTTCAAAATGAATTGAAAATGTATTTAAAACACATGGAACCGCATTGAACAGATGAACATTGAACAGCATCCAAATCATATGTTTTTGAAAAACGTGCCCCTGAATTCATCAATAGGCGTCGAAAATTGAAGACATAAACATTGATAAACATCGAATGAATTAATTTAACGATCGAAATTTATTTGTGAGCCAGTCGAGTTCAAGGATAATCCTCAAATCTCAATTGTGTTTACACCAACACTTTGTTACACAATTGAATTATCCAAATGGCATGAAGGAGGCAAATCGTATCGATTCTCCAACATTCAAATGTTGGAACATTTCAGTTTTCCATGTAAAATTGACATAAAATTGATGATTTAGCAATTTGATAGACGAAGTATATATCGTTATGGCTCGTGACCAGCCGCTCGTGCCGAACATGTAGCATATTGCGTTTTGAATCGCATATAATAATAATACTTGTGTGGTGTGAGGCATCCAGATGGAAACAGTGACGCTGTGAGGCTTTGCTCAGTAAACACTGTATTTTGTTTATCGTTTTTTCCGTTTATTCGTTTGCACACTTGATTTCAACATCATCACTCGTTAGCCGTTAGTCGTAACTCGTCAGTCGTCACCATTGACTGAACAGCAACATGATTACTGGAGTTGATATACAAACGAACCGTCCCTTTTTTTGCTCTTGGCCTCACATCACAGCTTTCAGTCACAGCTTTCGTCAGCGTTTTCACTGGTTTGACGAATGAGATACAAAAACCATTTTTCCATTCTACACATTTTATCATTGAATAACATTCATTAAGTTGATTAACTCTTTGAAACGAGTAACATCTTTTCTTTTTTTTGTAATTTGCTTACCGTAATTAATGTTCACTAAATTGAAGACAGTTCTCTTCGAAGGGGAAGTAAAAACAGGTCTACACGGTTTAATTAATGCGTTGAAAGCTTGAAAGCATTTCCATTTAAGATATATTTTCAAAGAAGCACTGAGTAGAAAGCACTTAAGTTATGAATTTTCTGTTGTTGTTGATGTTGATTGTGAACTGTTGTTTTTTGTCAATTTCAGGTCAATTTTGTCGTCAAACGTAGAAAAGTAATGAGCAAAAAGTAAACAAATAAATCCACTTCTGTTCAAGGCTGTTTTGAATTGTGGCTGGCATTTGTTTCACTTTGTGAGTGTTTCGTATTGTATCAAGAAAAGCCGTCACATTGGAAGGGAAAATTTTTTCGGCGGTGAACAGTTTCCTCACTGCATCGTCAAAGGAAATCAGACAGCTAATGGTAAGTTCCACTTTCTAAATGATTTCATATTCTTGGTTTTTTTTTTCTCCACTTCAAATCAAATGAAATGCACAGACACACTTCAATAGACACACACATATCCATTTATTGACAATTTTGATTGATTATTTCAAATGTGTTTTTTTTCCATCTGGTAAATTATTTTTGTAGACAGTTTTTCGTGTGTTTTTGTATGTTTCATTGCCAATGATGTTGAATAAAATGGCATTACTTGCAATTTCAACGATGATTCTATTGAAATTTAATGGATTTTTTGTGTGCGTTTGTGTTGGAAAATGACGAATTGCGAACGTCGCAAGTAGGGCAGAAAAGCATGTTTACTCAAACGTAAGATCCACTTGAGTTCAGTTGAGCATTGGGGAAAAAAACTATATCGCTATTAGTGATGGGACGGATTCCTCCCGAAGGAATGGTGTTATTTAGAGCAATACCAAGTTGGTATTACCAACAGAAGAATTCTTTCAAAAAGAATCTTTAAACGTTTAACGTACTTTAAATAGAATTTTCCATCAGCAGATTTCAAATTGAGTGTTTAGTTCTTGAAAAATAAAATATAAAATAAAAAAAAATAAAAAATAAAAAATAAAAAAAAAATCTATTGCTCAACAGACGCGACATAACAATGAACGGAACGCATCGAATACCGATTATGAGAATAATATCGAGCAATTGGACACGATATCGAATGCAAGCAGTTTAATGCGGTACACGGGTGACGGTAGTCAAGATATTTCAGTTGAATCACCAATCCCATGCCGTAGTGCTGCATCCAGTACGGATGGTGTATTCTTTTCATCATCATCTGGACGCACCAAAACCATGGATAATCGACGATTAATATCGAAGAGCCAAATGAAAGGTAAGTCGCTTGGAAAGCCATTTTCTTTCAAACTCATTTGTGGACCGTTTTTTATGGTGATTCCTTAGTTGTTTAATGAAATTCTTTGTTTTATTCATCGGCCTGTCGAATGCAGACTGTCGATATTTGCTCTTTATGTAAAGTTCATTTTGAATAAAAACCAATAATTTTGAACAACGTCAACTAATATTTGTGAATTCAAACCAAATAACATCATTTCAATGGAATTCACTTTATGACTTACGTTTTTCATCTGTTGCGCGCTATAATGAATGCATTTTATTTGACAATTTTAGAATTTCGTGAGGCATTTCGATTATTTGATAAGGATGGTGATGGATCAATTACCAAAGAAGAACTAGGCAGTGTTATGCGTTCATTGGGACAATTTGCACGCGTTGAAGAATTACGCGAAATGCTACTCGAAATTGATGTTGACGGTAAGTTTGAATTTGTTATGAAGAAATCAACTTTTGATGATTCATTAAATCGGATTCAATCAAAGGGCCACCGAAGACATTAGGGGAAAATTAAATATTGCATCAGAACTCCTTCAGTAGAAGAAATTTGCACTTTGGGATGAGAAAATTTCAAAAAAATTCAAGATAATTCGACAAAATTTGAAGAAAATCCATAAAAAATATGATTTAATGGCCTAGGTTGGCCTTGGAGGAACTTTGCTGCAAAATCAAATTTCCTCTTGCAAATTGCATTTAAAAATTTCAAAGTTCAAAAGCAATGACAAAATGAATTACAAAGTTACAAAAAAAATTTGCCTTATTTCGGTGTCGTTACAGGCGATGGCAATGTGAGTTTTGAAGAATTCGTCGACATCCTATCAAACATGACCGATGCCACAGCTGAGTCATCAGCTGACCAGGAAGAGCGTGAGCTCAGAGATGCTTTTCGTGTGTTTGATAAACATAACCGTGGATACATCACTGCATCAGATTTAAGAGCGGTTTTACAGTGTTTGGGAGAGGATTTGGATGAAGATGAAAGTAAGTGTTAATTTAAAATATGCTAATTCAATTCAATTTTAAAGCGAAAAAACGAAATTTAATCGAATTTCCTGTGATTTTTTTTCCAGTTGAAGATATGATTAAAGAAGTTGACGTTGATGGTGATGGTCGTATTGATTTTTATGAATTTGTACATGCACTCGGTGAACCAGAAGATTCACAAGAAAATGAAGAAGATGATGAACTATTTTCACCATTACCAGTGACAAAGTCAATAACAGTGCATGATTGTGATGATAATTTATCGCAGTAAATGTTTATGTCGAAAAATGGGACACATCATTAGCCAAACTAACAATGAAATCTTTTTCAATTTTTATCGAAATAAATCGAGCTCAAAGTCTAATCTATAACATAAAGGAGCAATTTTTTGAAAAAAAAACTTTTACTCAAAATCTAAACACACCTTCAATCACCTCCTCAGAAATGGAATTTTCATTTTTTTTTTGAATAATATTTATTACTCTAGTTTCATTTTTCTATAGAACACGCATATCTATTATATCATGTAATCAATTGGGATATATAGAGAGTTATATTATCATGTAATAAAACACCCCAAAAACCAAATTTATCAGAGTGTTTCAACTCATGTTCAATTTGCTTGAGATTTTATTTCGAGCACTTTTTACCAATACCAATTTCTTGTCATTTTAATACAGATTTCATCAATATTGTGTAAACAAATTTTGAATCACACAAATGAATTGAATAAATTTTTTTTGAGTGTATTTGGTTTTTGATTTTCGTTTCATTTGACAAAATTTTTATCTTTGATGGGTTCAGTAAACAGTTGATTTGATGAGCGATGCAGCAACCATACAAACGCGCTAGACTATGTTATGTGATTTGCAAAGCGTAGTTCGGGCGCATAGTCTCCTCGGTGCACCGCTCATTTGATTTGAGCTTTCGTTAAGTGTGTATGGAGATAGACACAAACAGGACCAATCGATGTGATTGTTTGCATGCATGTGGACCTAGATGTGGACAGTGTCTTTTGAACGTTGGAGCAAATGTGACTGATGGGAACATTTTCGGGGGCAATGAATAAAGTCAATTCTATCCCAAAGATTAACAATTAGAAGAATTTTGGTCCCCTTCGAATCACAAGTGATGACCCGGGATGGAATCGGTGCGCAGCTGCAAGGCAGAAACTAGGCTGCAAGCAGCAGCAAGGCTGAACATTCAATTTTGAACCAAAAAAACGCGCCAAGTTGGAAATTTGTTTACGTTTCCACCTCTTGGGTAGAATAATTGCCACGAAACCACAGCAAATCGAATGCATTCAAAAACCCAGAAGCGTACGGGAATTGTCAATAGGGTATTTCAAATCTTCAAAAGGTAACTATTCCTCGAGTGAAGGGTAATTGGACTCCTCGAACCTCTGATGAGAATCTATGATTGACCGGCAGCTTAGCACAAACTGAAAGCCCAGAAAGATATTTCCACTTCAGAAAGAGAAAAATGTATTCTCACGTGGTAAGTAACATTATGACATGGAAGTTAAATAATTTGGAGTTATGCATGATTTAGAATAATAAAAGCACATCTAAATTCAATTTTGCCTTAAAAGCAATCATAAAGTAAAATGTTATTGTGTTCTGGACTCGAGTTTTGCTACCACGAAAAGTGCATTGCAAAACAGTAAACCTCATTGAGAATGAGGTCAACAATGTACAGTACACACAACCGTTGGTAGGTATTTATTGTAATGGGATAATGGTCCATTTAACATGAAATTGGAAAATAATTTGCTTGCCTGTGGCTATGCCGCAAAACTGGACCGGTACCAAGGGGGAAATGACAACCTTTCTGCCATTAGAAACGTCAATAGTACCTTCAAGTACCTTCCTAATATCGAAACTACCGCCAATGAATCGTATTTCTCCAGCAATACAGCATATTATCATAGTGCTGGAAAAATACGATTCATTGGCGGTAGTTTCGATATTAAGAAGGTACTTAAAGGTACTTTTGACGTTTCTGATGGTAAAGCGGTTGTCATTTACCCCTTGACCGGTACCCACTTCAACATTATGCGAAAATTCGAAGTAGCAAATGGTTACGGAGACTGGAGCAGTAATATCACGAAATTTAACTGAATTTTAATGATGTAATGTATTACGAATGTAGCATGCATCGCATGTAATTCAATTTTGAATGGAATGCCATCACTTCCACCATATTATGGGTTGAAATCCAATTTGCGTATATTTTACATTTAAATATTCTACGTTGGTTTAAAATCATATTTGGTTGTGAAATTTTCGTAGAATATAAATTAATTTTACGTACTCGAGATTGGTGCCTGTGCTTGGCTTGGCTTTCGAGTTAATAAATTTGCATTATAGCTTGAGTGGGTTTTTTAGGGTTTCGAAGAAAATGAACATATACGCAAACAAAATCGTGTATATCGAGCGCTTTTGCCTGGAATATTGAAGCTTTGATCACAGTTCCGTGAAATGTGATTCCACGAAAAGTGGCTTTATGATTTGCAATGTACTTACCACGCTAATTATTGCTCATAATGTACAAATGAACTTCTAGAAAATCGACGAGCTCAATTCGGCAAACCATTTTAACTGAGCAGGAATTCTCCTTATAATATCGCGATTATATGCCCAAATATAGAAAAAAAAAAACAAATTAAAACAAAAAATCGATACATTTTGAATTAAAATCTGTATAAAATATCATTTTATTCACAAATTCACAAAAATCCGAGACCGAATCGTTCCAAATTGATTCGAAACCTATTAACACGGAATTAAATTAATAATCATTCACATAATTGTGACAATGAATTCCATTGTTCTATTTTGATCTATTTCGGGCCAAAGATCAGTTTGGACTTTTGGACTATCAAGTCGGGTGTTGTTTTTCCATATGATTTTTCAGTTGAAACTTCGACTTCAATATATTTGGACAAAAATCACATTGAACATTACTGGCACGGATGTGTGTAAGTGTTAAATGTCTGTTCAACTCGTTTCGTTGTTTAAATGCACGAGGGCATATCTCACATCTATATGGCAATTTATCTGAATGAGACTTCCATATATGATGCCATAAACCTTGTTGGGTTTGAAATGTTTTAATTTTCGAAATCGTTTTTGGACAGTAAGTACATTGCAACAAGTATTTTTGCCCGTATGACTGCAACATCCCACTGCTTTCGGCTGACGATTGACCACCATGATTGTTGCGTTCACTACCTCCCCCTTCCGCTGATTCCAACATATGGTTATTTCTCAAGTGAATCTCAAAATCACTAAATGATGAAACTATGGCCTTGCACATTGTGCATTGAAAGCAAAATGAACCATTTAACATCCAAACTGTACCACAATTGCACGAATTGTTGGAATTTGAATCCATTTTATATACGCGTTCAATAAAGAATTGTCACTTAAACTGAACAATTGTCTAGAAATGCATAATGTTCAAAGAATATGTCTATTCTGTTTGCTTATTTTGAGTATACTGATACTAATGTTAATAAATGTAAACGGTGTAGCGGCTCGTGTGGATCGAGCAATCAGTCATTTTACTTTTCCGCACATGAAATGTGCTTAGGAAAAGTATTGGTTTTGCCTTAAAAATTCAACTCCACCGTGCTTGAGTAAATGATTACCGATCGGGCTCAAATGTTGACCAGAATCTCAGTTCTCCATGGGAACAAAACTATCTTAGCACTTTTTTGATTTGGTTACTCGGTTCTGGTACTTCCAGTGCAAAATGGCGTTGTAGTCGTCGTCGTCGTATTCGTCGTTTGTGTATGTACGTTAGCACGATAACTCTCGAACGGAGTCTCACATCCCAAAGTGACAAAAACAAATTTGTTCAGTATTATTACCGGATGATCGAAGTTTGATATGAATATATCGCAAGAAAGTAGTCTCAAATCGCAAAAATTATTTTGTCGCACGATATTTTGTGTTGAAAATGTGTCATATTGTAGTAGTCATTTCATTCTCTCTTGACTGGTCCAAATTTGGGAAAAAAAGAAAAACCGAATTTAATATCAATGCGGAAAAGTCAGGATTACGAATGTAATTCAATTTATTATCGTTTGATTCAAATTGATAAATACACATATACAAAATGATAAATATGAAATGGCTACCGACCGATAATGATGAGTGTTGAAAAAATAAGCCAAAGCGGTCTCTCTCTTCAAATTGATATTTTATTGAAATTTTATCCCGACGTTTCGAATTCAGTTTGTGATTCTTTTTCAAGGAGTCCTTGACAAGGTCTATAATGAGTAGAATAATGCAATGCAACAACAAATTAGTATACATGTTATTCACGCTATCACAACCGCATGGTAAAACTTACTGTTTCATTAATATCAACTGTGTCGAGGAATAATTCATTAACCACAGCCATTACAGACACTATTTCCACCAAGAAACAATGATAATAGCAAAAATCCATTTTTCAAGTGCTGAAAACTGATAAAACCTTGATAAGGGGAAGAGATGCGACACATTTTATTTTTCCACTCACACCTAGTGCAGAAAATGTATTGGAAGCGGCACACAATTAAAACACACTGAACTATACTATCGTCACTTTTGTAGGCAAATTGACAAGAAATTGAATTTTGCTATCGAATAATTTATGGTCTGATCTGAAGAAACTGCAAAACCAATAGCACATCATATTATGTGTGGGATAGTCAAATAAATTTCACACCAATTGAATTATTTTTTATCATTTTATTAATTTTTCGGCAACTATCTGCTACTTAACAGTTGTTCGTTAAACGATTTATATTTGGAAAAATAAATTCGAGCGACGAAAAAATAAAATGGGCAACATTTCGGACTGACATGTACTAAAGTACACATACCGTGCCCAAACACACAGTACATTTTAAGAAAAAAGAATATTTTCTTCGATTTCGTGACAAACACCAATACTTTTTCTCGGACTAGATGATTTTAATCGTTCTAGAGAAAAATCAAATTTCATATCGATGCGGAAAAGTCCGGATTACGAATGTAATTCATTCAATTTATTCTTCAAATGATTAAATTTCTGTTTGTGCCCAGCACATTAATTATTAGCATCAACTAAACGATGTGACATTTTTATTGACAGTATTTCAAATACAAACCATCAAAATTTGCCCAATAGAATCGGAAAAAAAAGGATAAAATACAAATTGAAACTATTACAGTCCACATTATTTCAATTTCCGTCAAATGTTAAGATTTTGGGCGCTAATTTTCACATTAAATAGTCGCCAATTTTACTGTAATTTAGTTGCCTATTTGGTTTTTTCGTCGCCCGAATTCAGTTTCTTTAGAATGGACAAACTGTGAATCTGTGCCCAGGATGTGCAACAGTTTAAAATGTCTTCACATGGAACAGTTTAAATATTATAATGGAGATCAAATTCAAGACGGAAATAAATGGCTTCTCCGTGGATATCCAGCACTAGAGCCTTTAAATTAATGCTCTTGGGAATAGAGAAATGCTAGATGTTGATGTGATAGTGAAATATCTCATGAATTTCGAGAGAGTTGATCTCGGTTGGGTATTTTTGGATGAAGTGATACCATCTACCGTTCGGTGAAATTGAAGAAATTAAGAGTCAGCGGATTTCACACGCTCTTGATCTAGCGAATATGCATATTATTCGCTTGTTCATGAACAAGCGACGTGAACAGCTGTTGGATGCTACTAGCATCATGCTAGCAAAGTCATCATTTTCATCGAAGAAAAGGTTTATTTAGCCACCAAATGGGCATCCAAATCGACAGACTTTCGTTTGATTGAAATGGGACGAAACACGGCGCAAATGGGGCTATCATTTTGGATATTTGATTATATTTCCTTGTAAGATACATTTATTCTAAGATAACATAGTAAATACTTGCCTTTCGATTTATTTGAAGAATTATTTTTTTTATTCCAATAAAATTACAATTTTGAATCAAAACAAACAAACTCGTATATTTATTCATAGTATTTTCATAATAGCTTCTTATAATGAAGAAGTCTATCAAATCGAGTTGATTAAAAAAAAAAAAATGGAGAGAAGCTAAGAAAAAAATGGTGAAAAAGACACATGGTGTTCCTAGACGGTCTATTCGATGGTGTGTCAGTTTAAAGTGTCATCGCACACACATAAGCCGCGATCTGTTGGCACTCGTTGCATGGAATGTGTGTCCCATTTGAATCCAACCTCTTTGAAATCCAACCATTGGATCCCATGCAAACATTGGACCTCTTTAAAATCCATTTGGAGGTTCCAAGCGGTTGAGGTCCAATAGGATACACTTTCTACGCAACGAGTGCCGAGTTCTATGCACATACATCATTTCATTTCAGCAAACATTTGATTAATGAGCTGGTTTTCTAGTATGAACATAATCAAATCCCGATATGCAGATCTTGAGATGGTATTTTTGTAACAAAAATATTCGGCCCATATTATAAATGCATCGGTAAATAAAACAAAAGTTCGACTTACGTTCGTAAGTCCATTAATTCACATTGATTGAATCAGAAAGTACCAAAAGAAACCTAAATATAATCATAGGGACGAGAAAATTGATTTTAAAAATATTCCAAATTGATTTTTATTTTTAATTTGATTGTTTGTATTCTAATTGCAAAAAAATTTAATCCTAACCAATCTAATCCAATCAGTGTCTATTTGAGGAATGACACAATTTCAATGGTTTATGCACTTGGGTGAGTGCATATTAACAATATTCATGGAGTTCAAATTATTCTAGTTTAGCTCGTTTACTTCTAAGATTATATTTGTTTGTATTTTCACTATTTGGTGATTGGCGTCTATTTCTGCGATTGTGGTTTGTTGAAAATTGATCATTCTGTGGTTGATTGTGTTGCTGGATGCCGGCTTGAATTGGATCCGTTCGATGTGTTACCATTGCCATAGCGGTAGAGGTTTCACCTTGATGTTGATCCAGTTGAGCTTGTTGAATGTGTTCTTTTCGCTGTTGATCACAGGTACAACTAGGACACGTCACCTTTTTCAAAATATTCCTTTTAGTTCGAAGCATGAACATTAGCAAATCCCGATAGTATACAGATCTTGAGATGGCTGTTTTGTAAAGCGAAAATTCGAATCGCATTGCATAGTCAATAGAGCATCGATAATGGGGAAATGAAGTTATATTAAATTCCGGCTTGAAACATTCAAATAATCGATAAACCAAACAACTTCACAAAAAAGTGATTCAACTACATAGCTGCATCATTTTTTTTTTTTTTTCGAAAACTGTTCATATTTTGTCATATATATATTCACTTTGATCCCATTTGTTTTATTTAGGAAAATTTGAACATTTGTTCAAAATGAACAGTTTTTGAACAATAGGGTCCAGGTCATAAATAAAATTCTAATTAGTCTTACACAGAAATGGAAAATTGAGTTGTCAAGAATATTTGAGATTTTGTTCCAAGAATTTGTAATTTGCACAGCAAACAATTTGGCACAAATGGACAAACAATGATGGCTTAAGCCTATGGCATATTCTGGATTTGTCTGCGATTGATCGAACCTGTGCGAAACGCCCATAGCAAATATCTTGACATTGAACGCAGTTACAATGACAAATAAATGTATGCATAATTTGACTGAGTTTACAAAGCAAACCGAAGATAATGCATTCGAAGAGACAAACTGAAGATCTGAATACTGTTATTTATTGGCTGAGAAAATGTGTAAACTTCAAACTCAACATCAATGTGACACCACTCCGCTATATCAACGGACTACTACATCAATCCGATTCGATTCGATTCGATTCGATTCAAACCAATTCGATTCAATTAATTTTTCCTTCTAAATAATTGTATTGGAACATTACAGATGCGCCAAAAGAACCTTCGAATAAAATCAGTTTGGTCAAACTCTTGATCAATTTAAATCTAGTTGGCTCGACAAAAAACGAATAAAAGTGATTGAAAAGCCTTTGAAAATTGGCTAACAAACAACTGACATTCAATTGACATTCGATTGACATTCGATTACCAATCTATTGCCATTCGACTGAAACCGTGTAAAGTACATAAAGATCCTTTCAAAAGCGATTTCAGACGTCCCAAATCAAGCGACTATATTCGTATAAAAGTCGTCTGTCTGGCATTCATTTATTGATCACAAGGGGAGTTAATATCAGTTGCTAAAGCATATCACTAATACAAGAGACCAAAGAATCTGCAGATTAGAAATCACACAAAGAAAACACACTCAATGTGTAATCTTAAGCCAGGTCAAAAATTATCATTTAGTATACATTTACCTGCTTTTCATCGTATGGTAAGATAGCCTATTCTTCAGGGCTTTTGACCATAAATCAACCTTAACGAGATAAAATATCCTGATTTATAATATTATATTTCTGTCGAACTATAAACCGCTTATAAGCGGTTAAACAACGGATAAACGGCATAGTGTGGCTCATTAGACATAATCCTTTTCTCAAAAGCAATATTTACATTGCTACAGTGATTAGTTGTCCCATTAGTGAACGAGAGGATTCTTTTTACCTGGCATAAACACACATTTTCACACATTTACATTTCAGAGATATCAAATATGGATGCTATTTCTATAAAATGGCCATTCATTTCGGAACAGTTATCATTTTGCTGTGAAGTCTCAATCAAATCAGTTCATCATAAGAGCTTGACTTAAACAGAATAGTTATTGAATTTTTGAGTTTTCAAATCACTAAAAAATACGAAATTCAGTGCGAAATATTGAATAAATTCAATTGAATCGAAAATATTTGAAAATAAACAAGTCGTCAATTAAAATGTCGGAGAAAAATATGGAAAATAACAAATGCGGAAATCGATCGCTGTCAAACCGTATAGAGAAACTGTATTTGGATTCGGTGACCGCCAATGTGTACTTTGACATCATCGTTAATAATCGGTCAGTCGAACGTATTCCAGCGCACAAGTGTCTATTGGCAGCCGAGAGCGATGTATTCTGGGCGATGTTCTACGGTGATTTGAAGGAGAAAGGCGATGTTAAAATAATTGATGCCAGTGCTGAAGCGATGAAAGAGTTCTTGCAGTTCTTCTATGTAAAAGAAAAATGGGAATTGACAATGGAAAATATTGGCGAAGTGATGTGCCTTGGTAACAAGTACAATGCCATCAATTGTATCGCAGCATGTGAGCAATATATCAGCTGCAATCTCACCGACGAAAACATCTGTACTGGATTAGAGCTTGCGCTATTCTATCATCAAAAAGAATGGATAAAATCGTGTGAAGCGCGCATCTCTGCTAACACGGAAGCAGTACTCAAGTCAAGCACATTTTTGGAATGTGATAAACCAGCTTTGGCGCACATTCTGAAATTGGAACAAATGTCGTGCCCGGAAAACGTGGTGTTTGAAGCATGCATGTCATGGGTCAAAACCAAAAGTGGAGAAAACGTGTTGACTAAGAAGCTTATTCAAGAGCATCTTAGCGATTTGTTCTATGAAATTCGGTTTGCAACGATGAAAGTTGACTCCTTTCTGAACCTCAGTTGTTTATACGATTTTGTGTTGTCAGCGGACGAATACGACGATATCATTCAATCATTTCCACCATCTGGAATTTCATCGAAGTATTTCAATACAAATCCACGTCAAATTTTATTGAATAAGGACGTTCGAAAGCCGTTCATTCAATCAGAATCAGTGAGATTGATGCGAACCTTGCTCGACTCTAATAATAATAAATTGAAATCATTGCCAATGGAATTTGAAGGATCATTTGTCCAAGAATTGGATGTATCCGATATGAAGGATTGGCACAATTCCATCACACTAGAGCATCGGAATTGTTTGGTTTATCGATTATTTGAATATTTCAAGCCGGAATTTAATATAACTACATTTCCCGATTGTCGATGCTTTATTGCCTATGCAATAAGATATGAATTTTTTATTTACACAATCGCCATGTCAAGATCGATATACTATCGGAATTTGCTAATGTTCATGATTGAAACTAAAATGCAATTTAGATTGAAACAGGTGACGTGTCCTAGTTGTACCTGTGATCAACAGCGAAAAGAACGGATGCAACAAGCTCAACTGGCTCAACATCAAGGTGAAAATCGAACGCATTCAATTCAAGCCGGCATCCAGCAACACAATCAACCACAGAATGATCAATTTTCAACAAACCACAATCGCAGAAATAGACGCCAATCACCAAATAGTGAAAATACAAACAAATACAATCTTAGAAGTAAACGAGCTAAATGAGAATAATTTGAACTTCTTGAAATTGTGTCATTCCGGAAAAACTGCGTTAGGATTTTTTGGTTAGGATTTTTTTTGGCAATTAGAATACAAACAATCAAATTAAAAATTAAAATCGATTCGGAATATTTCTAAAATCAATTGTTTCAATTAATTTTCTCGTCCCTATGATTCTATTTAGGTTTTTTCTTTGTTCTGTCTGATTCAAGCATTATGAATAAATCAATGCATATTTCGACAATTGGTCATTTTCAATTTGATCATGAATTTGATGACTGAACTTGACTTCATTTGTATTAGTTACACCGACAACATGAAATTGTCAGATTCTTATAAGCGTTCAATACATTGCTCATACAGAGTCATACGGTCCCATTGGCTTGTTGTCACATGATGATAATTGAATTGATTTCCAAATGAAATAAATTTCATTGTCTGAGTTTTGCTGTTTTGCAAGATTTTCGAATATTTTTTTAAGCTTAAACCTATTTGTTGGGGAAAGGTGATTTTTTGTGTAAAATTTCTCTAAAAAACTGTTTTTTGGTTGAAAAACACACCGAAAATAGGATTATTATTTTTGAACAAATCTCTAACTAAAACTCATTTATCTGTTGCACCATATATTTATTATAGCCATATGGAAGATTTCAAATAGTCATATAAATTATTTAAAAAATAAATTGAATTACATTCGTAATCCTGACTTTTCCGCATTGATATGGAATTTGATTTTTCTCTTGAACAATTTCATTCATCGACCAGTCAGGAGAGAAAGTATTGGTTCTGCCATGAAAATGGGCAAAATGTTCAAAACACAAAACATTGGCCATCTTCACTTTGCGATTTGAGACTCCTTTCTTGAGATATATTCATATCAAACTTCCATTTTCTAAGAATTTCGTACATTTTCACACGTATTCATATTCCATGATTTTTCGGAATGAAGATACATTTTGTGCATTGTATGAATATGTAAAACTTCAAGCGGACTTAAATACCTTTCAAATGATGCAAACTGCATGAATTTTCATTGGAAAATACGGTCAGGAGAGTCAAAAATGTGAAAATCAGTTTTTGTGTAAAAATGTACTGAAAATCCGACTCACATGCACTTGAATGCACATATCTCTGGAACGGCAACACCAATATGGCTCAAATTAAATAGGATTCCTCCGGTGACAATACTGTGCAATTTAAGAATCCATTTGTGAGTCATTTTCATTTTTTACAGTTCAATTTTCTGAGAATTTTCTAAAAATTTCGTACATTTTCACACGTGTTCACATTTCATGATTTTTCAGCATGAAGAAACATTTTATGCACTTTTTGAATACGTAAAACGTCAAGCGCGCTTGAATACCATTCAAATGACACAAGCAACATGAATTTTGATTGAAAAATACGGTCAGGAGAGTCAAAAACGTGAAAAACAGTTTTTGTGTAAAAATGTACTGAAAACCCGACTCACGTGCACTTGAATGCACATATCTCTGGAACGGCTACACCGATATGGCTCAAATTCAATAGGAAACATCCGGTAATAATTCTGAACAAATTTGCTTTTGTCACTTTGGAATTTGAGACTCCGTTCGAGAGTTATCGTGTTAACATACATACACAGACGACGACGACGACGACGACGACGACGACGACGACGACGACGCCATTTTGCACCGGAGCTACCAGAACCGAGTATCCAAATAAAAAAAGTGAAAATCAAGTTTTGTTCCCATGGTGAACTGAGACTCTGGTCAAAATTTGAGCCCGATCGGAGTTCATTTACTCAAGCAATGTGGAGTTGAATTTTTGAGGCAAAACCAATACTTTTCCTAAGCACATTTCATGTGCGGAAAAGTAAAAATCGATATACTGCATTGGACACTGTGCCTTGTATGTGAAAATGTTTCTATACACTCAAAGAATTGTATGCATGGATTAGCACAGCTTGTTTCAACTAGCACTTATGGAATTCCATTAACACTCAACAAGTTCTGTTTGAATTTTTTTTGTGTTACACTTGTTGTGTTACCTGGTCACCACAGACCCAAGTTATGTTTCACCTGTAACTTCAACGCCGATTTTATCGAATCACTTGAATGCCTTCCACAAATTTCTAGCTTGGAATGTCTTCCACAAATTTCTAGTTTAAATTCAAGGAAATTTGAAGATCACTAAAAATATTTGTCTCTTCTGAGCTAAAAAATATGACATTCAAATGGTCAATCAGCAAAAAAAGATTCGATGTTCAGAACTCAAAACGGGCCTAAGAGGATCCAAACCGAACTAAAGTGTTAATGGAGTTCATCATTCAAATATTGAATGTTTTGCTAGTATTTCTATTTTATTGGTTAGGAGAGGGACACGTCAGATACAAACAAACAATACATATTGAAATCCAAATTAAAACCATTTTGAAGTCGCTAAAGATATTGATTGTCGCTAATAAAACTAGCAAATGATGCGAACAGTGAACACGTTGTATATGACATAACACGAATGTTCCTTAAGAGCGCAGAATACTAATGCACATTGGCCATGCACAGTTCCATAAGAACTGTGTAAATGACGTCACGTTTTGCATAAGTGCCGCCATCTAAGGTCTAATGAGAAACTACCAATGTTTGCAATGCAGTGATGCTGTACACAAACCGTGGTTGGTGCATTGGAAATCAATGCTTCGTATTCATTAACATAGCTAGTTTCCCATTAAATCTAAGATGGCGTATTTGGCATGGGTTTGACAGCACTCATCGAAAATATTTGTTGAACATTCATGGCTTTCCAAATGCTATAGCATAGTGATCCTTAGATGACGGAAGACTATTTACAGTTCATAGAACCATGTATATACAACCATGTGTGCAGGGAAGATGTCTACACAACACAGTTGCATATGCCAAACTGTGTGCAAAGTGCGACAAAACAAATTAGAAAGAAAGAGATGGTAAGCGTGTCGCTATGATTCTCTCGTTCTGCACACAGCCGCTCGGTGCACATGCTTTGCTAATCAATTTGACTGTCTATCTGTCTATCACTGCTAATTATCTTGATGAACGGCTTCCAATTTTATGAATTTATTAGTATCAAATAATAATAGATTCGTAAACATAGCCATAGACTTTACCACATTTCACATTTTGATTGATGGAAAATGACGAAAAATGGCTATTAAAATATCCAAATGTCATTCGATTTTTTTGTTGGAATTATTTTGACAATTGTGTGCTTTTCGCCATACAAATGGACATTTTAA
This sequence comes from Aphidoletes aphidimyza, assembly GCA_030463065.1. Lineage (NCBI taxonomy): Eukaryota > Metazoa > Arthropoda > Insecta > Diptera > Cecidomyiidae > Aphidoletes > Aphidoletes aphidimyza. The sequence continues at coordinate 41,072,322 of CM059999.1, forward strand.
CGCTAGGATTTAGTTTTGTTGCATTCAACCAACTGAACACAACTGACTAACAAAGTTTTGCTATTTTTTCGAACTTTCGCATTTCAAGTCGTTCATTTTAAAAGTGTTATCAAAATACTAATAATTTATGTATCAAGTTTTCTTTTCGCGAAAATCTCAGATCCGTTGCACAAAAGCGTCAGAAGAATTTAACAATATTTGTTGCTACTTTTTTTGTGCATTTCAGCCGCCGTTTTCACAAAGGATTGTTCCTGAAATAACGATGAATGTTAAATTTGAAATACCATCGAAACTTGAAATGCTAAGAACCCTACCGAACGCTAGACGCATGTGGAATCTGAAAACTCCGTTACAGAAATGGTTCTACTTTTATGGCATTGGAAAGTTTCCATTCGATTTAACTCGTTCGGTGTTATTCCGTGAAGACACAAAAACTCTTCACTGGTTTGCGTATTTCGGTTTTGTCTACTTTGGCATATACTTCATCTTTGTATTATACACCATTGTTTATTACATGTATGCTGGTGATCTATTGAAATGCTTACCATGCACTTGCATGTCTGGTTTATTTATCGGTGTATGTAAATCACCAAAATGTGAAACCAAATCCGGTAGTCTATTATCAATTTTGTTTTTGTTTTCAGGGAGTACCAATATCATATGGAATTGTAACACAGGCCCGGTTCAAATATGCTTCTTTAATTGATTTTGGTGGCAAATTTATTTATAAAAGCAATCACAAAGATACCGCATATGATCGAATTTGCTCCGAACAAATGGACAATACGATGCGCAGTTTTATATTCAAGACTCTTGTCATTTTTGTCTCGTTGGGATGTGCTCTGGTTGGGCCAGTTCAAGCGATTTTATTTTACGGTATCAAATCGACAACAATTGATGCACGCGTTCCATTTACTGACGAAAACTCCGATATGGAATACGTTGCAAATCTGTTGCTTCAATTTGTAATTGGCATACATGGCGGCCTACAATATCTTGGTCTGGAAGTGTTTATGTCATTATTTGGAAATGTTGTGACAATTACACCGAAATTGATAAAACTCGAACTGACGCGATTGTGTGTGGCATATGAACAAAAGTCCATCACTAAATTGGAGTTACGTTTGAGATTCAGGAATATTTTCGTACAATCCCAGGACACTGATGAGTACGGTTCTGAATCAATTGCACACTGTGCAATACATAAAGGTGTACAACGGACAGGATGTTGTCCGTGATTTTCAATAGGACGGACGGACGGACATTTTTCATTTTGTTCGACTTGAGAAGAAGGACGGACGGACGGACAAACAAGAACTTTTGTCCGTCCGTTAGCCAATTTTTAAAACAATATTCATGTTTGTCTGTCCGAACTCACAAATTTCGTCTGTCCGTCCTGAGGCATTTGTCCGTCCGTCCGTCCGTCCTATCTCACTAAACGGACGGACGGAAACCACACGGACGGACAACACCCTGTCCGTTGTACACCTTTGGCAATACATTACAACAAAAACTTATAACATATTTTTTAATTTGATAAAACTTCTTCAGCTTCATACGTTGTGTTTCGGACATTTTATATTGGCGAACCCTGTTGACTCCGATTGTGTTCACTTATTCTATTGGGATGTCGATTTATTGTCAATACACCGTAATCATTGAAATTGAAATTTATCGATTCGAATCCACTTTCATACTTAACTTAATCATCATTCACATATGATTCAATTTAAGATGGGTTTCTTTGCTGGCTACGGAATGGCGATGATGTCATGGGTGCAATTATTTTACATATGTGACCTTGGCGAGATAATTGGAGTATTCATATGACTAACACGTTAACAAATAGCGGCCAGATTAAAATTGTGTTGTTTTTGTTGTTATTCATGAATTTGTAGGATAATGGATTCACTGAAGATCTCTATGGCATCAACTGGCAGACTTTGCCAATTGATATTCAGAAAGATATTATGCATCTAATCCATCAAAGCCAAAATGTGAGTGGTATCTCGTTGGGTCCTTTTGGTCTTGGCATAAACCGTGAAATATTCAAAGTTGTAAGTTAATTTACACATTGGAAACTTAGTGCGATGTTAAATTTGGAAAATGTCCACTTTGATTTTTTTTAGGTAACAAATAAGGTTTATACCTTTATCATGTTTTTATTGAACTTTTTCGATTGAATTATGCAATTAAATTCAAGTCTAGGAGGAAACCGCGAAACAAATCGTTACATAGCATCATTCGCATCATTTTCTGCGTGCACCGCACACACACTGACAGCTTGTTTGGACTGCGTCGCATTTATGCAAACGGCGATTAGTTATTATTTCCCCCGTAGATTCAAAATTCAAGTTTCTATCAGCAAACATACACAATAATTAATGTTGCGACATCACATACGTGTAAAAGTGTATGTGATTCACATACAGCCAAAATAAGGCTCCAGTTTACAATACAAATGCAATAATTATGTTCACTGCACCATTCTATTTCCTATTTCGAGCACATTTTAATTGAATTGTAAACAATAAGTGCGCTTGAAGGCTTTTTTTTTCCAACGCGACGATTACAGTCGTGCATGATCTTCTTCATACATTTTGGAGTTACAAACGTTTGGAGAAGATCGTGCACGACTGCAATCGTGGCATTGGAAAAAGTGCCCAAACACCACGAGAAACACACACTTCACAATTGTTTTTTTCTCAAATAAATTGCTGTTGTTTTTAATCACAAATTTTAGTGAAGTTATGATTCATTTTTTTACGAACGTTTATAGTTCAACCCAGTGCTCGTAATTAGACTTTAAATTGAGCCCGAATTATGATTAATCTGGGTCTCACATGACCTCAAAAAATCGTCTGAACCACGACCAAGAGCCGTGTTGTAAGTTACGCCTTTAAAATGCGATGCTATAAAAATATTCCTTTTCTTTTTTAGAAGAATTTTTAGAGTTTAAAATGATTTACATATTCAGAGTTTTCGTCATATTGAGAGATTGAACCGCAATTAGAAACGATTTTTTAGATTTTTAAATTCCATTTTCTTCCTTCAGCTGAAGTAGCTAAAGTTCATCTTTAATCATTTGAATAATTTCTTGATGTTCATTTGTTGATTGGAATTGTTGGTCTAATCTTTGGTCTAATCTTTGATGAATTGTTTTAACTTTCCATATTAAGCTATTGAATCTCGATTTGGTTGATCAAGTTTTTGGTTTGAATTGTGGGCGAATGTAAAAAACGGCCCGAGCAAAATTGGCGGCTCAAACATCACTAACGTCTACGTGTCTAATTGCATATTTTGGTGAATGGAAAAGGCTCACACTTTCCATTGTCTGCGATCAATTTCAACCCGAATCATTTATTCAGTGCTCAATTACCGCTATTTGGTGTCATCAAAGTAAAAATCAGTGCTCCATCCCAACACCCCTTTAAAATGCATTGAGAAACTAAGACGATCCGTATACAATTACAATACTTTATTGTTCTTTTATTTAATGAAAATGTTTGTTGTCACATTCAAATCAGATCAAATTGACATTTGATTCGGTTAAATGGGCACAATAGTAGATCAAAAATGCAATTAAATAAAAAAAAATTATGCTTTTTAAAAAAACAGATTTTAAAATAATGCCAAAATGACTGTAAATACATAGATTCAAAATAAAAATTTAATTGAGTAATGTGAACAAATTTGCCAGATAATTTTGGGTTAGTGAATTCAATGATTGAATTTCAATCAGCCAAAAAAAAAACTCAAGTGGAAAATAGAATAATTCTATTGTTTGTGGCGTAAATTTCATGTTTCAAGCAACAACTCGAAAAGTTACTGATGAGTCATCAGTGATGTCTGAAGCCTAAACAAAGTAAGCAGCCAATTGTGCCATTTTATCCTTTGGTGGACGTCCACGATTGCCTCGATTTGCGGCTCCACCACGCGATGGTCCGTTTCCAATGGTAACACTGCCACGACCTCGACCGCCACGCGTCGAATTTGTTTGAATTGGTTTTGTTGCAACCGCACGATGCTTTTCAACTAATGGAATAAAATCGGGGCTACAGAATAAACAGCCCGTTTTTTCTTCGGCATTATCTTTGAATTTTGTTTGATCGGCTTTGTACACAACTGTAACTAACTGTGCCTGACACTCATCACATTGTTTATTCTCATTGACGGTGACTTTTGATGCTTTATTAAATATATTAATGATGACATCGCATGAATTGCAACCCAATTTCCATTTTTTTGGCGCCGAAGTGGCATCGAGAACCAAAACACCACGATCACATTCATCGCACACCGACACCCCCAGGGTGTTCATTGAATTTGGACATGTTGGATGCATACACGTATTACAGCCACCATTGTTTGGCATTCCTTTGAATGGTGGATTTACATAGCAATATGGACACAATGGATACGATCGACCTTTTGTACCACTTGAAAATGCAAGCAACTCAAAATCATCCAATGGGCATCGCAATTCCTTGTAAGATCTGCAAATTTATTTTGAGAAAACAAAAGAGGTGAACAACATTTCGAAAAATTGCAATCATTGGCTATTGAACTACACGGTTCATAGGTAAGACTACGCGGTTGACCTACCTGACTGTGCCATCCTTTGGCAATGTATATGTGTCATCACACTGCGTGCAATGCAAACGGGCCGGTTTCGTTTGTATATACTTCATGTAACGTCGACATTTACCACATCGTGAAAATGCTTTACCCGAATCCGCAATCGATGCAAATGATGATTCAAACAGTGAATCCATGACGCAAATATTTTGAACAAAGAATAAAAATTTCATGCGAAAAATTTCAATGGCATGCTTCAGCACAGCATTAAAATCCGCTGAACCGGCAGCAATTAAATTAAGTGCTTTTTCCACATCGGAACGCATCGTTGGCAACACCAGTTCCGGGTCAATTTTTTGATAGCCATGCACCAGCACACTTCCAAGTGTGGTTGGTATTAAACGTCGACTTGATCCAATGGTTACATAGTTTCGTTGGCATATATTGTTGATGTGCACCGGAATCGAAGCATCTAAAAGTGTAAAATGGTACGACAATTAATCCATACTTCCATGCCGTCTAAAGTGAAACAAAAAAATGACTTTAAAAAATAAAATGTTAACCGCTGGGTCTTACCGGTTCCAATGCCATGCTTTTCCATTAGCGTAATTAATTCGGATTCCGTTAAGTAATCCGGTGGTCCGGTTTGACTTTCAACCAATTTATACTCATTTATTTTTATTGAATCGCCTTGTTTAAATGTTTGTGCAATATCATCTTTGCCGAATGCTTGCCATGTCATAACCTTTGTGTAACCCGGATCAACCAGTTTATTTGTTGTGCATGAAAATTTCTCCGAACCGATCGTTAATTTGGTGGTTGTTTGCTTGTACCGTAGATCATGTGATACGGTGGCCAAAAAATGACGACAAATATAATCGTATACACGCCATGTGTCATTGTCACTGTCACCACGATCTGAAATAATTCAAAAACATATTCAACAATTTTATGAATGAACCAAAAAACAAAATTCCAAAAAAAATTTCAAAAAAATTCAAAAAAAAATTTACTCATTAATTTCATGGGTGTAATCGGTGGATGGTCACCACAGTCGGTTCCACGGCGTGGTGAATTAAAATTTTGTGCAATCTCTTTGGCTTCGGTTCCAAATTCCGTGGATGGTTGCAATAGGCGAACAACACCTCTGAAAATCGGAAAAAACAACAACATTTTTTGTTAGATTTGGTGTCACAAGTTAACATTTGTTTAGGAGGTGGTTCTCCGGGGGGTGGACTGGGGGAGTTGGACTGAGGATAAGTTCGAACATTTCCGATCTATAGTTAGTTCTCATGTAAATGTGCTCCAAAAAAATTCGAGGATCTCAAAAAAATGGCAAAATGAGAACCTCAAATATGTTCGGAGCCAAATGATAATTTGAATGAATTATTGTTTTTAGCTTAAATTTCGTCTTACATCAAATCAAAATTTTGTGGATAACTGGTGGTTTCAGTACGTGGATAGCTAATAAATCCCTGAGTATACAAGCGTTCCGCTAAAGTCATTGCGGTATGTGGTCCAATACCAAGTCCAGCACTCGCTGCTCGCATCAATTCAACTGTATTCAAAGCTAATGGTCGTGGTTTCACTTGATCTTTTTCCGAAACACTTTCAACGCTGCAAAAACAAAACAAACAAAAAAAAACATTTCGTCCATGAGAAAAAGAATGTGTCTTCAATAAAAGTCAACATTTGCAGAACAACAACAACAAAAACCAGCCCCATTGACTTACTGCGCTTCTTTCTGTTTTTTCACCATATTCATAAAAATATTGGCAACATCTTTGCTGAAAATGCGATTTCGTGCCCATTCCAATGTCACTTCTGGACTACCAACACTAATTTGAATGTACCAAAATGTTTCCGGTTTAAAATTCTGTATTTCATCTTGTCGTTGCACACAAAATCCAAGTGTTGGCGTTTGACACGGTCCATATGATATCAACGATGAATCTAAATCACCATAATGGCCCTGAAAGAATTTCGTTTGGAAACGCGTAAATGCACAACCAATCCGTAAATCAATCTCTTGCCGGGCATCAACGCTGCGCGCTTCATTTTCATTTGGTCGTATTAAATTGGCCATCGCATATTTAATGTCTTTGTCGGTGATTGCCGAGAATTTGGCACGATATGTAATTTCATTTGAATACACATTTCGTATGGATCTCGACACCGCATCCATAACCTCAAAGCAGATATTTTCACCTTCTTTATCGCAATCCAACCACAATACCAAATAATCACAACCTTTTGATTCTTGACTCAAAAATTGACGCATCCGAAGTTTTGGTGTGGCTTCTTTTTTTTCCGTTGGACATGTAAACAATTCCACCGGATCAACACGATCCCATGAATTGTATTTACCTAAACAAAACAAAAAAATGGAAGTTAAATACACATTACACAAAAAAAAATCGAATCAATTGGGTTTTCCGAAAATCCAATTGGAATCCGAAAAAATGAGCCGCCGCCAAAAAGAAACAACAAATTAATCGATATTTACCAACAAAATCCAGTGACATGACGTGACCACAAACCGATGTCATTTTAAATAAAACATTCTCATTTCGAAACACACCTTTCCACTCATGCACCGAACAGACATTGTTTGAACCTGCAAAAATCCAAAAAAAATGACGAAAACATGAAGATTTACAAACAAAAATCATTTGATGTGTGCGTGTTTGTATTGATTCAAACCTTTTCGATTCGTATTTCGTCCATTGCTCAATATTGATGCCAATGATGCAGCCAATGAAGGCTTCTCAGCCACCATTAATACCGATTTCATTGTGTTTTAATCGTTTGGTTTTGTTTTTACACAACAAATTTTCAACGTTTTTGATTTACTTGAAAAATTTTGTTCAATTTCAAATGAATTTGATGAAGATGATGATGATGAAATTTAAAACAAACAAACAACAAAAAATGCCGCTTGAAATGAATTTGTTTTTTTTTTTGTTTCACTTCTTCACGTCTTCAGTCAACTAAAACAAACTACGCTCCCGATGACAGCTCATTTCATGCGCACACACATAAACAGCTGCAATCGATGTTGTACCGCGCTTCATGTATTTGTGCTATTAGACAAATACTGTCATTTTATTCAGCAAACCCTGCTGAAAAGTACTGAAGCACTCCGAAATGAAACACTCCAACTTTTCAGTTAGCAAATTTACGGTGAATTTTTGTTTCATTTTTTTCATATTCAAAAAATAATCTGCAATTTTTTTACATTTAAACCATTTTTAAACAATAAACAAATTATTTCTGCTCAGAAACATAAAATGATTGAATTTTGAAATGAGATTCTGTTAACTGATTTGTAGCGACCTCATAGATGCCGGTTGTTTGACAAACTAGCGTGTGACAGAACTGGCTTGCTTAAGGTTAGGTGTCATCAATATGTCAATTGAATGCGTGCTTTTGTTTGATTTCACAACGCTTTGTGCTCATCGACGACCAAATTTATTGAATTATTATTATCGTTTGGATTTTGGAATTAAACACCGAAAAGATGTCTGAACCGAGCTCCAAGGACACCGTTCTGAAAACAGCCATGGTTTATGTTTGTGGCGGTAAGTTTTCAATAAATTTCGATTGAAATTCATGTGAAATCATTGTTTTCAGTACACATTGTTCCAATTTGGACGATGGTTAAACGATTTGCTGATGGTTTTTCATTCGATAAATCTTCATTTACCTCATGATTTCAAGAAAATTGCCCTTTTCCAAAACAACTCCATGTGTTTTTCCATGTGAAAAACATTTTCAATTAACAAAAACGATGAAATCAATTAAATTTGTCAATTTTTTCTCGCAATTTACCTAGAATGTCACTGCGAAAATGAAATGCGACCAAAGGATGCGATCCGGTGCCGTGAATGTGGCTATCGAATTATGTACAAAAAACGTACCAAGCGATGTGAGTATGCAAGAGGATTTTTTTTCGGAAATAAAATAGTGATTTTGATGAGTAATTTTTTGTTTTGGTTGACTTGCCAATGAACCAAATTGACACATTTGTTTGGATTTTTTACAGTGATTGTATTCGATGCCCGTTGATTTGTTTCGCTGACTTCAAAAACATTCTGGGATCCTAAACATTAAAATTACGATATACTGTATTAGAACTAAACACACAGCCGAATAAATAAATCGAGTGGTTATTTGTAACATTTTATGGTGTTTTTTATGAAATTTTGTGGAATTGTGGAACATGGAACAGCTGTTACTAGTAAAGAGGCCTGAGGAATGCTATGTGTTGATTTTGAAAATTCTGAATCGAGTCTTTTTCATCGAAAATGTTTGAATTTGTACAACATGTCAATGTTTTATGTGAAGTTTGATACCGTTAACTTCATGACCGATTCGATTTTGGAGAGATTTTAGGGCGATTTTACTTGCATTTCCGACTCAAACCGCGTCTCATCTTCATCTTAAGCTAGAAATCCATTGATTCGTCGAGTTGGAGTCATTTTTTAGTTCGATGGATTTTTTTTTTTAGATCAATACAAATGTCTCTTTTTCTTTGAAAGTTTGACAAAAACGATGAAATCAATTAATGGCAACTTTGATTCCGATTTCAAGCAGAATCTAATCTTTTGATGCTGTGAACAAGAGCCAATTTGACGATTCCGCCACAAATTTAAGTTCAAAAGTGAATTTGTGACGATCTCTTCCAAGTTCACAGCCTATTTAGACTTAAAAGGATTTAAAATAAGAACACATGGAAATTTGTTTTGAAAAAAAATTATACGTAAATGTTTTATATGTGTCACCGTCATTGGTGATTTAGGTGATTTGGTTTAAAATTGTCAAAATATCATTTGGTAAGATGTGTAATAGAATGTAATGTTCAGCTGTTGAACAGTGCTATAGCTTCAAATGGCATAACAGTTGGTTCATACAATATCATTTATAAATTGGTTTTTCAATTGAATTAACACAGATATAAATTTGTTTCTTAAAATTACGATAACTTGAAATGTTTCCAAAAATGCTTAAAATTAGGTAAGTATTGTCGTTCACTGATTTGAATGTACAGTAAAAATATGGTTATGAATAAGGTAGGTAGAGTTTTGTATTGGATTCACGTCATGCGATCTTCATGCATTAACCTATAGGTTTATCGTGCTAGTTCCATTAATTTGGATTGTTTAATGACTGAAATAATTGTTTGGCATGATCTTCAAAACCATGATTACCAAAATTGGTTTCCATGAGATTTTGTTTGTATAGCACAAGACCATTGCGAAAAATCATTTGTGTTTTTAAAAAATCAATTTCAAAACGTCGAAACCATTCGGTCCATTTGAAATTGAACCAACATTTTTGTGCCCAACGTTTTCTTGCCATCGATTTGAGATGAACAGCAAATGTTTGTGGTGAAATTTCCGTTTGACAGCAACCGCAAATCATTTGAACAACTGCCTTCGAAGCATCCCTGTGCTGATCATAGTCAAGTGCCTTGTCGCTACCGGATTAATTTCAGAACTGTTAGTTTTTCTTCCGAAAAAATGCAAAAAAAAGTGCAAAAAATATGCTTACCCATGGTTCTGCTGATGATGTTGGCGCATTTCTTGTCGATTTTGTAATATTTGATCGCAATATTTGCATCGAAACTGTTTATGCTCTTGCACCGCTTGTAGTTCATCTAATTCATTGTTGGTCAATAGACACGGATTGCACATTTTCAATTCGGCAATAGTTGCAAGACGATCACATTTATGTGCATCCAAATCAGCACCGGAATGCATACAAAGTGCACATCGATTCTTATAAATTGGCACAAAATTAGCATCGGAATGGTTTTTATTGTGATGATTTTGAAGACCAAGAAAATTACTGTAGTAATTACACTTGTTAACATTGCATCGCAGCAAATCGACAACATAGAAGCGAAATGCGATGCCATTCGAATGGTGTGTTGTTGTCCAGTGTTCATGGAGTTCGGTGATTGATGAAAAAGTAAAATTTCGTATTTCTCGTATTTTCTCTTTTTTACAGTAAAAACACATCCATTCCCTTCGATCGGGTGCGGTTGAGCGTTTGGTAGTCTCGGCTGGGTGTGTAAAATGTGTCTTCTCCTCATTGTTTTCACCCATTTGATAAATAGGAAGACCATTTGGAATAGCAAAGTCACCGTCATTGTCAATGGACGTGGTGCCAAACCTTACAAATGGAATTTCACTTGAAACAACATCATTTTCCTTTGGTTTTGACTTTGATAAAAATGTTCCATTCGGTAAAAACGAATCATTATATTCGGATTGGCCATTCATTGCATGGCCATTTGACGAAGAACATCCATTTTGGATCATCGTTGAGGATGAAGTTTTTGTACTAGGCCCATCAAGAGCGTCCACGATGTCATTGTCATAGCTACGTTTCAAACCACCCAAATCTCGTCGTGAGTTAGATTGAAATGTTCCGTTTGGAACAGAATCCGGCGAATGTTTATTTAACATTGCGTTGGGCGTTGCATTTGAGGGTTTGAACATTTCAACTTCGCATTTATCCCTCATTACAAATGGTGTGGTTGCTTGATACATCGGAGTCTGCATTATGTTATTCATATTGATTTCAGATTGCTTTTCAGTCGAACCATTCGCACATTTTTCAAACAACAATGATAGATCAAATTGCTTGTACGTTTGCATTAACCTACAAATGATAGCAAATTTTTATCAATTCTCAATTTTGTTTTGTTTCAATAGAGCAGATTGTTGGGTGACGAACCGATAATTGGCACATTTCAATAGATTGACCTTGAATTCATTGTATTGGTTTGGTCCCATACTTTGTAGTTCCGTTTTTATTTCATTTAACATATAAAATAATTCACGGTCTGTTTTCGACAGCCACTTGTCCACATGTTGGTATAAATTTGTTGATGTCATTTTTGAACTGAAATTGAAAAATAATATGCACAATTTTAATGTTTTACGTTTGATTGAGCAGTAACCAACTAATAGTTAGTATAAAATCAGTTGACAACAGTGACATTGAAAAAAAAATTGGTTCAATTCAACGATTATCATGATAAGAATGCATTTAATGAGTTTTTAAGCAAAACTAAATCATTTAAATGATTTAAATGAATCAAATTAAGAAATGCTAAACACCTACGGCAATATTGATAAGGCAATTGTTGATGCCGGCCTTTATTCACTACAACACACGATCGTAATGTTTTTATATCAATCGAACCAAGTTCTCGGAATAAGCTTTTGTTAGCGAACACATACACACACGCGCGCATACATTCGATATGTGACAAATCTAATTGCGCATCACTAAATTGTGCTGCACTCTTGCGTCATTCAGAATATAGTATGCAAATGACACTTATGTGTGAATAATTTGAATAAATCTCTTCCTTCAACCTTCCTTCAACGAAACTATTTGGTTGAAAAAAAAATATTTTCTCATTTCTTGTTTTAAATAGCATTTTTTATAACGATTTTATTCTTAAAAATCTATTAAAATTTTAAAAGGAAAGAGTTTTTGAGTTTGAGAAAGAATAATTTTGGTAAATTGTGAAAATTCGAAATTTTCGAAGGTCCAGTTCGAAATTGTGGACGAATGTCATTGTTTCACCAATTGTTGAGAGATTTTTTTGCGATTTAGCGAATGCATTTCATTCGATCAACTTCAGCCAAACGTGACGCAATAACGATACTCTAGCTAACTCAATCGTTGAACAGAAAACGTAGTCGCCATTTTTCATTCGATTTTGCTGAGCCGCAGAGGTAAGAACGCATTTGCATTCCCAAGGGAAAGAAATACTGGGGAATTTTTTGATTTCTAAAAATTTTAATAAAATGTTACGATTTTTTTCCTAGATTTTTCCCCATCGACGAAAATTTCACAATCAAACCAGACAATATAAAAGTTATCAATTTTGATTGCGGCTGAACAAAAAAAATGTTTGAAGAAAGGATCGCCGCCAAAGCCGCATTACCAGCGTTCGATGAAGTGTACAGTGGATCCCGTGTAATTGGTGATAACAAAACGAAGAGCCCAACATTATTACAAATCCAAAATCACATTGCGTTGTATTCGCTATTTGAGGGAATTAGTTGGTTTGGTGGCCACCGTGATTCGACCAACTCAAGTCCCGTTCAACAATTGACGATACTAGGCGATAAAATCGACATTTTTCGTTATATTGCAAACAATGTAAAGGAACGTATCGTTTGTGTTGCATTTTTTTGGCTGTCTGATATCACATCGGCTCATGGTGAATGTATTCGAGACATTCTAAAGAACGTGGAAAAGGTGATATTCTGTGGATGTGCTGACAATGGTCTTCATCATATTCTTAAGCATTGTTTAAATATGAAAAGTGTAACAGCCTATGGGTTTTCAATTAACCATTGGCCAGAGCAACCGATTGCCAAGCTCGAACAACTTACATTAATGGACGAAGATCAATGTGTTGACGGGCTCAAGAGATGTCTTCAACAAAATCGACAAATCAAAACACTGTCTACTTTGATACCAGCCGTACCGTTATTGAAGACAATTGAAACTACACCGGTGCAATTGAATACCATCAAATTTTGGGTGCAATCATTTGAAATGACATCAACGTTGCGAAAACAATTGAATACACTTTATGCACAGCAACGATTCAATCAATTAACATTGATTTTTCAAACAAGAGCTGAATTCTCGGAATGCATCAACGAACTTCAACAAATTAATTGTTTAACTGGAATCGCTATTGCTGATGATGCACCACCGAAAAAATGGGATAAAGATGCACCTAAAACGATGGGGAATCCTGCATTCCATGGTTTTATAAACGATCTTACGAAACTGGCGCATCTGAAGGAGCTGGTCATCCAACAACCTGATTACATGTATTTTGACGATCGAGTCATTTCAAAGGTTAAACTATTGACCAATCTTGAAACGCTGTATATTAGAAAAGATTGTATATTCGCTGCCAAGTGTTTTGTATCCAATTTACCAAAGTTAAAAACACTTGTTATGGGCAGTAATGTTTCAGTTTTAACTAAACAGTTTTTCAGGGATTGTATTAATCGACGTCAACAATTATCAAATCCACAAAAACTAACGATTTACTTGGAAAAACGTCCATTCGAGAAGATTAAATTCAAAGCTAGACACCATAACTCACGCCTAGTGGAAATCAAAGAGTTCAATAGAACAGTGTCACATTCAGCTGATTTACTGGCATCTCAACATACTGAACTGCAGATCTCAGATTTACTCAAGATATTTTAAATGCCATCAAGTATTTAATTGTTGAAACAACGGTTCGGTAGACTTTCAATCGCTTTCAATTTTCAACAATTTAAAACATTTCACTTGCATTTTAATGACTTTAATCATAAATATGTCGTCTGTTTGATGTCAGAGCTTCAATAAAACCAACAAAAAATCCGTTTTGTCTTAAAAAAACGTAGTTTTTATTTCAGTTTTGTTCACAGTCTTTCAGTGTCAGTGTTTTATTCAGAATCGTAAGCGTCATCAATTTGCATATGTGTTTCGATTGCATTCCAAAAGGTAACTTCTTCGTGATTTTCTTAGTAAATTTCCTGTGTGTGTGAATAAATGACTGTGAATAAACACATGATTTGTTAAAGGCGTTTGCATTGTTTTTTTTAAATTTCGTTCTTGGAATTCTGATACCGTAGCAACAATGGTAACTAGATGCAGTAGCTCAGGTTTCTGGTGTCACCGAAGTCATCATTTTTTACGATATAAACTAATTGTGAATGGTTTTGATCTAGGGGGAAATTTCAAAAACAAATATATCAAATTTGTTTCAAATATGTTTCAAATATTGCAAATGATTCAAATAACGTTCAAATATTCAAATTTGGCAAATATACTGCAAATATTCATTTTTTTGCAAATATTCTCACAAATATTCAAATTTTCTTGTAAATATTCAATTTTTTTCGCCCAAATGTGTTCAACTAAAACAAAGTGGATGGGCTGGAAAGACGGGAAAACTGGAATATTGGAAAACTGGAAGTACTGGAAGGACTGGAAGTACAAAATTGATGGAAGTCACTGGAATGACTGGAAAATCGGAAGATTGAAAACTTCCAGTGCTTCCAGTCATTCACAAATATCCAGATATTTATTCCAGTTATTCGCAAATATATGAGAATATTCGCAAATGGCGCAAATATTGAACAAATGATACAAATTTTACAAATATTTCAAATAAACAGCAAATTTTCCAAATATGTTCGCAAATTTTCAAATATTTAAATAGAAATATGCCCCTAGGTTTTGATGCATAAAGACCGTTTATATTGATTAACTAGTTCTTAAAGTGGTAAAAAAATGGGGCAACGTTTGAGATTTAGTCCGATTTATTATATAGACTTATTCTAATAAACTTGCATTCTTTGCTCACTAACATATTTAGAACCAGAACTTCGTGAATGTTAACCGATCTAGATGGATATTTAATGTCAAAATCAACTGAAATGAGTTTCAAGTTCCAATAACAAACTGTCAACACTGGAAGTTAATTCAAGTTTTTTCGAGGGACTTTTTTTGATATCAAGAATGCATACGAAGCTTATGTGTTACATGCAGACTGCATGATGCAGTACTAATGGAATGCGATAGAAATGCGATATTTCCTAGGGGCTTCTGAGTTGCGCGATTCCCAAGAAAACTCGCAAAAAATCGTGGGAATCGTGCGAAATAGCTAAGGAATCGCTAAAGAATCGCGGGAATCGTACAAATTCGCTGAGGAATCGCAGGACTCGCAAATTTCAGTATATTTTATATGAAAGTCCACGCGAGTCCCTACGTTCAAATACTATGCAAAAAGTCACAAATATTGCGATTCCGTGCGAGTCCAAGCGAGACTTTTTGCCAACCAATTCATCATTTCACTAATACACGTTCGTTTGAAATTGTATACGATGCAAAACTACAAATGTATTTATACATTTTCGATTATTAAATAAGTCAAATAATAATATATAACAAAACAAAGAGAAAAAGTTTTAACGCAAATATTATTAAATAAAAAATCTCTTCATTTGTTTTCAACCATTTGATTATCGATTATCGTTGCCATTATAAAAAAGTGTGACATTTCACTTCCAAAACAATGAACTATTAACAATTCTTGGAATTTCAATGCCCAAATTAGAATTCAATATTTAAAAAATATTCTCTTTCGCCTGAAAATTTCTCTGTATTCTCCTTTTTTTTTAAATGAAATGTTTTAACAAGTGGTACAATACACAAAACAAACAGTTGAAATGATGAACTATTTATGACTGAATTGAAAATACTTCAAAATCTGTTTTTGTCATTTTAAAATCTAATAAATGTCACTTGGACTCGTATGGACTCGTACAACATAGTATTAATATGCGTAAGACTCGCAGGGACTCGCAGGACTTGCGGGTCCCATTGTATAACATCATAGGAACTTGCAGGTCTCGCTTTAATACTAAGGGAATTGCAAAAGAATCGTGGGACTCGCTTGACACATAAGCCCCTAGGATATTTCTTTTCATCCTTGGTTCCATTTAAAGGTGTACAACGGACAGGCTGTTGTCCGTCCGTCCGTCCTTCCTCTCAAGTCGGACAAAATGAAAAATGTCCGTCCGTCCGGACAGACAACACCCTGTCCGTTGCACACCTTTAGTTCCATTGCCCAGTAGCTATTAGTTCTACATTTTCCGCACCTTACTCACAAATAAACCACATTCAATCGGATAAAATTCGGGATTTCAAATAAATTTATTGATGTTTTGCAATTAGATTTAAAATGCGATCGTTTTAAGGTAATGATAAAAAGTAATAAAAGTCAAAGTAATTGAATTGTGTCATTAAATTAATGATTTGGGATTTCAAACAGTGAAATCGTGTGTCCTTGTCATTCATTTTGATGTTCAGTATTTGCATGTGTTATTTGCAGTGTCTTCACTTCAACGTTTTTATATTTTGTTAAACAAATAAAATTGTTGAGATTTCATCTAATAATATCAGTTCGAAAGGTAAATTAGAGCAATTCTAACTTTGAATTTATAAGAAAACATCAAAATGGGTAAAAAAAAGAGAAGTTAAGAGTTTTAAATACATTTTAAATCTACCGTTCATTTTACATCATTTATTTATCAAGCAACCATTTTTATTGAGTAAATTTTTTAATATTTGATATATAAGATTGAATTCAAAAGGTTCTAAGATATTTTGGGCCGGAAATTTTCTCTAGATAACCCTTGGAATCTTGAATTGTTGAAGCCTTAAAGGTGTTATTCCCTAGGACACAATTGGAATCGTTGAAGATTTGTGTCTATTGTTATCAAACACAAAGTGGTAAAACAAATCGTCAACGATTCCAATTGTGTCCTGGAAAATAACACCTTAAGCGATGTATCATTAAAAAGTTTGTGAGAATTGCATGAATAGCGCCACACAAGTAATTGTCGAACCCAGCAACTGTCACAATTGAAGTAAACGTAATGTATCAATTTCTCACTGATTTATTGTTTTGTATAAAAGAGCTATTGATTGTAGTGCAAAAATACGTACACTGAGAAGAGTTTGATTGTTCATGGTAAAAAGTCCTTTTGCATGAAAAATGATTGGACACCAGTTCATCTGAAGCTCATCCGATTCTATCTGAAAGAATCTATTGCTTAAATCCATCAAATTATGTGTAATTTTGTAGAAATGCTTACTCGTTCAATATTTGGTGCGTCAAATATTCGGTGCGTTGAATGTTCCAATTGGTCAACATTTGTAACCAATTGAAAGAAAATCAAATCAATCTGAAAGAAGAGATTTTTGATAATCGATTGAAAGAAATCGGTAAGAAGCTAATGTAACTCTGTGTTTTACCACTTTATTGCATTGGCGAGCATCGTTGAACATGTAGAAAATGATCGATAGCGTATAAACGAGCCGAACAATCGACAGCAGAGTAAAGAAGTCTGTTGAGTAATGATGGAATTTCGAATGAATTTCAACAACATCATGATAAAAAAAAAATGTCGAAAACCAACCATGTCCTTCAAATTTCCGATCGAGTTGCTGATAGATGAAATTCAAGTAGGTGAGAATAGTGTAAAAACAGAGTAAAATTGATCCAAAATTTGACCATCCAAAAACTGCATTTACATAATTGGTGAGTTCATATGCACGTTGATATTGATCACTCATCCGTTTCTCAATCTTCATATTTTCATTTCGATAGCTAAAGCTACGACACCAATTGAATGTGTTGCTATGCAAAATTTGTTCCAATTCAAATTTAATAATTTTCAAATACAATAGAAAATAAAATATTCGATTATTGCACATGAAAAGTAGAAAATAATACGTCATAACGGGATATGCTGTGGTATTTTCATCTTGAGCTGCAATAAATATCATTATGACAAATAAAATCAAGTGAATGCCAAATTTGTACAAATAAATCCGTTTCACTGATGCCATTTGATTTGTGTCATTCAATACACTGTGAATTTTCCAAAATGTTTCCTGTGTAGATCTTTGCCAAAATGATTCGATAATGGTAATCCAGTATGTTATCAGAGCAGCATCATAAAATAGAGTAAAATTTAAGATTCCTAAGCGTTCCATGAATGCGGACACTGCAAACAGATATTTAACAGCATTTGATGTGAAATGATATAAAAGAGCCACTTGAAACACTATAATAACACATTTCACATGACGATGATTTGTCCAATTCGAATGATGAAAACCACACAGTTCGTAGAATTTCAAAACACACCAAATCCATAAATCCAATGTAAATCGAATTTTGAACTTCATTTCAACTAACGAACCAAATCAATTGGATTTTTACGTATTTTTCCACTGTTTTATACAAACCATATGCACAAAGTCATTAGCATTAGCCAATTGGACAATGGACATTGGACAATCTTTGCCATTAATCGAATTAAAGTGAAACATCTGAGTAATTAGTGAATATCAAAGTCAACAGTTTATACTCAATAGAAAAAAAGGGTCAATTTTTGTTCCTCCAGAAGTCTAAAATCACCACTCTGTCCTTTTTGGAGGACAAAATGCATGATTTTCGTCTCTATAGAGGAATAAACACAAATTGACAAAATAAAATGAAAAAAATATAAATGACATTTGGGCCGCAAACGTTGTGAGTCGTTGTTAATTTTCAAATATGATGGTCGACTGTCAAAACTGGCACCTCATCTTCTAAAGAGACGAAATACATACACTTTGTCCCATAAATATAGACGAAGTAGCGATTTTCCACCTCTGGAGGAAAAAAAAAATTGACCACTTTTTTCTATTGAGTAGCATCCTAATGCTATATTTCATAAAAATATGCAATTCATATAGAACTAAAGCACCGACAAATGAACAGTAATTATCTGTTATCGCACCAATCGGTTTTTATTCCCTTTTGAAATCGATAAATCATTAAAATTCAATATCAAGTAAGTAAATGGTATATTTCTGGGCTGTTTGTTATAAACTCCGTCCTGTTTATAAATAATGTTGAGACGCCATTGCAATATTAGTAAATATTTTTCTGTCTGCTGATTTACATTTCCAATTCGTGGTGCCAGAGTCGGAAATCCATTGAAAAGACATATAGACGACATAGATTCAAGAAATTCTTGAACGAATTTCAGCTCAGGGAAGAGGAATATGGGAAATTGTGAGACCTCTGCGTCAGAATAGAAGATACAAGCAGCAGAAATTCAGTTATGGTGAGACCAGCCTATCAGATAGCAGCCCATCTGAAAATATCTGATATATTGCATAATTTTCGGCTGAAAATAGCTGATAACTTGAAATAGCAACTGAAAATAGCACATATTTTCCAAATAAAACAATGGATTCCATTGATAATCACACTGAATCTTTAAGAGCCACTTACAATTGAGTGGCTCTCAAAGATTCAGTGTGACTATCAATAGAATCCATATTATTATATCCCAGGAAGGAAGACACGGATTTTTCTCTCACCGAGTTTGACTCACTTCAACCAATATGAACCTATGAATCTTCACAGTGTTACCAATATAGACCAAATTTGACCCAGTAATTTCTAGTAAAACCGAGTTGACTATGTATTCACAGCGGAATGCACTGTACCATTAGGTCAACATTTTGTGTGAACAATGAACAAACTCGCTACAGACTCGCAACGTTTGTACGGTTTGTTAGAAAAACTTTAGCTCTAGTTTTGCCATAAAAATGATCAATTCAGACCGAGTTTCTGCTAGTACAAAAAATATCAACTGCTATTTTCAATCCATACTAATTCCTGAATTCAAGAAATTACCAGATCAACTGTTAATGGTTTTTTTTTTCATGTGTTCGGAAGTTTTTGCACCTGACAGTCAATCCAATGACGATAAAAATCCACCCATTTGTCTAGTAGACACCGCAGTGTCAGACACAAGTTACAACAGTGTTAATTTCAAGTGTTTGTTTTTGTTCATTTTAACGTAATTCGTTCATTTGATCGTCTACCACATTAGAATCATATTTTCGTAAGCCATGAACGAAAATATTGACATTTTATGTCTATTGTCTAACATTTATTATGTGTGTGCGACGAGTGCAGAAGTGCCGGCTATAAATGAGCAAATTAAAATACTAATTTGTGATTTTCAATACATTTGTGGATTAACATTTTGTCAACTAAGCGCTAAGAAGAAGAAACACATTTTAAAACCAGTTAAAGTTGTGAAGCAAAGATCACGAATCGATCGCATGTTTGCCGCATCGTATATAATATTGGACGAGCTACAACTGTGTTTCATACATAAGTATAAATCTGCATATAAGCACACCGCAAGCAACACTGTTGTCATTTGTTGCTCATCATTGTGGATGCATGGGTGCGCACCTCATACACGCCTTTCAAAGTGTGCTTCATGCGGTAACGTATCGTCAAACACCATGCGCCACCGAACCGTACACGTGTGAATTGAAAACAATCTCGATGTGCTTTTGTACAGTGAAAGTTAGCATTGCAGTTTTTTTTTTGAAAAGAAGATTGTGTTTGACATTCAACGAATACGCATGCAATGTGGAAAGTACATATTGAAATTCTATTAGACATTTCAAGTCAGCGCCTTAAAATGCTTTGCAATGACATTAGTAGTATGCGTTATTCACGCGAATCATCATATCGCTTCATATTTTTGCGATAGGTTTTGCTGATTGACGCATTTCAATTGTACATCGATAAGCCTATAGCTGTGTTTATAAAGTCAATCAATAAATTCAGTTATACCATTTATAATGAAATAATATTTGATATCTGTGGTTATTCTTAAAATATTGCATAATCGAATTGAGTGAAACAAAAAACACTATATCAGTAATATTGATTCAGTATATAGATTATAACGTGTGTAAAAAGAGAAAAAAAAAAACAAATCGAAATGTCTGGGCCAATTGATGCAAAATTTATAAATAATGAACCAAAAATTGATTTGGTGGAAGCAATTTTAAAAGATATTGGTGGCACATTTAAAAAGTTTCAAATTTTCAATTATGTTTTGTTTTGCTTGCCATTTGCACTGTCTGGCAGCTTTGGACTGAGCTACGTCTTCACAGCACTTAACATTCAATACCGGTGAGATAATGATACGGTTATCGTAAATGTTTAAAGCAAAAAAAAAAATTCCAAATTTATCTGTGGAGCGGCGTAAATACTGTTATGAAATCAAGTGTAGAATGAAGTCAGGTCTATAATCGTTGGCCCTGACCAATTTTTTTTGTTGTTGAATTAGATCACACAAACTACGATGCGAATTTGTTAGATTTGATATATGTATGAAATTTGGGGCTGGTTTTTCCTAAACATTTCATATGAACACTTCACACAATGTATTTTTAATGAGAGCTCAATTTATTTTGAACATTTAGAACAATAAAAAAATATTCAAGAATTTTGAACTGTTGAAAAACTGTTTTCCCTTGTGAAAAAAAAAATGATTGCCAGCCAGTCGACTGTTAGACGACTATAGTCGTTTGAGTTAGGACAATAGACGTCTGAAACCGATTTTTATGTACTTTAGACGGTTTCAATCGATTGCCAGCCGTTTTTTGTCCCAATTTAGCCATTTGCCAAACGACTGTTCAATCGTTTTATTTTCACAAGGGTTTATTTTTTCTTATTACAAAGTTCACTATTTGTATATTTATATTGTAAACTCCCATTTGGAATGCATTGCATGAACCGTTTATATCAAATGATTACAAAAACAGGCCCCTGTACGATAAGTAGTTCGGCGCCAAGATGCGATTAAAATTCAACATTCTGAGGGTGCACATTTTAATACGTACAAATCACGTACTACAATCAATTGAATTCCATTCGTACAATGGACTGTATTTGGGACGGTATGTGCGATGTGCACTTGAGTGCATGCCGCCTCCGAAACGGCTGCGCCTATATTACTCAAGTGAAACAAGAAACAACGCGTGAACAAAACTGAACAAATTGGATTTGATCATTTTAGGGTTTAACAGTCGGTCTGATTATCGAGTTAACACAGGCGACGACGACGACGACGACGACGATGACGACGACGACGATGTCATCTTCACCGGAGGAACCAGAACTGAGTCCAAATCAAAAAGCGCCAGGACAATTTTTTTCCCATGGTGAACTGAGACTCTGGCCGAAATTGGAACCC
Organism: Aphidoletes aphidimyza; assembly: GCA_030463065.1. Lineage (NCBI taxonomy): Eukaryota > Metazoa > Arthropoda > Insecta > Diptera > Cecidomyiidae > Aphidoletes > Aphidoletes aphidimyza. The sequence continues at coordinate 41,094,578 of CM059999.1, forward strand.
CGATCAGAATTCACTTACTCAAGCGCGGCGGAGTTGAGTTTTCGAGGCAAAACCAATACTTTTCATAATCACATTTCATGTGCGGAAAATTTAAATTGTGCACACAAAATGATAAACTTTGAACGCATGTTGATTGTTGATTGTTGATATGTTGACACCAGACTACTCATCGTATAGATCTCATACACGAATCGAACATAATACATGGAATCGAACCCGAAGCATCCGAAAATGACCATAAAAATAACTCAAGTTTACAATTAAATGTTTATAGAATCCTCATTTTTGGTCCAATCTTCTTCATTAAACACTCAAAGCCTGAAATTTCATCTCAAATTGGGTTGAAATATGGTACACAACCGAACCTCAGATGAAAGTTTGTAGTTTCTTTCAAATATCGGAAGAAACATTCAAAGACGCAAAAAAATACGTTTCTATAATAAACTGTGCAATGTGGATTGTGCATATGTGCAATGTGTATAATACTAAATGCATTCTCAATGCAAAACATTCGCTACTGAACGGCGTTCAGTGACCGCAACGTCCAGCATAGATGTTAATTAATTGGTATGCGCACAGAAACAATACAATCAAAACATACATCTGTTGAAATACGATAAGTATACTTATCGACTCTATAGTCGATGGAATGTCGCCTAATAATCGTTTTGCGTGCTCGCGTTCATTGCTCAAATGAATTTAACGCTGCACAACACTTTAAGAAATTATTTATTCATGAATGTATTTAGCATACGCTTACGCATTTCATTTCACTAACGTATTTTTGAACGATTTTAGCTATTTCTTCTGCTATCGGGAAGACGTTTCAATCTTTTTTTAAGGTTTGGGTGTGTTTCATGTTTAAACAATATTTCAGACCTAATTTCAGTATATTTCGTCTCAAAATCGTAACTGTCTATTAGACAGATAGACACCCATCCAATCTTTCGTCAATAGCTTTTGAACTGTTAGCCCAAATTGGAAAAAAATGTTCGAATTGATTAAAATTAAAAGACCTTTCAAACGCTCATTCATCCAACAAGATCCAGAATTCTAAAGATACATGCGAAAATGTGTGGCTTTTCAGGCCAAAAAACGGCGAAAATCGATTTTGATCAACTTTTCGACAACTTACCTAAATCCTTTTGGGTTTTATCTCAGTCTACCAAGCACTACAACACCAAATAGGTCGTTTGCTCTGGTTCAGACATTTAAAAAAATGATGAAATTTGTTAATCAGTGTTTTGAAATTTGGCTATTTTTGTGAAATGTGTGGATTCCATATTGTGGATTCTACAATCTACATTTTGGAGTGACACATCACATTTATTCCGATTTTATCGTCGATATGACATAATAATGTTTATCAAATTAAACAATTTCCGATATATTTAGTTGTTTGATTCCGGAGTGTGAAGTGTTGGAAACGACACAATACGAACCAGCGTGGCTATCAAATGCAGTCCCATTTGAAAATGGAAATCCATCAAATTGCTTGCGATACATGAGTTCAGTGGAGAGTTACCGATCAACTGACACATGTGATATCAGCTTTAATCAATCAATACAAATGAGATGTAGTGAGTACATTTACAAAACGAATGAGGTGTCCATTGTAAACAATGTAAGCGTCCAAATGTTATTTATTTGAATGTATTTTACAATTTTTGGATTAAATATGAACGGCTAGAACTGAGCCCACGGGGGTTGGAATAGAAAAAAAGTTCTAGAAAATACAGATTAATTATAAACATTTTTCTCTTCCCCCGATTGAACAACAACAGCTCCATTTCGAATGTGATGATGTATCATGGAAATTAGCAATGGTTGGCACTGCCAACAATTTGGGACGATTTATATTCATGCCGATAATGAGTTATCTGTCCGATCGCTTTGGACGTCGTACAATTTTAATTTCTGGTGTATTTGGCAGTTCAATTTTCGGTTACCTTCGTTCATTCAGCCCAAACTACATGACATTCGTGTTATTTGAGTTTCTCGATGCTGGCGTTGGCTCAGTTACTTATTCAGCCTCATTTATTCTGGCCATGGAATGGGTTGGCATAAAAGATCGCATTTTAATCGGAAGCCTTGTAACTGCAACTTATCCATTTGGCCAAGTATTCTTGGGTTTTACAGCACGTGCATTTAAAGATTATCGACGTTTACTTCAAATTATCTACGCACCTGGATTTTTGATTCTTTTTTACTATTGGATTGCCGCAGAAAGTATACGATGGCTTATCGTCAACAATAAAAAAGATCGCTTATTTTCAACAATCAAACGAGCCGAACGAATGAATGGACAGAAATTGTCACAGAATACTATTGATCGAATTAACAATGAAATTGGTGAAAATGCTATGGCAATGTCCGTGGACGAACAGCATCGTGAAAGTAAATTGTATCAATTTCGAAAGATCTTTATGAAATGGACACTTCTGAGTCGATTTTTAATATGTTGCTTTTTGTGGCTAACGAATGCATTCATTTCGTATGGTATCAGTTTAACATCAGTTTCACTTCCCGGTGACAAATATGTGAATTTTGTTGTGATTGCAATTGCCGGCATTCCAGCCATGCTGTTTGTTTACTTTTTAATGGAAACATTTGGTAGACGATGGACCATTTCCATGTCACTTTTAATTGGTGGTTTATCAATTATCGGGTCCAAATTAATGCCAACCAATTATTATGTGCTTGCAATTGTATTGTTTTTCATTGGAAAATGCTTTATCACCGTTTCATTTACCGGCTTGTATGTGTATACCAGTGAATTATGGCCAACTAATATACGACATAGCGTGATGGGATTTTGCTCAACTGTTGGCCGAATTGGAGCCGCCTTAGCACCGATGGCACCACTTTTGGTAAATATTTAATGCAACATTTTCTTTTGTTTCATTTCTTTGTAGAGTCTTTATGTAAGGTTTATGTTGTTAACACATAAAGGGAGATGGATAGATATGATTTGTATTCATTCACCTTACCTTTGTGACGGCCAGCATAAGTGATTGAATCCGAAAAATAAATCCGGATTTATTCGTGAGTCCGCACAAGTAATCCTCGCAAATCCAGATTAATGATCGAAAATCTGGATTTTTGACCGAAAATCTGGATTTATAGTTGCAAATCCGGACTTATGACCAGATCCGGACTTAAATCCAGATTTCCAGTCATAAATCCGGATTTATTAAAAATGGTAGATCTGGATATACGACTATAAATCCGGATTTATCACCGGAAATCTGCATTTATAGTCTTACAAAAGTCCGGATTTAAGACTATAAATCCAGATTTCTGTCCATAAATCCGGATTCGTGAGTAGATCTTGTGTGGATTTATTTTTTGAAGTCGTAAATATGGTTATAAACCCGGATTTATTTTTTTGGATTTAAGCACTTGCGTTGATCGTGAGTATAAATGATAGTCTATCGACTCTTTCAAAGGAATGTAAAAAATGTGCACAGACCACTAATAATTTATTGGGACAATATTTGTTACAGAGCTACTATTCGGATATTTTGCCGTACGTTGTATTCAGTTTGATGGCAGTCATTGCATCGATTTTGGTACTCGAATTACCAGAAACATTAAAACAAAAACTACCTGATACTCTATCGGAGGCTGAGCAAATTGGACGGAAACAAGACGATGAAGCTTTGTAGCCGTTGTACTTTATTGTGGTTCAAATTACGATTGTTGATTTAATGACGATATGCTCTAGAATAAAAACAGGTGTTTTTATTTGCTATTGGGCTTAAGACCATTCACGTTATTTTCACTTAAATAAATTCGTCGACATTTCAGGACCATTATTTTTCTGCTTCATCACAGGATTGATTCATGAGAAATCATCCAAAATCCCATTTGAAAATAAAAACGCCTGTTTTCATACATAATAATAGCTCAAGTAAAAAGATTTGAAATTGAAGTTTTTTTCTTCTTTATTCAAATTTCATTATCAATATGAACTGATCCTTTTTGTACTTTGTATTAAAACTGAATAAACGAAGCGTATTTGATAATTTATTTTAGATTTATTCATATAAACAAAACTTTATATAGTACAGAGATCTAAATCGAGCCTAATTCAAGTTTAAATCTTCAAGAATCGGTCAAAAACTTCAGATGCTCGAAAAAAATAGTCTGTTCTCACTTGAGCAAAAAGTTGAAATCTGAAATTTCGGTCCGATTTTCAAAAGAAAAAAATTGCTTGAACGTGGTCTGATTGCGACCTCTGGCTTATACTAAGCTAACTTAGGACTTTCATTTGACTTCCTTTTAAATCAACATTCAATAATTATGTCAAAATGTGTTATCGATTTCCTCCTATTCAGGCTCCTCCTATTCACAGGATTCCCTGGACCAACGTTTACCACCGATCAAACATTCCCACGGTTCGGAAGCGACACGAGTACCATTTATGAATTGATCTTCTTCACTAAAACGGCTCGGTATAATTTCTTTGCAAATGACATCAAGTGTTGTTTTTTCAACAGTCATTTGAACAGTTGACCATGATGCCGTACATGGTCCTTTTGTGTCCAGTTGATAGCATCCGTTGCGAAAATATACAAATTTGTCACGAGCACATCGATTTCGAACGCATTCTGGGATCACTGAGTTGTTTGGTAGTATCAAATGATGACCTGGGTTGCATGGTCCCTTTGAATATGCCATATAACATCTTTCTTTCGTTGGATAATAGATATATGCTAAATATGACAAATGAACAAATAGAGAATGAATTAACGCAGTTCAAGAAAAGTTGAACTTGAAGTTTTATAAACAAGATTGAATTATTGAATATTAAAAAAGAAACATTGTTTCACTGAACTACATAGAATCGTATAAATAACACCTAAGAATGTTTTTAATACCCCATTGATTCTACACGAGCCGGTTCAATTTTAATTGAAATAAATAAAATTGAATCATAAACCTGAATGCATTTCGATTCTGTTGCGAATCACCATTTAAATTGAACCGACTCATGTAGAATCCAATAAAGTATGGTGTTAAGATTGAATAAAGTAAATTGAGATTTTATTACCTGGCTTACAGTCGCAAACCCAATTATTTTCATGATCTGAATATAGAAACTCGCCTTCTTTGCATAAATCTGGTATATAAACTGGATTTCTAAACTAAATGAAATCAAATTGGATTGGCAAAACGTTGTAAATCGAATGGAATAAATGTGAATGTGGTAGATATTTATGGCATTTGATTCAATTAACGATTTTCTGATTCTTACTTCAGCTGTTTTTGATGTTGGATCGTCTTCTGAGGACTCTGGAAAAGCAATCCTAGCACCAAATGAATACGATTGACACAATACCGATAAATTTAATAACACACTCAATCCAATCAAATAGGCTACAATCATTTTATTAGAAATACTTAATTTACAAAAACGATTATTGCGATGATTCAGTATGGAATTTTAAAGTGAACTGAAGGTTAAAACTCAAGTCATTACAGCTTATATGATCTTTCAGTTGAACACTTTAAACATTCAAAGATATCAAAACAATAGAATTGAATGGTTAAGAATAAAAATGACGTTTCACCAGCGAACGTTGGCTCTGAATCACTTTATAATAATAACTTCTTTGATATCGCTCTTGAGAGCGTACGCCATTGTAACGTCACTTTCATTCTCCAGCAGCTCGAATTTATTGCGTCCAAATTAATAAAAAAAAAACCAGATCAATGAATTTGTGAGACACATAGTGAGATGCATAGCAGTCTATACAGCTACAGCAACCAAGATTTGTGATGTCATTTTGGATTTCGGTCAAGTTCATGGAGGGGATCTGTTGAGCTACAAAATCATTGACACCTGTTGGCTGTTGGTATACCGACAGTATATTACGTTAATGTTGATTTGTTGATATCACATCGTATGTGTGGTTGGCTTGGCCCAAAATTTATATAGCTGTGTGAACCTAGGTGTGAACAATACACATGAAAAGACACTTCATTGTAATACAAAGATTGTTTTATAATGTTCATAAACATGGGTTTTGAGGAATAACTTCTATTTATCATCGTACTTTCGGCATAGCTTTCAATCATTGTCTTGTTTCATATCGCAAAAGAAATAAAATCTTTTTTATTTTTTTTTCTTTGGGCACATTAAATTCATTTAAAACAATTTAGCTTATTTCTGTGTAAATTTGAATTCCTCTCTTTAGCCTTGGCTAGCCGTTTGCAGACAAAAATAAATGGGCTTACATGCGTAAGGCTTACTTTTCCGCACTTTTAACCATCAAGTGATTTTGTAAAATTCATCGCGTGGAAGATGTGGTTTCAATACTTCCTCTTCTTTTTCTTTATTTTCAACACTTTGACGTACGTCAAATATAAAATGAGTACGTTCTATGTTGCTACTTTTTTTTATGTTACTTGAATGTTGTCACTACTGCAGAATTGAATTGAAATTAAAAGTCAGTTCTGAAACAACTGTTCATGAGTGGACATAAAGACCATAATTATAGCCTGTGAGCATATAAACATTTATTATTTTATAAACATTTTTTTAACCTTCTAAAATGTTAAACAACAATGACTGTCCAAATTCTACGTAAATGTACGCATGTATTCATGAGTTAGTAGTTGGTACCAATGGCTCTGCATAAGATGCACTCATATCCAGCTGAAGTGTCAATTTGCATTTAATTTTACACTGTCACCGCGGTGGCGCTAAGCGTTCGTTGTCTCATAAATACACTGTACATTTAAATACGGTCTTCCTCACGACGGTAAAATTTGTTTTAATGTGAAAGTAAACATAGTGAAATTACAAGAAAACGTCATCCAATCGACCTCAAATTTCATTTAGACCATTTTTTCTACAAAATAAGCAATTTATATGGGTTCGGAGCAGTGAGTCAAAAATTGGTGGTTCCACCTATTTTCTGAATCCAATCTATTTTATGACCACAAATATGGAATGATTCAATTTTTAAATCTCAAAACCATTATAGTTTGTCCCAGGGTAGTCAAATGGACCCGCGGAATACATTTAGTACGTATATTCGCGGTACTTTCCATATTAAATTGAATTTTCAAGCAAAATAGCCACATTCGCTTGAGTCGGTCATGTGCCTCAACGACTACTACAATACTGCTCAAAATTGGATGGAATCTTAGTGCTATGAAGTCCAAACCATTTTTGATAGTGGTCCACGAGTCAAAGATTGGATTTGAGCGTAAATTGATAAACAGATTTGCGTATGGCGTACGTGTACGAATTTTATGAATTTCGTCTATTTTGGCTGCAAATTTGAGAAATTTCACATCAAAGATGGAATGATTGTATTTAGGAATCTCAGAACTAATATAGTTTGGCCCAGGAAAGCCATATAGGCTCGGGAAAAACATTCAATAGGCTTATTTGTGGTAATTTCGTTCAAAAATGGCATTTTCAGGGCAATAAACGTATATTCACTTGAGAGCATGGTGCGCCAAAACGGCTATACCAATATTGCTCAAAATTTAATGAGATCTAAGTCTAATAATTTCAAAACAATGGTGAAAATTTGAAATCGATCGGTGGAGTCGTTTTTGAGCTATCGTGGTAACAAAAAACGTGACAACGGACGGCGGACGGCGGACAAAGGACAACGTGCCACAGCCCCACATCAACATGAGCTAAAAACGGTTCCACTGCATTCCTATGGGTTCCAAACTTATAGAAAAATCATTTTTGGGGTTTCCAAAATTTGGGCCAATCGCAATACTTTTACGCATCACGTGGTGTGCGGAAAAGTAATAGTCGTCTAACAGTCGGCTGGCTGGCTGGCAGTCATTTCTTTCACAACGGTGTGTAGTGTGTATTGAAATCATATAACTAATTGAATTCTGGTCCAAATGCATTTGCATGATTATTTCGTAGAATGTATCGAACAATATTGCAATCAACTGCAATAAAATATATTATAAAAGGTTCTGTCAGATAAAAAATCGGACTGCGGCTGATCTAAAATTTCAGAGGGAGGGAGGTACATCTGATACATATGTGAATCACTTGGTATACTGTTAAGAACAAAAATATCGCCAAACCGCCAAATATTGTGGAAATAACATTGTTAATATGGAAGATAAGGGGAAAATGTGATAGCATTGCTGCAGTTGAAATTATGGACGAAATCAGGCCATTCACACGATATTCAGATATAATATGTTCGAGAAGGCCAAACGGAATGATCGAACCGAAAAAAGTGAGAAAGAAAAAGTGATCGTTATGCATTTTATATTTGGTTTTAAAGAAAACAAAGGTAAATATTAACGGGCCTTTTAGTCCAATTACATGTGAATTTGTTTACAAATTCAGCACCCATGAAGGCTCAAAATATACATAAGTACTGAGTGTGATAATGAAAAAGAAATGCTTAATCAATTTAACACAATTTCAGCGTGTATAAACAAATGAACAGATATACTGGGTTTCGGTAATTATGTGATTGATGGTGAGTTTGCTTGTTTGTGGACAACAACAAAAATGGAGAAAATAAATGAAAGAGAGAGAAAAAACAACACATAAATAACGAATATGAAACCGTATGATTTTAAGTCTAACGCTACGCTGTGTAGTCTAATCAAATATGTGTGAACATTATTGTCGCTTGAGTAACTCTCAGCCAAATTAATCAAGAGAATTTATACTATCTCTACTAAATTGACCATGAAAGGTGTTTTGATTGCTTATTTACTCCAGTTTTTTTAAAATTCCATTTGCTGTTTCGCTGCCGAATGGTTTGTTAATTGCTTCTATTCCAATTTGGAGTTGGTTGTTGTTGCTGCTGATTATGTTTTCTCATGTCAAGTTTTCACATAACAAACACAACTTCACACTAGGTCTCACACAAGGTTATATACATCGCTATTGATTAAAAGAAAAAACGATTGCATTTGGGTGTTTGTTTGCGGTTGAATATCGATGATGTTTGAGAAATAGGAAATGATTAAATTAGCTAGTTAAATAAAATGATTGCGGTATTTTATGCGATTTACTCAATTAGCGGAACACATTTTGTCTTCATCGAAAATGACTTTCCTGTCGACACGATCAAGACTACATAACATTGAATTGGTCATCGAACACACAAACAAATACATGTGTAACTCAACTCCAACTGTCACTGACTATTGGTGTATTAGTTGCGCTTACACTCATAATCGATGCGGCTACACTAGTTTGAGTGCATATTCACACATTTACTCAAACAACATCCACAGAGTATGTGTACGCAACTTAACTGACTTGACTGTCTTTTGACAGTCGCAATATACACAACGCATAAGTAAAAATCGGGAGTAAATGTCTCATTCACACTCAAACTGGTGTCGCCGCAACGATTATGAGTGTAGACGCGCCTAATACACCAATATTCAGTGACAGCTGGAGTTGCGTTACACATGTATTTGTTTATGTGAAGTAACTCATATGAATGGTATTCAATTTCATTCAAGAATAAACAAAAACATATTCAATCTGAGTCTGTTTTATGTAATTTGTTTCATTTTTGGTATGAAAACTAATACAAACGAGCTGATTCACACGTTAGCCACTATCATTTAAGTTCTTATCAACTGTTACAAAATAGAAAGAGTAACGACGAAACGTATTTGCATGCTAAACCAAAACGGTAAAGCGACCATACAAACTCGCTAGGGCTCATAGTAAGCTACGTCATGTGATTTGCATAGCGTAGTTAGGGCACGTAGTTTCGTTGTTGTACCGCTTTGTGCTAAACTGAATGATTGATGACGTTGAATGATGTTGAGTTTTTCTAGCTAACAGCTTTGGCCGGCGTGTGCACAGTGCATTGTAACGTATTTTATATATTTGCACCATGTGCTTGGGAAATTCGAATGTTACATGTGTAGTTGAATCGTTTGTATTTGTCACATTTTGATATTGTGTGCTGTGTGGTCATTTACTCTGGTTTTGTCATTGTGTATTCTGAAGTTCAAAACCTGAACCGCCACTAATGTCTCCAGTTTCGCTCATTTTCATAATTGATTTCCATTCTGCCACTCTAGTTTAAATGACCACAATGGAAAACATTAGTCTGAAACAGATAGCAGCACACACCGTGAGCGGCCGAAGCAACATTTTCTCAAATCAAACAAAAGATGCGTATTTTTTGCAATAAAAACGGTTTTTCTTTTATTATTAAATAATATTTCATTCCATGTACACTATCTAATCTATCAATTCAAGAGCAATAGATAATGCACTTTGCCTTTTGCTGTGTATTCAAATTAAGTACATTTCCAGTTGATGTAGAGCACAAAAGAACGAATGAATGGAATTTCAAACATCTTAGTCAGTTTTCAGGTAGAAAGATTCTGGTTTTTCGGACGATTTTCCAATTTTATGCTGAACATTTGTGTTTTTGTGTGTGTGGAAATTGATTGCTGGATCAGTGCGGATGTGGTGATTACCATGCATGAGCATCAACCCATGGGGAGCTGTGAACAATTGGAGCGCTGTGCACGATTGGAGTGCTGTGAACGGCGTAGGCTGGTTGTGGAATGGCCTTAATCACTGGAGCAATGATTGGTGTGATGACTGGTTTTGAGTGGTAATCAACACGGCTTTGATGGCTTACGGCCGTTGGATAATGTTCGACAACCTTTGATACATGGTATTCCGGGGCTAAATCATAGGCCAATGGGTATGAACTGTATGCAATTCCACTTGGGGCAGCAGCAGCAATGGCAACGAGAACAGACAACACCAACTTTACATGAAAACAAACAGAAAAGAAAATGGTCATAAATTAACTTTGAAGAACAAAACACAATTCAAACAAAACTCAAATCTGTTTCTTTTCGATTTGTTGTTTCGAATAAATCCCAAAAGAGACTCTTTGAAAGATTGAATGCACATTTTTCGAGAGCCATTTTTTACGTGATTTCGTTTATGTTTTGAAAACATTGTAAGTCTAAAAAAAAACTCAAAACAAACTCAGACACTAAAAACTTTTTATCACAATACAACATTTTTTTTTTCAAAAATAATTTAATTTCAAGAAAATCAGAGTAACAATCCAATTTCGGTGATCACCTACCAACTTGAACATTTTGATTTGGTTTAAATTTTGTTTATCTTGTGTAAGATGATCTGTGTTGAACTGTTCGTAGTACTGAGAGTACAGAAATGTGACTGATACAATTCGCAGAAATGTCCATGCTTTTATACACACAAATTTGGATCGTTTGAGTGATTATTTGGGTGGTTCAGCAATCAACATACAAAAAAAAAACGATCTCCAGTTTTCTTTCGCTGCATATGGCAATAACAGAGGCATGTTTGAGTAAACATACCTTCCAATAAGCCATAAGTTAAATGATATTACACACTACACACATTTGGCATCAAGCTCGCACACTCGTACACCATCCAACACATCGCAAACAAAAAACGCATGAATGTTTTTCTATTTTTTTGGATTTTTCATCGTTTGTTGTCTCTTTCCATGATAATTTTAACGTTTGTATTCCGTTGGGTTTCTGTTGGCTGCTGCCGTTATTGTTGCTTTGTTGTTGTTGTTGTTGTCGGCATTGATTGGAGCTACCATTGCTTCTTTTGTCCGTCGCGCAAACGATCCAAATTTTGTGTATAAAAGCATGGACATTTCAGCGAATTGTATCAGTCACATTTCTGTACTCTCAGTACTACGAACAGTTCAACACAGATCATCTTACACAAGATAAACAAAATTTAAACCAAATCAAAATGTTCAAGTTGGTAGGTGATCACCGAAATTGGATTGTTACTCTGATTTTCTTGAAATTAAATTATTTTTAAAAAAAAAAATGTTGTATTGCGATAAAAAGTTTTTAGTGTCTGAGTTTGTTTTGAGTTTTGAGATTTACATTGATTTCAAAACATAAACGAAATCACATAAAAAATTGCTTTCGAAAAATGTGCATTCACTCTTTCAAAGAATCTCTTTGGGATTTATCCGAAACAACAACTCAAAAGATCATTATCACTGCCGAATTTCAATTCTAAATTTAAAAAAAAAAACAGTTTTTAGTTTCGTTTGAATTGTGTTTTGTTCTTCAGCGTTAATTTATGACCATTTTTTTCTGTTTGTTTTCACGTAAAGTTGGTGTTGTCTGTTCTCGTTGCCATTGCTGCTGCTGCCCCAAGTGGAATTGCATACAGTTCATACCCATTGGCCTATGATTTAGCCCCGGAATACCATGTATCAAAGGTTGTCGAACATTATCCAACGGCCGTAAGCCATCAAAGCCGTGTTGATTACCACTCAAAACCAGTCATCACACCAATCATTGCTCCAGTGATTAAGGCCATTCCACAACCAGCCTACGCCGTTCACAGCACTCCAATCGTGCACAGCGCACCAATTGTTCACAGCTCCCCATGGGTTGATGCTCATGCATGGTAATCACCACATCCGTACTGATCCAGCACTCAATTTCCACAACAACAACAAAAAAAACAAAAATGTTCAGCACAAAATTGGAAAATCGTCCGGAAAACCAGAATCTTCCTACCAGAAAACTGACGGAGATGATTAAAAGTCCATTCATTCGTTCTTTTGTGCTCTACATCAACTGGAAATTTACTTAATTCATACACAGCAAAAAGCAAATTGCATTATCTATTGCTCTTGAATTGATAGATTAGATAGTGTGCATTGAATGAACAATAATTTAATAAAAGAAAAACCGTTTTTGTTGTAAAAAAATACGCATCTTTTGTTTGATTTGAGACAATGTTTAATTATTGGATTATAGATAAGAGAAAACTACTAGTATTTCAGCATATCTGGAGACTTTCAGAACACTCAGCTGTTTGATACGATCCCCTAACATGAAATGAATGGCACATGAAATTCGTTGCACTTTAAAAAAAAATTAATTAATAAACGGCCACCTTCAACGCTCTAACATCGCAACATCGGTTCAGTGGCACAGATTAATGCTCACAACTTAAAAAAATATTTAATTTTTTTTTTTCATTTGATCTGCCGTAAAATTAGCTATTGAAATCGTTAGATAATGAAGTAACAAATAAAAATATCAATCCATTTTGACCAGTTACGTCATAGGTTCTGACATAGCCTCCAAGGTCTACGACGACCCCCCTTAAGTTTTTGGACCCTCTGTTAATTCTCGGACCTTCAATGAATTTACAGTAGATAGCATTTTCTATCTAGAAAACTAGGTTTTCAAAAGTGATGGCCTTTTTTTTAGGTCTTCAACTTTTTCTTAGACTCATTTTACACTAGATAAAATCGATTTTTTGTTGGACCCTATCGCATTTTCACCACCCAGAGATTGCTTGGTACATCAACATTGTTGTCGAATAAATATGCGAAAAAATCTAGATATGAAATTAAGAAATGGATGTCAATCAAGCGTTTAGTTCGTTTGATTAGTTATTTTATGGATTTTGATTTGATTGTTGGATACAGCCAAAATCAACATAGACTACTGTAGGATAAAACACAGCACACTGTTTATAAGCTGAGGGGCTTAGCGATTCTCTTTGAGCTACTGTATCGTTGTTCACCACTTTATCATTTAGTTCTTTGCAAAATGATTTCCATGATGTACCACAGAGACCATCATGAATTTTCCTATATATTTGTGTGCACAGCTCACAATAGTTGTTTAATTTCACCCTGACTCAGAATCTCTGTGTAGAGATTATTTTGATCCGGTTTTTTGTTTTTTTGTTTGATTCGGTCGATAGAACTGTCAACGAACAAGAAATTTGCGAAAAAATAAAAACACATGTTTATTCTCTCGTTTGTTCTTTCCTTCGTATTCTTAATTCACTTCTTGGTTTTTTCGTCCGTGTTTTGATTTTTGATTTTTTTTTTCCTTCATGACGGAGGGCATCGACGACTTTCAGTAACAAAGTAGGTGCGCGCACTCAATACAGAAACGAAGTGCGACAAGCTGCTCATGCGTTTAGACGATTCTCCTTTGAGACTAAAATATAAAACTGAGCGTGCGCTCAGCCATCTTTGAAACAAATACTACAATCGAACCAATAAACGAACTAACGAAGTTCGGTGAGTACACCACCATCGTTCGATTTCCACAACTCTCGCTAAAAAACATCGGTTCTTCACAATGAAGTGGCTGTTGTGGTTGACATCCGCATCGTTCGTCTAAAATTGTATCGATCCATTCCAGAGAATCGACAATTCTAATGAAAACGGTTGCATTTCTATCTTCAAAACTCATTTTTGATGCGTTATACACACTAATGGTTTTTTTCTGCCACAATGGCAATCCATATATTTCAATTGAATCGTTCTTAGTAATGCTGAAAATTGGATCTCTGAAATGAAACTGCATTGTGAATGTAATTAGATTAGTTGTTTGTTTTTTGTTTTTTTTTTTTTTTAATAAACAAAAAAGACTTACCACCGACTGGCACCGAGAATCTAAACATGGACTATCAACACATAACAGTGTGTTAGTTGAACTATTCGTATTACCGCTAATTCTGGCGCAATCATCTTCGGATAGAAGCGAAGCTTTGTATCGTAACAATTGTGCAGGAACATTATACGAAATAGCTATGTGTAATTTGTCTCCGTCAAAATTTGTTGGTGATTTCGGCAATACAGCTGGTTGTATAAAATTTGTGAAAGTTATGAACCCTTTCACTTCAATGATGGCAATGTTATTGTCGTATGTCATATAGTTATATTTTGGTTATTATGTGCACATATTCAATTTCCTTTTGAAATTTGGGTGTTATAACTATTTCTGTATATTTTATCCTGCAAAAAGGAAAACAACGCGAGACGCGAGTAAAAATCAATATGTTGTTTTGAGAGAATATTTAGATGAATCAATATTTTTGATAAAATTTTCAATAAACCGATTGATCTGCTTCCGGTTGGAAAGCCCTCAACAATTTTAATCGTTTTTCTCAATGAATGTTTGTCAATTTTATCAATTTTTCGAGAATAAATGAAAATTGTTTACCAGAAATGTCTTTCGATAGAATCTCCGTTGTCTTTGGTTTCCGCTCGAATCCTTTTATATGGAAGAATGTTACTCGCAGTCGCCAATATAGGCCTGTCTGAAATTATGGCGCCAGATGCTCTGTAGACATTGAATTGGATGATATCCGCAGTCCATGGTAATCTATATATAGATGGTGACCTGTACGTTTCTAAAGATGAGTGGTCGTCGAGTCTAGTGTCTGTTTGAAATCCAAATATACAAAAATTGTTAATTAAATCGAGAAAATAAAAAAAAAACATCACCTGAATGTAAATAAGATAATAATCAAATGGAAAACCTCTACTTACTACAGCATTCGCCATTTATATTATTAATTTAGCGAAGCAATAAATAATATGACAATTGAATTGCTAAACATAATGCTTACAATTCACAACACATCGGTCACAACAAATGATTCGTTGAACAAAAAATTCGATTTTATTTATACTCTTGTTTCAAACTACTTAGCTTACTCACATCAGAATAGTAGTTAATTATGGCGACGTTTGGAATTTCATCATGAACAAACTGAAACAAAATCAAACAAACTTGACAATAAATTCAAGAATGCACTTTATTTGTTTTGATTTGACGTTGCAAGAAAATCGATTTTTGTGATGATGAATAAATTGAATTACATCCGTAATCCTGACTTTTCCGCATTGAAAATAATAAATTTGATTTTTCTCTTGAACAATAAAAGTATCGAATAGTCAAGAGACAAATTATTGGTTTTGTCACGAAAACTAGGAAAATGTTCTTTTTTCACACGATATACTGTAGTCGGGCACGGTGTGTGCAGTGTGCATTTTAGTGCACGTCACTATGAAATGACTACTGCATTATGTCTAATTTTCAACACGAAACATTCGGTGACACAATTTAACAAATTGCCTATCATTACTTTGCGATTTGAGACTCTATTCTTGAGATATATTCATGTCACAAATCAATTTTCTAAGGATTTCGTACATTTTCACTAGTTTTCACATTCCATGATTTTTCAGCATAAAAATACATTTTTTGCATTATTCGAATAATTTGAACATCAAGCGGACTTGAATATCTTTCAAATGACGCAAACTGCATGAATTTTCATTGAAAAATACGGTCAGGAGAGTCAAAAAAGTGAAAATCAGTTTTTGTGTAAAAATGTACTGAAAACCCGACTCACGTGCACTTGAATGCACATATCTCTGGAACGGCTACACCGATATGGCTCAAATTCAATAGGAAACATCCGGACAACCATAATTCTGAACAAATTTGCTTTTGACACTTTGGGATTTGAGACTCCGTTCGAGAGTTATCGTGCTAACGTACATACAACGACGACAACGACGACGACGCCATTTTGCACCGGAGCTACCAGAACCGAGTATCCAAATAAAAAAAGTGAAAATCAAGTTTTGTGCCCATGGTGAACTGAGACTCTGGTCAAAATTTGAGCCCGATCGGAGTTCATTTACTCAAGTAATGTGGAGTTGAATTTTTGAGGCAAAACCAATACTTTTCCTAAGCACATTTCATGTGCGGAAAAGTAATAAAGTTCACACAGTGATTAGGTCAGATGATCAGACATACTAACGACTCAAAAACGGAAAGAGAAAGTGTGTGCGTTAATATATCGTTATTTAAATAAAAACAAATATGCATCAGCCAATTCATACAAGTTTTTACACTTGAAGCAAATAACAACCATTAAAAATACATATTTTCTGGTACAAAAGGCGACACTTCGTGCATCTGTGTAATCGTTTTGATTTTGTATTTTCGTAGCTTCGTCACAATTTGCAACCGGTATTCATAAATCTCCATTTTTTTTTGTTCTTTCTTTTTTAAAAATCTTATCGATATTTTATTTACAATTAGAGACGCTCAAATATACTTGGACTGTATTAGCCAACGAAATAAAATGGGCTTTAATGTGAAAGTAAACATAGTGAAATTACAAGAACACGTCATCCAATCGTCCTCAAATTCTGTCTATACCATTTTTTTCCTACAAAATAAGCAGTTTATATGGGTTCGGAGCAGTGAGTCGAAAATCAGTAGTTCCACTTATTTTCTGAATCCAATCTATTGTATGACAACTGACCGCATATATGGAATGATTGTATTTCTAAATCTCAGAACCAATATGGTTTGTCCAACGAAAGTCAAAAGGGCTCGCTGAAGACATTTCGAAAGCTTATTTGTGGTAATTTCGTTCAAAAATTGCCTCTGTATGACATGTACACAGCAGTAATTTGAACTGTATATGTGGTAGACCATGATGTTATTATAATAAAAGAAGAAAATAAGATTTTGCTACAAAAAATACGCATCTTTTGTTTGATTTTGAGAAACTTGTTTAATTTAATATAAAAACAAAATACTACGTTAAGTATTCCAGCACATATATCAAATATATAACATGTTCTATAACATCTTCCGTAAAATTAGTGAATAAAATCTTTAGATTATCAAGAAAGAAATAATAATCAGAAGAAACAAATAAATATAACAACATCACTTAGTCATAATGGGTTTGCAGAAGTGTTCAAGGAAACAGCTAAAAATTCGTGCTTAATTTTAGCAAGCGACGATGGAAACGATGGAATGATAGAAAATAACCACAAAACCCCGTATTTGGGTGGGTCTGAAAGGGGGGGGGGGCTGTAGGTAGTCTTATTAGCTAGTTATTAACAAATTTATCATTTGACAAATAACTTAAATTAACAATTAATAACATAGATGAGCAAATTAGCTTGCTAATTTGCCACAGTGGTGTTTACGAATGCGTAAGCCAGCGACACTAATACATGCACGTCATAGTAAACTGTCAACCTTTTCAACGTTCACACACAATCACACAACATACACATACACAGTTGGCTAACGCTTGGCTTACTGCTAGTGCTAAGCCTCAGTCAAGCTAACGGCGGCTAACAAAAAATCATCACTGATTAATAACATATCGGATTTTGGCCAACCCCAGTTAAACGAGCCTTCAGCAAAATGTGACTCTATCCAATTTATCCAGAGATTATTTGGTACATCAGCATTGTTGTCGAATAAATTTTATTAAAAATCTAGACATGAAATTAGGAAATGGATTTCAATCAAGTATTTAGTTTGAATATTCATCAGTTATTTGAGGGTATTTGAATTGATTGTTTTAAATACCGTCATGCAGGTGTCCAAATTGAGTGGAGCAAATCCACCAACGGAAAGCAACGGTGGACTTTGACAACGACACAGAAAAAACATATACAAACGTTGCTCCTTCAAAGGCATCTCGTTCCATTTTAGCTGCATTGCCTCGTCGTAAATACGATCATGCTGAAAAACATCAGGTATGAATCAATCCCAAATTCTAAATCGATTATTAAAACAATAATACATACAGTTAATTCCACAAAATTGCCGAGCAAACAAGAAATGAATATCTGACATAAAAATCCAACCATAAAACCATACATAGGCACAAAATGCAACTAAAAATTCATTAAGAAACATTTTGATATTATAAAATTGAGAATATTATAATTTCATTGTTTAATCGCCACCAAGAACCTCAAGCCACTCAAAATCGGTGTGCATTTTTGCTTAAGAACAGACAAACTATATTTTGAACTCAAAGAACTACTTTAGCAGTGATCCAATCCATGATCATATTTGAGTCTCAGCTGAAGAATAAACTGGTTCGAATTTTGCATTTTTTTTGTTTTAAATATGAAAATTCAAAATAAAATTCATCAATTTACGTTGCGAAAAGCAATGCAAATAAATATGAAAACGGATTTTTAGGAATAAAAAATGGCCATTAACAGATTGGGCTATCTGTATATGTATCGTTTGAATTACCGTCATTATCGTGTAAAGTGCAAGTATTGAACAAAACGTAGCCGTTGAGATTTGAGCAAAAAATATTTTGAATGTTAATTTATCGATGCGTTCCATATACCTAAAGCATTGTGTCAATATATTTACAAACAAATTAGTAAATTCGAATGATTCTGATATTTCCATTTGAAATTCGGACAAAACTACTTACTCTCCCATCTCTTGATGCATTAGAAGAACATTCTTAAAACGTCCTAGCGCGGCACACATCCTAGATTTGTCATCAGTAAGATCGTTATTTATTTGGCGCAAATCCATTGATATTAATTTCGCGAACATCAACGAACTTATGATGACAACTGCCAAAAAGAATTCAATAGATGCAAGTCCAATTACTCCCAGCGTAATACCGATAATCTGATATAGAGTTAAAATTGTGAACCCAATGGGCGTGTTCTCATTGATGCCTGGTATGTACAACGGTATCATTGGAACCAGTTCACCGTTGACAATGTACATAAATATCGAATACGATGGAAATAAAAAGACGAACGCGATATACAGTGTAACCATCAGTTTGAATAGAATCTCGGTGAAAAGAGCGCATTTTTGAAAATATCCAATGCGCTCCGCGTCTTTTGTTCTGTTATTCACACTGTACAATTTGTGAAGAAGTTTCGTGACCCATTGAAAATCGTCAATATATCGAATATGATACAGTTTTACCATAACCTATAGAATACAAAGCACGTTAATGAAATAACGTAATCAAACATCGATTCCGTGAACTACGTGAATGTCGCTAATAATGGAATGACGCGATGTTAAAATGTGAATATGAAATTTCAATAAAGCAATGTTTGCTGATAACTGACGATCATGTTTCGGTTTTCTTTTCTCTTCTCCTTATTTCATGGAATCGGTGTATGATGGCTTCTCACTGTTCGCTGATTCTTCTTCGGTCTGTATGATAGCTCACCTGTAAGCTTAACAGGAAGAATGTTACTGCAAATATCTTTGTGGCCAGGTCATAATACAAAGCCGTATAGATGTCCACTATCAGAGTACTGAACACAAAAAGATATAGGGCGTAAGCCTTCAAGCCGAGGGGCAAATGACTACCAATACTACTAAACAAACGTCAAAAGTACCGGATAGAACTGAAACAAAATCTGTATCTACTGATGCACAACTAGAAGGCATGCGAAACTGAATAGATAGAGAGAATCGACAGAATCGCATTTCGCACATCGGTATGTGCAGATATTGATTCAGTACTTGTCGGTACTTTTGACGTTTGTTTAGTAGTATTGGTAGTTGTTCGCCCCTTGCTTCAAGCCCAATCGAAAGTCAGCATTAAGAAATATCTGACCGATCGATTCCAATAAAGAAAATTCCCATTCGAAAATACAGCGCGTAAAACGAGAATAAGCATCCATCGCGTATATCGAAGTGTTTTTTTTGTTGTTGTCAAGTTGAAACTACACAAGATAAACAATCTAAAAGAACTGATAAATTGAATTATATTCGTAAAATTGACTTTTCCGCATTGATATTAAATTTGGTTTTTCTCTTGAAGAAAGTATTTTGGTTCTACTATGAAAACTACTATGATTTTGCCCAAAATGTCATTTTGACTTTTCCGCACAATTCATCTCCACCGCACTTAAATAAATGATTTTGTGTGATTATTAGTCAAAATTGGAAAAAAATTATGAAAATGTGAGAATAGATGATAGTAATATGCATGAAATCCCCGTTTTATTCAGTATAGAATTATTGTTGAAGCTTTCGAATATTTGAAATTTCAAAAAATTTATGGACTTTGGACCCACTTACCACTTTGGAATAGTTCGTCCGTAAAAGCACTGGTAACGTTTTTTTGGCAAATTCCGACGATGATATCTATTTTTGATTGTTTATAAATGTTTTTTATGTTTAAAACGTATTCTGAAGGAATTGTTTGAAAAACCAATAACTTTGCTCAAGAGCTCTAAGTTAAATATATCAGATTCGTTCAACGTTTGATAGAGATCTAGAACAAAGATTATGTGAATACCAAATCAATACCTCATCATATTGAGCCCACCAATAATAAGCTGACGTAAAGCCAATTTTACCACAATCATCAACACATTCGAAAAATGGTTCGAAATCGTAGGCATACATTCTTACGCTGAGAATTCAAGGAGGGAGGGGGGGATGTTATGGGACCCTTGGGACCCCTGCGTCAGAATATATGGTCATAGGTTCTCACCAGACTTTAAAATTAGCTTTACTCATTTAAATATAACCCCCTTAAAGTTCTCTAGAAAACTTGAAATAACTCCTCCGAGTTTTCATGACAATTCTGAAATTAACCCCACCCCCCATCCTTGAAATCGACAGCGTCAGCAGGTGCTATGCCTGCTATGAAATTTTCATCGATTTTATGATTGATAAATAAATAAATAAATAGAGCTATGCATTCAAATGCATGTGAACTGTTGTAAAAATTGTGCAGTTAATTGCATGCTTTTGTGATTTCAGCCGGCTGAATGATGAATCATTGGCTACGATTGTGTGTTGTTCTTTGTAAACAATTTTTTTTCTCGTACATAAAAAATATAATAATGTGACGATTCAGATATTTCAATTAATAATTAATTACTGAAATATTAGCCACATGGAATTCATAGCCTCAAACTATTCGAATAGGGAATTTTAATCATTATTTTTCCTTTGAATTACGTACAAATCCATTTTTCCTAATAAAATTCCATAGAAATCTCATATACATATATATTCTATACACGTGTGTAGAAAACTCCACACGACGGGTAGACAAGGTTATTTTTTCCATCATAGTACGAAGGTTATACATAAGAATGTGATACAAATTGGCCAAATTCTAAATGCAATAAATTACGTAGCTTTCGAATATTTGAAATTTTAGAATATTTATGGACTTACTGACCAGTTTGGGGTAGTTCTATATCACCAAAGACGACGATATACGTTTTATTATGGCTTTCCAATAAGATGAAACGTAATCAAAATTTAAATGAATTGTTTGAAAAAGAGACACTAACTTTAAGCAAGAACTCTAATAAATAAAGTCGGGCTAGTTCAACGTTTGATAGAGATCTAGAAAGGAAATTATCTGATTACCAAATCAATAGCTCATAATATTGAGCTAAACAATATTGCCAAGTTGTTTGTTTCAGTTTTTTTTCATATGAAATTACTAGACTGACTATGAGACTTTCATCAGCTGTTTGACACGATCCCCTCACATGAATTTGTTGCATTTAAAAATGCCGAAAAACGTATTCAAATGCGCAGTTTCGGCAATTTTCCGTTAGTATGATGCAAAGCTAGGCAAAAGTGAAATGCATTGTTGTTTCTGTTGCCGAGCTGTCACAAATTCCGCCCTCTGGTATGATGCCTTCTGGTATCGAATTTCTTGTGCATTGAAAAAATTTAAACTGGTTCTTGAGATATAGGTTGATCCAGGTGAGTTAAACCGAAAAAAAAGTCATGGGTATAGGGCCTGCGTGAGCCCGTGGCTCCCTCAACTATCGATCGATTTTAAAAAGTAAACCCTCAACATTTGTAGAATCCAAGTGTACTGTTTATTATACAGGAAATTCTTTTAGATTTTACACAAATTTTACCTTGTTGCCATTTCCAGTTAGTCAGTTAATTCGTTAATTATTTATCCAATCAAAATTAGCACTAAACTGTCTTTAGACGAGAGATATAAATTTAACAGTAATGCAAGTACAGAAGTATCGATTGAAATTTATTCAGACACATTTGAATTTTTATTCTATGATCAACTTTAATATAAAAAAAAAACCTTAAAATTCATCTTATCATAGTTTAAGGACATAACAACTTAAGCCATAATGTATTGAATTAATAGACAAATTTGCTGATTTCCCGCGTCTTACTTTAAATCCATCGATCTTTTAGCAATGATTTAAATCGAGCAAAACTGTTCGTCTTATCGATGCATTGGGCAGAAATTGATGAGTTGTGGCTTCCTTGGGGCTGTTGGCGAAAAAACCAAAGCATTTTTAATACTAAGACTAATGAGAGATAAGTGATAACAATGTTCGACAAAGTAGTTTCTCTTATCATGGCTTAAAATATTGCTGAACATTATTATCACCTAATCTCTTATCATTCGCGTGAAAAACGCTTTGGTTTTTTTTCCGCCAAAGCCGTTTCAGCCAATTTTCGAGAAATTCAGTGCTTCATTCATAAAAAAACGTCTGAAAAATTCATTTTTGTTTGCTACTTTTTAGCACTTCAGTACCTATTGTTTTCACAAGGCTATTTCTCATTTGAATTACGCACAAATCCGTGTTTCTATACAAAATACATAGAAATCTCAAATTTGATCTTAATTCTCTTTTCATCCATTTTCATTATTTCTCATTGAAATTTATATAAACTTAAAATTAACTCGATGAGGCAGATGTTGATAAACGAATTTTGTTTCATTCCTTCAAAACTGCACGAACACTGAACGACAATTCAAATGAACATGGTCCGAGTTTCGTCTTTGTGTTGAAGGTTATTTTTTGAATTAATCAAACTCGACTTCATTTGGAGTCCGAGGTAAAATCGATTTCGTTCCCTCAGGCACTGTGAAGAAACCGGAAAAAATATTCAGTAAAATTGACATTAAAATGTTTTTAAAAAATTATATCGATTTTATACTTACAATCGGATTGCTTTGCGTTGACGATGCAGCTCCAATCCATCACACATTAACACTTTCGATTTTAAGCCATTTCTAAGGAAAATCAAATGTAAAATAATTAAAATAAAAGTTAATCAATTCGAATGCAATGCCCAAAGATTAATTTCGTGCGTGAGTCAGTGTTGAATTGGGATTGCCATTTAGTTCATAGATTCAGTGGAAAAAAAATAAAGTCCAAAAATAATTTGGTTTGACATAAAAAATCCAAACAAATTGGCTTCTTGTTTGCAGCAACATCAATGTAAGTCTCATGAAAATCTCATTATAAGAAAATCTTCCCACAAAATTCAATGTGAGACAAGAGAAGCTCTTTGTTTCAATGAATTCATCCAGGAAGCACCGACATTTTTCAATGAGATCTCATGTGTTTGAGCAAAAGTGACAAATCTCACCAAGATATTTAACTACATCGGATAATGCAATGTCCATTTCAGGCCAAATGTGTTCTACTGAGTTTTAGTTGTTGCACATCCGAAGGTTTATCGACTTCAGTTTTTCGTCTTTTCAATAGAAATCGAAGGTTGAATCGCAAAATCTTTTTGCAATTTGGTTTTAGCATTCACTTGACGTATGATCCATACTTGAGTCGTTCCAACAGTTTTTTTTGTTCACTAGGTGATGATGAACAGAGTGTGATCTGTTTGACACGAGAAAAGTGAGACCAAAAAATAATTTCAATTTTGACGGGTTTGAAAATAAAAAAAAAAATATCATTTTATTTGAACACACTTTGTGTGCAATGAAAACGAATATCAAGAAATGGATCGGTATTGATTTGAAAACATCTTAAATTTGTGTGAAATCTTCACTTATCACTTACCGAACTGAGTGTTTATTGTGCGTTCAATCGTTCAATTGGATTGGCTGTACTTTTTTATTGTTCCGGAGCTCAACACCCAGACGCGTTGTCAGAATATGTTGACCAATATTGTTTTGCCTTGGATGTTAATGTGTAATCTTGTGTCTGTTTTCTTCTGCTGTTGGCATAACAGTCTATCTTAACTCTATCTTAACCGTTTCAATTATAATTTTTATTTGTCTTGAAAAAAGAAAATCGCGCTTGGAAGACGGCTGCTAGCGACTATCACGCAAAGCTTTGTGCCGCTTCGTGAATCCTATTGGAACTATTATCTAGTTACCAACGATTCACATTCGCACCCAATCAAATATAGATGGGTAATTAATGGGTATAAATACTGTCAAATGGGTTGGTTCGGTATTTGCCTTCATGTTTTTCCGCTTTCAATAGAAATCGAATGTGAAATCGTAGAATGGGAGGCAAACAATTTCTCCTCTTATACGAACTAAGTCAAATGCATCAAATGACACTGTACAATTGTCTCGGTGACCGATTGTTGTTGTTTTTCTTGGATGCCAGATGTGTCTTGTGTCCGCTTTCCATCTGCTGTTGATTTCACATGGTCTTTGGCTTAACGCTATCTTAACCAATTCAATTAACATTTTTATTCGTCTTTTTAAGAAATGACAAAATGTTTGGAACAATATCCTTATTACTAACGCGAATTGTGTATCTTATTTCATCTATTTTCGATGAGAGGCTTTTATTTAGCACGGTGCATCGTATTTGGAAGACGGCAGCTAGCGACTAACACGCAAAGCTTTGTGCCGCTTCGTGAATCCTATTGGAACTATTATCTAGTTACCAACGATTCACACAATTTTCTGAATACATTTTCTTAATATATTGAAGCTTAGATAAAATATAATCACGGAGAATGGCAGTTCTCCCAGTGGCGCTCCTAAAAATGCGTTTTTGAGTGCATCACTAATGGTGAATGCCTTAAATAGTTTTAACCTAATCCGGTAACACTTTTTTCCTACCGATTTCAACTTTCAAAATTGGAATTACAACCATGCACACATAAAATGCAAGTACAATTAAATGATGATTGTCAGCAAATTTGATTAATTAGAGAATTGTGGAAAATGTTCGGTTTTTAGTGTAATTAAAGAACAGTTTATAATTCGCTTGACCGCGACATTCAAACAAAACATTTTGGTTAATTTGGTAGCAATTGTAATATGATTGAATGCACAATTTAAACAATTTCGTGCTGTTAATTTAGCACTGTTGGTCATCTGATTTTCTTCGTTACATGAACCGCAAATATCGTAAATCACGTGCACATTTATATTTGACATGTCATCATATATTTTGATGAAACATGCAAGGGGAATTGCATTGTATTTGGGTTTTGATTGTGATTTGTGTCTGCCACATAATTAATTCAAATTGGCAGTATATGTTGACCTATGAGTGAAGTTGAGTTATGAATAAAAGTGATTGAATAACACTGGTCGACAAGGTTTCTGACCCAGAGCAACGACATATATGGTGTTTTAGTACTTAGTGACCTGTGTCAAAACCCCAAAGGATTTGGTCGGGTCGGTTCGATTTGTCGACAAATCAAACCGATCCGACCAAATCCTTTGGGGTTTTGACTCAGGCCACTAAGTACTAAAAAAACATATATATCGTTGCTCAGGGTTAGACAAAAAGTTGAAATTTGTCGAACAGTGTAATATATCTAGAGCAGAATAGAGCATATGAATTGTCATTAAATGCCGCCTTGAATCCGATCAGGAGAACTAAAATGGTGAAGCAATAGCTTACAGTAGGTCAGAATGAGCGCTCGCGTTCACTTTCAGGCCTGCTAATATCCGTTTTCCGATCGAAAATCAACATCGTAATGTGCTGCACAGAGTCTGTGCCACAGACGCCATATCACATTGAATGTTATTATCACCCTTTTTTCTATCGCTGTTCAATATTTCTTATAATATAAATAAATCTCTATTTGGTATTTAAAAACTGCGTTTATACAGTGTGAGCACCATCTGATGGTCTTTGACAGTTTTATATGAATTTTTACTCTGTTTACTTTTGCTAACTTTTGTTTTACTTTGTTTACTGCATTCGAAATCCTTGACCTTAAGAATCTCGAATTATATTTTCAGCATGAGAAAAAGGATTAAGTATTCAATTGCAGCTTTTGGAATTATAATTATGTCCGTGTAAGGAAAATAAATTCGATCATGTTCGGAAACATAAATGACAATCAATAACATTCATATGTTTGTTAGGAAAAATACAAACCGTATAAATGCAACAGTAAAAATAACCGTTTCTATGGATAGAGCTGTCAACGGACGTCGTTCGTTCGTTCGTAGCATTTTTTTGTAATGTACGAACGAACGAACGAACAAAATAATTTTTACGAACGAACGAACATTGTTCGCAAAAAAAATTAATTTCAATTTTGTTCGTTCGTTCGTTCGCATGTTCGTTCGTTTGTTCGCAAAATAATAAAAAAATGAAATTATATGCATAAGGTGGCTCACGTCGATTGTTCCATGCAAAATGTTTGGGAACACCCCCCAGTTTTATTTTTTGGGTGAATTTTCAACATTTCAAATCGATACGAGGGCTCTAAACCGAATTTTCCGAATGTTGGGGAAATTGTCACATTTTTGTGTCTCCATGCGGTTTTTCTCGGTCAAAATGAGTTTTCTGAAGGGAATTTGGAAAGAATTTACTCCCTCTTCGTGTTTAACTAACTTAACCATTAAAAACAAATATTGTGTTTGTGCAATATTGAGACATTTGGATTTTATTGAAAATGTGAAAATTCATGAAAAATCATGTTTTCTTGATATAACAAATTATGAAGAATAACAAATTCCTGTTAGAAAACTAATTCAGACCGAGAAATACCGTCTGGAGACACAAAAATGTGACAAATTTCCCAAAATTCTGAATAATCGGTTTAGAGTCGTCGTATCGATCTATAATTTTGAACATATGTTTGGCTTGACCCAAAAAGTAAAGCTGGGGGTTGTTCTCAAACATTTTGCATGAAACAATTGACGTGAGCCACCTTATGCATATACCTTCATTTTTTTAATTATTTTGCGAACAAACGAACGAACATGCGAACGAACGAACATTGTTCGCAGAAAAAGTGCTACGAACGAACGAACATTTGTTCGCAGAAAAAATGCTACGAACGAACGAACGAACAAAATTAATGAATTTTTACGAACGAACGAACGAACGTTCGCAAAATTTCTTGTCCGTTGACAGCTCTATCAATGGATGCATTTAAAATCATCCGTAAAATAGCTAATTAACAAACTCTAGCCTGCTTGTAAATTTATTATAATCAATGAATTGCTGACGTTTCGATTTGAACGTACTATGGGATCATTTGAATTACGACAATGTAGTGTCATTGTTTGGTGCTTAAGTGACCATGAAATTGCTCTCGAACGAGCAAAGGTTAAACGTTAGAATAAAATACAAGTCAAAGAAGAAGCATTAAAAACAGTACATAACCGGTGAAGAGAAATGACCTGTTTTCCTCTGCTGTTTGGCATAACGTTATCTTTACTCTATCTCAACCGATTCAATTATAATTTTCATTTGTCTTGAAAAAAGAAAATCGCGCTTGGAAGACGGCTGCTAGCGACTATCACGCAAAGCTTTGTGCCGCTTCGTGAATCCTATTGGAACTATTATCTAGTTATCAACGATTCACATTCGCACCCAATCAAATATAGATGGGTAATGCCATTAATGGGTATAAATACTGTCAAATGGGTTGTTTCAGTATTTGCCTTCATGTTTTTCCGCTTTCAATAGAAATCGAATGTGAAATCGTAGAATTTTCGCAATTTCAATTTAACGTTCATTTCGTATCCGATCCAAACCTGAGAGCGAAATAGATTCAACCGAAGGGAGGCAAACAATTTCTCACATGGTCTTTAACTTAACGCTATCTTAACCAATTCAATTAACATTTTTATTTGTCTTTTCAAGAAATGACAAAATGTTTGGAACAATATCCTTATTACTAACGCGAATTGTGTATCTTATTTCATCTATTTTCGATGAGAGGCTTTTATTTAGCACGGTGCATCGTATTTGGAAGACGGCAGCTAGCGACTATCACGCAAAGCTTTGTGCCGCTTCGTGAATCCTCTTGGAACTATTATCTAGTTACCAACGATTCACACAATTTTCTAAATACATTTTATTAATATATTGAAGCTTAGATAAAATATAGTCACGGAGAACGGTGGTTTTCCCAGTGGCGCTCCCAAAAATACGTTTTTGAGTGCATCACTAATGGTGAAGGCCTAATTAATTTCAACCTCTTTGATGATATACAAATTTTCTCCGAATCATGACATGCATACGCTGTTGTTCCTTTTCATGCACAGCATGCTGATTTGTCTGGAGACGCGACGCTAACGCCACCATTGGTCCGGAGCAGAACTGTTTTATAATGGAAATTCATTGTAAAGTTGTGTGCATCTGAACGTGTTTCTGACAGTACATATTAGCATGCTGTGTCAAGCATGAGAACACAGCGAAGAAAAATGCGCAGCATCATGTGTAAATTAAACATCTCACAAATTGAGATTTTTATATAGATTTGTTTCTGAACTGGATGTGGAATTACAGTATCATAATTGGATTGATTTTTTCTTGGCACCTTGGTTCGAAAGAAAGTTTCTAGCTCACGTTTATATTGGTATGTTATCTTTGCTGACAAGAGAACACAGAAACAATACGAACTTGTAAAATTAAATTGTGTGTGTTGAATTTCAGGCGCTACATTTATAATGACCAGGGCAAGTATATATGGAATGGGACATGTATATCTTTATTATTTGTATCCATCATGGAGTCCAGGATGGTACTCTATATAAATAGAGAATTCGATTCAGGTAAGAATCAATAGATTGTTAATGTTGAGTAGTTAATGTTGATATAATTTAATTAATTGTGACGTCACGTCATTTAGGCAAAAAATAAACGAAATTGATAAGCGACAATCGTACAATTCATGAACAAGACTAAATTTGTGCGTGTTGCTTAAGGGGCAGTTTACACCTCGGCGACAAATACAAAAATCTCACCACGACAAAAAATTTCAAAATGAGTTTTTGGCTCACTGGTTGGTCTAATCAACTTGCAGTCAAGAAATGAAATATTCTTCTCGCCGAGATATACTTAGAACATTGTGATACCCTGAAAATGCTCCGAAGTATCCAAAAAAATAATTTTAAGATTTTTGTCACGACAGAAAAAAAATAATAATTACAAAAAAAAAAAAAAATGTCGTGACAAAAACCGACACCAGTCAATTTACATTTAACCATCGCGTGTTAAGGTCCGCCTTTTGGCGGTCTGCATATATTTATCTCAAAAACAGATACATTTAGTTTGATTTTAGCTTGATTTTAGTTCATTTTAGTTATAAAACAAAGCACATTAAGTTCTCATTCGGGTGCAAATTGCTTTATTACTAAGTGAACGTATTCGAAACACTTGTTCTCATCATCAGGCTTAGAGCAAGGCTAGCTTGAATATTAGGTGTCCATAAACTGGTAAACACAAAATAAATTCAGCATTCTCTAATTATATTTTGATGCATAGAGGACAACCGTTCCACACAAAGTCGGAGCTCCGATTTGGCTGAAAATTTAAACATATTAAAATTATGAAATCGAATGCACTTGCTTCCTAATGTAAACGATATGATTTTTATTTGTTTATTTGTAACAGCTAGTCTAGCGACTTAGTAAAATTACCGCCCGAACAGACTCTAATCACTTCACCAATTGATCATCGATTGAACTTTAATATTAATACTTGATTGTTCAAAACTTTGAACAATCCAAATTTATTATGAGTTGTTTAATTTGCAAGACTCTTGCTAATAATTGAGAAACTATCACATAAAAAAGTGTGCGAGAAAAGGCGTCTTGGTCGCAATGTGAGAACTATCTCTTTGAATTGAACTTCAACTCAAGAATATCGCATTTAATGTGAACTTCCCTATGGTCAAATGGATACTAAACCCTTGTGAAAATAAAACGACTGAACCGACTATCGTTGGGCAAACGACTGCCAAACGACTAAATTGGGCAATGACGAAAAATGACTGGCAATCGATTGAAAAACGGTTGAAAACGTCTATTGTCCCCAAATCAAACGACGCCAATCGGTTTGGAAATCGATTGAAAACGACGGGCAATCGATTGTTAACACTGCACCCTAATGGTTCAATCAGACCAAACACAGTATCAACATTTCCTTCTTGTGAGAAAACTAAACAATTCTCGTTTAGAGAAAGGAGTTGAATAATTTCTTGTGAAAAAGAAAATAATATCCGGCTACAAATAATAGAGAATATTGGAAATACTATCAATCACCAAGGCGACCTACGCAAAACCTGTACTTTATTCCTTAATCCACATTTTTCATGCTAATTAAAATTAAATCAAACTTCAAAATTCCAAAGCTCAAGTCAAGTACATTAACAAGCATCTTTTACGTGCCCAACGAATTCGTTCACAGTGAACCTTTGGAATACCGTTTTCTGTAGCTGCAAAGAGGATGAGCACTTTCTTTTGAAACAAATTGCAACAACAACAATAATAATCTCCAGCAAGTGCACTTCAGTTCATTTTATTAAAATAATTTATTTCCAACAAATCAATTGAGTTGTTTCAAGTGTATAAACAAATTCTAATGATGTTTTTGTTGCATTTTCTTCGATCGCAATTTATCAGTTATTGACAAGATTGTTCTGAAACTCGGCTAATTTACATACTTATCAATTGTAGCCATACAATTTTACCTCTCCGCATACATTTTAACATACAACGTGCTTAGGAAAAGTCTCAAATCCCAAAGTCATCAAAGCAAATTTATTCAATATTATCACCGCATGTTTGCTATTGAATATGAGCCATATTGGCTTAGCCGTTTCGGAGCGGCGTGCTTTCAAGTGCACATGAGGCGAGTTTTCAGTTCATTTGACGTCAAAAACGGATTTTCACATTTCTGGCCGAATTTTTCAAATAAAATTCATGCAGTTTAAGCAAACTTCTTCGTTTGAAATATATTGAAGTTATCTTGACGTTTTACATATTCGATAAATAACATTTTCCCCCGTTTTCATATCAGAACCAATGATTTTTCTCTTGACTGGTCGATGAATTTAATTTTCGAAGAGAAGAATCAAATTCACTTTAAATTCACTTCAAATTCACTCGTAGAGTGTGTGAAATTTTGATGAGCTAGTATCATTTTTGGGTGAGTGAGAATCACACTACCATCTCTCTCTCTCTCTCTCTCTCTCTCTCTCTCTCTCTCTCTCTCTCTCTCTCTCTCTCTCTCTCTCTCTCTCTCTCTCTCTCTCTCTCTCTCTCTCTCTCTCTCTCTCTCTCTCTCTCTCTCTCTCTCTCTCTGTGTCTCTCTTTCTCTCGCGATGTTTTCTCAATAGTACTCAGTAAACACGAAGGGTCACATTTTATTCCTCCGGAGGAGTAATTTTTGTATTTTTTCCTCGCGGGAGAATATGGGAGAATGTTTAGGATGAAATATTCTCCCATATTCTCCCGCGAGGAAAAAATATAGAAATTATTCTTCCGGAGGAATAAAATATGACCCTTCAAATTTACTGAGTAGGCCAATTAATGCGAATGTCAACATCCCTTTAATATAAAACATATTGAAGTTTCACTCTTCTGACTTAGTTCATGATAGTATTGATGAAGGCATTAACGACTGAATAATATCACAAAAATTGCTATCATTTCGATTTGCTCATAACTAATTAGAATAATTATTCGACCGTTAAATTAATCGAGACGATGATAAATTGACGATTCATGTTTCAATAACAAGGTACACTGCTGTGGTTGTTGGTTGAACACAATTGGATACTCTCAACAAAGATTACATGTTGACCGCTTTGTGAAATAGATATGTTCGTCAAATATCAAAATAGCCTAGAGGCTATTTATGTCAAATACGGAGGGTTTGCAATCCCAAACACTTCCACAACTTCCATTTCAAATGCAAAACAGAGACTGTGTTCACTGTTCAGCTGTTCACTATGGCAACAATGTCCATATGCAACGTTTCTACGTATGCATTTATGTTCACAGAAAAGTACCCATATAAAGGCTAATGTACAATATGCACCATATTACATCGCCATATACACGTACCTATAGATATCTATTATAATTATATTATGCGGTGTCTATAGTGAACAGGGAACAGTGTCTCATGCGAAATAAGTTTTATGTAAATAATTTTTTTTTTAATAATATTCAAAACAAATTCAAATTTCCCACATTTCTCTGGTTGATAAAAGTTTGCTGAAATTCGCCATTTAATTGCATTTCATGTTTGCCAGCACGTAATTAAATATTGACTTAATATGTGACGGTTTCTATAGTTTTGTCGTTGAAAAGGGTGGAGATTTATCTCTCTCACCGAATTTTTCATTATTTTCATTGAAGACTTACCGTCTGAACAATTCATCACGAGAAATCAAGAGAAAACTCATTGGTTTTGCCATGGACAATGTAACTCATGCACAGAAAAAAACCGTTCGGCACAAATTCTTGTTGACGTTGTGTGGTCACCTGGTCACAGTATGTGCAGATGTGCACGTGCACTTGTGTGCATGTAGCCCCGAAACGGATAATTCAATACGGATTATTTTCAAGAAAATACATTCAATGACAAAATCATAATGAAACTGGACTCCATCACTTTGCGGTTTGATACTCCATTCTTGAGATATATTTATATCACAATGTAATTAATCCATCATATAAATATGATGTATCACATTGTATATATTTCACAAATAGCAGCGTCTGTTTGTGTGTCTTTTACATTCAATCGATTTCGACGTGACCCAGGGAAGTGAATCGTCTCCGCCGATTTGGCTGATAAAACAAAGAATTTGCTTTTAAACTGTATGTCAATAACTTGAAAACAGATTCGCTATTGGAAAGTTCTGAGTCAAAAACTGATAAATTGCTAATCGGTTTGAAAATGTTATACTCACTTGTCACTGAATAAAATTGTTGCCCATCCGAAAGTTCATCGACTTCAGTTTTTCGTCTTTTCAATCAGAAATCGAATGTTAAATCGCAAAATGTGTTTGCAATTTGGATTTAGCATTCACTTGACGTATGATCCATACCTGAGTCGTTCCAGCGGATGAACAGAGTGTGATCCATTTGACACGAGAAAAGTTAGAGAAAACAATTCAATTTGGACGGGTTGGAAAATAACGAAACAAATATCATTTTATTTGAATACACTGTGTGATCGATGAAAACGAATATCAAAAGAAATGGATCGGAATTTGTTTGAAAACATGTTAAATTTGTGAGGTCTTCACTTATCACTTACCGAACTGAGTGTTCATTGTGCGTTCAATCGTTCAATTGGATTGGCTGTACTTTTTAATTGTTCCGGAGCTCAACCCCAAGATGCGTTCTCAGAATATGTTGACCAATATTGCTTTGCTTTGGATGTTAATGTGTATTCGTGTGTCTGTTTTCCTCTGCTGTTTGGCATAACGCTATCTTTACTCTATCCTAACCGATTCAATCATAATTTGTATTTGTCTTTTCTTTCTATTTTAGGAGCTTTTGCAATTTACACAAATTAAGAAAATCGCGCTTGGAAGACGGCAGTTAGCGACTATCACGCAAAGCTTTGTGCCGCTTCGTGAATCCAATTGGAACTATTATCTAGTTACCAATGATTCACACAATTTTATAATAGAAACTGCCAATATAAAATAGAATGATCGAATGATCGAAAAATATTTTATTGAATCTGTCTATTGTTTGGCTATTTCTAATTATCTATCAATAATTCAAATAAATGTGATGTGATAAATATATATCGCACTTTCAATCTTTTTGTAGTACTGGAGTTGGTTTGTTGGGACGGCGTGGTCTTTTTTTTGGAGTGAGTGGTAGATCACTTGTTTTGATATTTTGATCAATTTCAGGATTAGATATGAAATCGTTTAAATCATCGTTAATACCAGAGTTTAAAAATTTCTAAATCTCTTTATTCTCACAGGTTAGGAGCATAAAATTCAAGCATAAATCCTATAATTGACTACTACGCGAACAAGAAATTCCGGAATAGTTTTATGGTAAATATACATTTGCCTGCTTATCGCCGTAAATAAATATTCATTTCATTTTTGATAAAAAAAAAATCGTACGCCCATCGATGTGGGCTATTACGAAGTCTAGAAATTAAATTTTCTGTTCACTTTTTAGCTACTGGTTGCAATCCATTTGCACAGCGGTTTACACGCTTTGGACAGTTGAGATGATGGGGAATATTGATTGCATCAACTCATTTGCTTAATTTTAAACGTAAAATTACAAAAAATAGTGTTCGATTGAAACCGTGTCCGTAGAAAACGCGTCTTAATAATGATTTTTTGTGTGCTCAGATTGAAGACAGCATAAATCAACCGTACCGTACTTGTATGAGCACAATAGCAATCAATCTACGTTTGTGTGAATAGAATGTTTTGAATTATAAAGCGTGTTCTTTATTGCCGAGGTTTATCGTTGTATTTTCCGAGCTGTAAATAAAAAAAAACACGCGCAATCAAAAATATACAGCAGATTACAATTAAAATGTTTCATAAATAAATAAACACAAAAAGAGAAGCAAACATAATTCATAAAAGATAATTGCGCACCCACATGCGGTAGCAAGGCTGTAAAGGTAAATTGAGCCAACTACACATTTTCTCTTGAATAATAAATATATTTAGCGAATTTTGATGAAATTTTCCAATCATCGAAAGTCGTTTAAACAAATGATTTATAGTACATGTTTTGCATTAGGTTCATATCAGTCGAATTAAAAGTTGAAACGAAATTTCATGAACAATTGTGCACAGGCCTGATACCAGACATTTGATGTTTAAATGACAAATTCGTAATAGAGTGATGATTCTACAAATTTTTATCACAAGCCATGATTTCATGATTTTTGTTTTAAAAAAAATCTCACACCCCAATGGTTTAATCTAAGCATTCCATTTTTTTCCCCGAGCAATTTCAATGCATTTTTTTTCAAAACCCGGGCAAATATCCGGGCATAAATTTGAAAATTTAATCGACCAAATGAATCAAATAAGGTCATCAACTTAAACGTACCATATTTTGTAGCAATAAAACAAGAATACAAACACATGAAAATCCACGTAATGACATACGGCGTAACGTAATTTATGATTTTTTTTTTGTTGTTGCAATATTTGCGATTTGAAGATGTTCATTATAAAAATATACAGAACGAAATTAAAGAAAAAAATTGAACGAATTATGGTTCAAATTCCGGGCAAATCCGGACTTTTGCCTCAAAATCCGTGCATCCGGGCCAGGCAAAATGGAATGCTTAGTTTAATCAGATCAAACACAGCATCAACATTTGTTTCTTGTGGAAAAACTAAACAATTCTCGTTCAGAGAAAGCATTTGAATATTTTCTTGTGAAAAAACAATTTATATTCGGCTTCAAATAATAGAGAATATTGGAAATACTATCAATCATCAAGGCGACCTACGCAAAACCTGTATTTTATTCTTTAATCCATATTTTTCATGCTAATTAAAATTAAATCGAACTTTAAAATTCTAAAGCTCAAGTCAAGTACTTTAACAAGCATATTTTACGTGCCCAACAAACTGCAAAGAGGATGAGCAAAATGCAACAACAATAATCTTTAGCAAGTGCACTTCAGTTCATTTTTATTAAAATAATTTGTTTCTATCAAATCAAGTGAGTTTGTTCAAGTGTATAAACAAATTCGCATGGTGTTTTTGTTGCATTTTCTTCAATCGTAATTTATCAATATTGGCAAGAGTATGGTGTAGCGTACTCGTTGGGTAGTATGGAAAAATGCACATCTGATAGCACAGAGTGTTAGTCTTTTGACAGAAAGTGAGCTTATATCTTTTATTTGGTGCCATGGGATAGGCGTAAGCTCAATAGTTGCCTAAGATTAACACACGGTGCTGTGGCCACAAATCATTTGAATAAAATGTTCAATGTTTAGTGTATTATTTCATTCAAATTATCAAGATATCGATAGAATGTGGGCCTATGTCATTGGTTCCAACTTTAATGAATTTCATTTATGGACATAATTCCATATTTGTGAATTGAACGGAATTAAATCCAACAAAATTTTGCTGTTGAAATAATTCCATGCTTTTTTGTGGAGTTATTTCCGAATTTTCGGAAAATGGACTTATTTCTCACAATAACATTTGAGTTATTTCAATTGGACTTATAACATAAACCAAACGATTTGATATTACTTATCAAACATATGAAAAAGAAAATGCATTGATTAGAAACCACTTACCAGTTCCGTAAACACCGCGATGAGCAAATACGTGCATCATATTTTTCATGTCTCAAAATCTGATCCAAAACTTTTATCTTTTTTTTTGCGAAAATTTATTTTTGAATTTTTTGCACGGTAAAACAAGTGGAAAACAAATATTAACAATAAATGAAGTAAATTTTGATTGAACTGTTTCACAAGCCAAATAAAAAATATTCCAATTTCACTGAACACTTGTTAAAATTTACTGGCAGACTCTCTAATGAGAGATTACAGAGAGTCTGCCAATTGAATCTTTATCTTCACCCAACTGCGAAGCGATGCACTTTGCAAATGGTTATGACCGTTTGTTAGATTTCAGATCGGATACTTCAGTGCAAGATTGTTCAAGTGCTGTGTTGTACATGGATTACAGAACAAACACACAAACTAAACACATAAGCGCATACGCACATAAACGGTGCGTGTGTGAAACAGTGGGTGAATGAGGGAAGCCGACCAAATCAACGCAAAAGGAGAAATTCCTAGATTCCCCTTCCGGAATAAAATGCTATTATTTATTTACTACATATTTACTGTGATTTATACTCATTCAAAAAAAAAATGGTTTTCCCTTCAGAGGTCGAAAACCATTACTTTGTTCCTAGGATAGCAAAAATTATTACTGACGGACAAAAATTCTTGTCTTTCCGTCCGAAAATTGGTCCTACTCAAAAAAAAAATCCGTCCGTTCTGAACATTTGACCGTCCGTCCGTTCGTTCCACTTCTCAAGTCGGACAATATGCAAAATGTCCGTCCGTCCAAAATCACCAAATGGACGGACGGACAACACCCTGTCCGTTGTTAAATCCTGGATATTATTTTTTCATTATGTGATTTAACGATATTTTTAATCATTTCTATGCTCCCTTGAGATTAGTAATCGAAACAACGACAAATAAATGCAACTTCACGTTGAGAACTCATCGAATATAAACGCAGTTGGAAATATGGAAAGCGATACGAATATATAACAATACATTCATGTTAAATAGTGCTGAAAAGTATGTTGTTTCATGTATTTTCTTGAAAATAAGACATATGATATGAAATTATCCGTTTCGGGGCATGTGTAGATGCATACTGCACATATTTATAAACATATTTTTCCTCGTTCTCATGGTGAAACCAAGAATTTTTCTCTGGATTAAATTTTTCATTTTTATTGAAGACTCACCGAACGAGATGAATCTCCACCCTTTTCAACGTCAAAACTATAGAGACCGTCACATATTAAGTCAATATTTAATTACGTGCTGGCAAACATGAAAAGCAATTAAATGATGAACTTCAGCAAATGTTATCAACCAGAGAAATGTGGGAAATTTGAATTTGTTTTGAATGTAATTTAAAAAAAAATTATTTACACAAAACTTATTTTGTATGAGATACTGTTCCCTGTTCACTATAGAAACCGCATATTATAATAGTAATAGATATCTGCAGGTGCGTGTATATGGCGATGTAAAATGGTGCATATTTTACATTAGCCTTTATATGGGTACTTCTCTGTAAATATAAATACATACGTAGAAACGTATGGACGTTATTGTCATGGTGAACAGGTGAACACAGTATCTCATGTCATATTTGTTGAGACTAGCAAATTGTGTTCAACAGCAGTGTACTCTGTTATTGAAACATGAATCGTCAATTCATTATCGTCTCGATCAATAAACGGTCGAATAATTATTCTAATTAGTTATGAGCAAATCGAAATGATAGCAATTTTTGTGTGATATTATTCAGTGGTTAATGCCTTCATCATTACAATGATAAACTAAGCCAGAAGAGTGCATTAATTGGCCTACCTTTGAAGAAAACATCATAAGATGTGTCGTTTTGTTGATGCATTGGCTTTTATTACTTTTAATCATTACCTTAAAACTCTATCGCAAAGTAAATCTAATTGTAAAACATCAATAAATGTATTGGAATCATAACATTTGACCCAATATTTTATAATTTTACATTAGTTTTTAATAATAATTTGTTAAAGTGGATTGTCACTCTACAATTTCTCTAGAGATTTTCCTTTAGCAAAATGTGACCATCCAATTCATCCAGACATTGTTTGGTACATCAACATTGTTATCGAATAAATTTTCCTAAAAATCTACGCATGAAATTTTAAAATAAATTTCAATCAAATGTTTCATTTGCTAATGATTGTTAGTTGTTTTATGGATTTTGATTGTTTTTAATACCTTAACGCAGGTGTTCAAATTGAGTGGAGCATATCCACCAACGGAAAGTAACAATGGACTTTGACAACGACACAAAAAAAACATATACACGCGTTGCTCCTTTAAAGTCATCTCGTTCCATTTTAGTTGCATTGCCTCATCGTAAATACGATAATGCTGAAAAACATCAAGTAAAATGGGCAATTAGATAAAAAACAAACTCCATGGACTAAAATGCTTAATGTTGGCTATCAAGGAATGTGAAATGGATGGATATTATCCGCTAGATACTACTAGCGGATAATATCCATCCGTTTCACATTCCTTGTTGGCTATAGCCAATGTGTCAATTATTTTACATACAGTTAATTCCACAAAATTGCCGAGCAAACAAGAAATAAATATCTGACATAAAAATCCAAACATACCACCATACAAGGGTACGTAATGCAACTAGAAATTAGTTAATAGTTAAGGGTTAAGAAACATTTTGATGTATTATCAAATTGATAAGACGAACTAAAAGTGACTAAGTGATAAATTATTATGATTTGGTTTCGATTATTATCAGTAATTGTTTTGTTTAAAAGCAAATGTCTGGTCACATTCCATAAAAAATTGTATTCGCCCAGTTATGAAATCCACTAAAGCCCCAAATCTATAAGTTGAGATTTTGGAGGCTTCCAAAAAGGATACAGATTAGGGTGTATCAATTTCGATTTTCGTTTGAAATCAAAAATGGAGGGGTGGCACCAGTTAGTACTAGTCAAAACAAGATTTTTTTGTTTGTGGACCATATGCAAAATTTTATTTCCTACAGGGGAGGAGCTCGTTTGAAAAAAATGTTTCAAAATAGCTGTTTTTCCACAAAAAATGTAAGAAAAGTCATTCAAAATATAATTATTGATATTTACATTTACTTTATTCTTAATTTTCGGATCACAATTAATGATTTTTATGTTACTCAAGACATTTTCCTGGTTTAGTTTGAAATTTTTATTATGGAACAAGTGAAGAATGGCCGAAAAAAGTGACCTTTTTCCCAAATTGTGCCTACAAATATGTCCGATATATCATTTTATATATGCCATAATGAAGTAAATCGACCCAATTGCTCTCGTAGATAAAATATACAGAAAGATCAATGGCGAAAATCACCCCTAACTCGACTCTTGTGGGAAAATCCACGAGAAAACAGCCAAAATATCGCTTTTTTCACATATTCTGCAACAAACATGTCGCTAAAAGTTTATCAAATTTGGTGAAAATGGTCTTAATCGACGCGGTTTAATGTGTAAAAGGAGCGAAATGTCAATGTATAATGGAAAAATAGTTCAAAGTTGCTTGTCAGGGCCATAGAACCAACATGTGAACAAAATTTAAAAAAAAAACTTTTTTCCTGGGCATCCTAGAGGTGTGACTCTCAGTAGAAAAATGTAGCCAGGGAAAAATCAGTGCGATTCCATATAAAAAACATCAAAATTGGTTGGAAAACAAGAGAGATATTGCATTTTGAAGTTGACCCATTTTGGCGATTTTTTCACCATTTTTTTTTTTAAATTTTTGATGAAAAAATTTTCGACGAAAAATCGCCAAAATGGGTCAACTTCAAAATGCAATATCTCTCTTATTTTCCAACCAATTTTGATGTTTTTTATATGGAATCGCACTGATTTTTCCCTGGCTACATTTTTCTACTGAGAGTCACACCTCTAGGATGCCCAGGAAAAAAGTTTTTTTTTTAATTTTGTTCACATGTTGGTTCTATGGCCCTGACAAGCAACTTTGAACTATTTTTCCATTATACATTGACATTTCGCTCCTTTTACACATTAAACCGCGTCGATTAAGACCATTTCCACCAAATTTGATAAACTTTTAGCGACATGTTTGTTGCAGAATATGTGAAAAAAGCGATATTTTGGCTGTTTTCTCGTGGATTTTCCCACAAGAGTCGAGTTAGGGGTGATTTTCACCATTGATCTTTCTGTATATTTTATCTACGAGAGCAATTGGGTCGATTTACTTCATTATGGCATATATAAAATGATATATCGGACATATTTGTAGGCACAATTTGGGAAAAAGGTCACTTTTTTCGGCCATTCTTCACTTGTTCCATAATAAAAATTTCAAACTAAACCAGGAAAATGTCTTGAGTAACATAAAAATCATTAATTGTGATCCGAAAATTAAGAATAAAGTAAATGTAAATATCAATAATTATATTTTGAATGACTTTTCTTACATTTTTTGTGGAAAAACAGCTATTTTGAAACATTTTTTTCAAACGAGCTCCTCCCCTGTAGGAAATAAAATTTTGCATATGGTCTACAAACAAAAAAATCTTGTTTTGACTAGTACTAACTGGTGCCACCCCTCCATTTTTGATTTCAAACGAAAATCGAAATTGATACACCCTAATACAGATTCCAAGGTTGATTTATTTCTTAATTTTTTTCATCAGAGATTCACAATTATCTTTTTTGTTGATGTTGACGTCAAGTGAGGTGAATTTACCGCGATTGACTTCTGACATATCGATATGAAATGAGTTCGTTCAGTGGGTCGAAGTCAACTTGAAGTACATATACACGTCAACGCAAGGTATATACCTCGTGATTAAATTCACCAATTGAATTGTCAAACTCTGTTTTTTTTATCAGTATATTTACACTCCAACAATGTTCAAACAAATCGCAAAACAATACCATAGAAAATCGGTTCAAATTGACACCATGGACGGACGCATTAAAACACACTAGAAGTCACAATTTAAAGTTTGAATTACCGTCAATACAGTGTATAATCCAAGTATTGAACAAAATGTAGCCGTTGAGATTTGAGCAAAAAACACTACGAATGTTAACTTATCGATGCGTTCCATGTATCTAAAACATTGTGTCAATATATTTTCAAACAGATTAGTTGATACATTTTCAAATGATTTTGACCTGTCAATTTCAAATTCGATCAAAATTACTCACTCTCCCATCTCTTGATGCATTAGAAGAACATTCTTTAAACGTCCTAGCGCGGCACACATTCCAGATTTGTCATCAGTAAGATCGTTATTTATTTGCCGCAAATCCATTGATATTGATTTTGCGAAAATCAACGAACTTATGATGAGAACTGCCAACAAGAATTCAATGGCTGCAAGTCCAATTACTGCGATCGTAAGAACGATAATCTGATATAGAGTTAAAATTGTGAACCCAACGGTCGTGTTCTCATCGATGCCTGGTATGTACAACGGCATCATTGGAATCAATTCACCGTTGAAAATGTACATAAATATCAAATACGATGGAAATAAAAAGGCAAACGCGATATACAGTGTAAGCATCAGTTTGAATAGAATTTCGGTGAAAAGAGCGCATTTTTGAAAATATTCAATGCGCTCCGTGTCTTTTGTTCTGTTATTCACACTGTACAATTTGTGAAGAAGTGTCATGATCCAGTGAAAATCGTCCGTATATCGAATATGATACAGTTTGACTACACACTGCAAAAAAATAAAATTTGATACATTACTAAATCCGTATTAATCAGTGTTTTTTTAAAATTTGTACTGTTTTTTTGACAAAATTAAAATAGCTGTATCATTTAAAAAGAGTGTGCGTGAATAAAATTATAATAGCTCACCTGTAAACTTAGAAGAAAGCTCATAATTGCGAATATCTTTGTGGCAATGTCGTAATACAAAGCAGTATAGATTTCCATCATCAGAGTAACGAACGCAAGAAAATAGATGATGTAAGATTTAAAGTCCATCCGGAATTCAGCATTTAAAAAATTATGACCGATTAATTCCAATAAGGAACATTCCCATTCGAAAATACAGCGCGTAAAACGGGAATAAGAATCCATTACGTGTGTCAAGGTTTTTGAAGGTTGTTTTTTTTCAAGTTGAAACTGCACAGGGATAAACAATCTAAAGGAATTAAAATTATAATAATATTGAATTAAGAAACACTTTGAGAATGCTGCAGATTTGTTGTGCACAGATAGAACTGTGCACGGACGTTTGGCCGCAAACTGTTTTAAAATTATCCATCAACGACGTTTATATTCATTTTTGATTTCGAATACAAATGTTTTTTTTAATAGCTTTTCAGAAGATAAAACGTAATCAGAATCTAAATGAACTGTTTGAAAGAGACAATAACTAAACTCTAGAGCTCTAATAAATAAAGTCAGGTCCGTTTGATAGAGATCTAGAAAGAAACTATTTCAATACCAAATCAATTAGCTCATTATATTGAGCAAAACAATAATAACA
Organism: Aphidoletes aphidimyza; assembly: GCA_030463065.1. NCBI lineage: Eukaryota > Metazoa > Arthropoda > Insecta > Diptera > Cecidomyiidae > Aphidoletes > Aphidoletes aphidimyza. The sequence continues at coordinate 41,137,934 of CM059999.1, forward strand.
AGCCGACTTCAATTCAATTTTGCTATAATTATCCACACACTCCGAACATGGTTCGAGTACATAGGTTCAAGGGGTCTGACAGGTCGAATTACTCCTCTGAGTGATGGTAAGCCCGCAATGATTTTCTTCATATGAAGCCATTCTTTTAGGTCCCCAATTTTTCTCTAAGAAAAGTCTCTACAGAAGATAGAATGGACTAAACAGACATCAGCTCAGTCTGGTCATCAATTTTTTTTTTCAGAGACCAAATGTACACTTGACAGAATTTACATCTTTCGTTACCTGTCATGAAATTGATTTGCAAACTCCCTAAGGATCAACTTGAGAACCTCTGTTTGAAGTTGGTCACCTGCTGTTGACCAAGGTTAACTCGGTATGAAATACGTCTTTTGTACCGGAGACGTGGACTTCCTATTTTCTATTCCATTTCTATTCGGTAAAATCGATTTTGAGATTGATGAATAAATTAGCCATGCATTTACCTGCATGTAAACTATTGGAAAAAGTGCAATTAATTGCATGGTTTTGTGATTTCAACCGGCTTGATGATGAATCATTGACCAGTTAAATTAGCTACGATTGTGTGTTCTCTTCTTAAAAATCCGTATTCATGTGAACAATTTATAGGCACATGAGTATTAATCGGCCGTTGATATATACAGGTGAAAATTCTGTATTTAGCCGCATTTGCTATATACAGGTTTATTAAAATTACACTAAATCTGAAATATATCCATGGCCTCTCTCGTACCGGCACGTGGATTTGTATTTTTATTCGGTAAACTCGATTTTAAGATTGATAAATGAATTAGCTATGCATTTAACTGCATGTGAACTTTTGCAACAAGTGCAGTTAATTGCATGATTTTGTGAATGATGGAATCATTGACCAATTAAATAAGCTTGTGTGTTCTCTGCATCACAAAACATATTTAGTTCCAAATTGAGCAGTTAAATTGTATTGAATTGTTCATTTGAAATGAGGTGGCTCGAGTCGGCTCAATTTAATTATAAAAACTTGCCCAATGCCCATCCCCAAACCATGATGGTCGACATGATGAACTATGATGGTGACTAAACCCATCCTCGGCCCTAGATCTTTCCAATCAAGCTAAGTTCAAAATTGAAATTGAAAAAATTCATCGTATTCATACATGAATCGAAGCAAACAAAAACTTTCATTCAATCATAGAATCATAATATTACTAAGCAATTCACGATAATTTGGGAATAGTGATTAAATTAGAATCGAAATTCATTGAGAAAATTGACGTTTGATTTTACTATATGTTCTTCAAATGCAAGCTCGCCGAGTGAAGCGTGACCGCTAGTTATTTAATAAAAGAACAAAACAAGATTTTACTACAAAAAATACGCATCTTTTGTTTGATTTTGAGAAAATTTTTAATGAAAGACACAATCTTTAGATAATCAAGAAAGAAATAATAAATCAGAAGAAACAAATAAATATAACAATATCACTTAATCAAAATGGGTTGCGGAAGTGGCCAAGGCAACAGCTGAAAATTCGTGCATTATGTCAGCAAGCGAGGACAGAAACGATAGAATGATAGATAATAACAGTATCCATAACTGACTGATTTCAACAACAAAATACACACGTTAAGTTTTATTTCAGTACACTGTGGATAAAAAAAAATATATGGCAATTTTAGATGGCGTCCATCAGTACCGAATTTGCTGTTGCGATGTTACGATAACAGGTAATAAGTATATATTGATTTTGGCCAACCCTAGTTGAACGAGACATCAGCAAAATGTGACTCTATCCAATTTATCCAGAGATTGTTTGGTACATCAACATTGTTGTCGAATAAATTTAATTAAAAATCTAGATATGAAAGAAGGAAATGGATTTTAATCAAATGTTTAATTCGTTTGATTAGTTATTTGAGGGATTTGTTATTAGAATGTTTTAAATACCGTCATGCAGGTGTCCAAATTGAGTGGAGCAAATCCACCAACGGAGAGCAACGGCGGACTTTGACAACGACACAGAAAAACATATATAAACGTTGCTCCTTCAAAGGCATCTCGTTCCATTTTAGCTGCATTGCCTCGTCGTAAATACGATCATGCTGAAAAACATCAAGTAAAATGGTCGAATTAGACGAAAAACCAACTCCATCGATCAAAATGCTTAATGTTGGCTATGTAAGCCAATGTGTCAATTATTGTACATACAGTTAATTCCACAAAATTGCCGAGTAAGCAAGAAAGAAATATCTGACATATCAATCCAACCATAAAACCATACATGGGCAGAAAATGCAACTAGAAATCATAAAAATGGTCATTTACATATTGGGCTATCTGTATATGTATCGTTTGAATTACCGTTAAAATAGTGTAAAACGCAAGTATTGAACAAAATGTAGCCGTTGAGATTTGTGCAAAAAATATTTTAAATGTTATTTTATCGATGCGTTCCATATACCTAGAATATTGTGTCAATACATTTTCAAATGATTTTGACTTGTCAATTTCAAATTCGATCAAAAATACTCACTCTCCCATCTCTTGGTGCATTAGAAGAACATTCTTAAAACGTCCTAGGGCGGCACACATTCTAGATTTGTCATCAGTAAGATCGTTATTTATTTGCCGCAAATCCATTGATATTAATTTCGCGAACATCAACGAACTTATGATGAGAACTGCCAAAAAGAATTCAATAGTTGCAAGTCCGAGTACTACGAGCGTAAGACCGATAAATTGATATATAGTTAAAATTGTGAACCCAACGGGTGTGTTCTCATCGATGCCTGGTATGTACAACGGTAACATTGGCACCAATTCACCATTGACAATGTATATAAATATCGAATACGATGGAAATAAAAGGGCGAACGTGGTAAACATTGTAACCATCAGTTTGAATAGAATTTCGGTGAAAAGAGCGAATTTGTGAAAATATTCGATGTGCTCTCCGTCTGTTGTTTTATTATTCACTCTGTACAATTTGTGAAGAAGTCTCATGGTCCATTGAAAATCGTCAATATATCGAATATGATACAGTTTTACTATATTCTATGGAAATCAAAATATGTAAATGCAAAATATGTCAATTTTCTGTTACACGTTTCACAAGTACGCCATCAAACATCGATTCCGTGAACTACGTGAATGTCGCTAATGATGGAATGACGTGATGTTCAAATGTGAATATGAAAGTAGATGAGTCAGCTTGGCGTCATTGATTTTTCAAGGCGTCCACACTCGCATTTAAGTTTCCATTACAGTGGCGATGATAAAGCACAAACGCCCACTAAGTGGAGAATGACTCCAAAAATGCGGCAAAATAACTCAAGCACTTTCAATATGAAATGATGTTTGCTGATAAACAGACGATCAAGTTTCGGTTTTCTTTTCTCTTCTCTTTATTTCATGGAATCGGTGTTTGATGGCTTTTCACTATTCGCCGATTCTTCTACGGCCTGTATGATAGCTCACCTGTAAGCTTATAAGGAAGCATGATACTGCAAATATCTTTGTACCTAGGGGGGAAGAACTATTGCCATATGTGCAAATATATGCAGTTATTTACACGCGTATTTGCATGTATATTCGCAGTAGCACGAGCACCATCTGTAAGCTGCATATATCCCATGCAAATACTCTATGTCTATTTACAATATATGCACAATATTTACAGCGTTCTTTCCCCCTAGCTTTGTACCAACGTCGTAATACAAAGCAGTATGGATGTCCACTATCAGAGTAATGAACACAAACAGATATAGGGCGTAAGCCTTCAAGCGCAATCGAAACTCAGCATTAAGAAAATTCTGACCGGTTAATTCCAATAAATAACATTCCCATTGGAAAATACAGCGCGTAAAACGAGAATAAGCATCCATCGCGTATATCAAGGTGTTTGAAGTGTTTTTTTTTTTCGTTAAGTTGAAACTGCACAAGATAAACAATCTAAAAGAACTAATAATAATATAAATTTAATGATTATTAGGGACATAGAGAATGTTGCAGATTTGTTAACTATAGAATTATTGTTCATTTAGGTTCCCAACACTTCTGAGCTATTGTTTGATTTATCTGGTATTTTGAGGAATATACAATCATGGACAAAATGAGTAACATATTGAGTAACCGATTGTCAAAAAAAAAAATCCTTAATGCTTTTTAAAGTAATCCTTAATTTGTGCACCGGAACTTTTTTTGTTCTGTCAAACTATGCTCAGTAAATTTGAAGGGTCATGTTTTATTCCTCCGGAGGAATAATTTCTATATTTTTTCCTCGCGGGAGAATATGGGAGAATATTTCATCCTAAACATTCTCCCATATTCTCCCGCGAGGAAAAAATACAACAATTATTCCTCCGGAGAAATAAAATGTGACCCTTCGTATTTACTGAGTGTTAGTGCTAAATTAGTGCAACCAAAAATACTTCGATCTTCCTATAAGGCTTCAATATGAATGTGATACAAATTGCCACAATTCTTACAAATATTTGAAATTTTAGAAAATTTATGGACTCGCTTACCAGTTTGAAAAACGCTCTCTTTCGTAAAATACAAACGCTGATATTTCTTTTACAAATTCTCTAGGGGGAAATGACTATTTGTCCATTTGCGTATATGCGACGTATTTGTGATCATTTGCACCGTATTTGCAAGTGTATTTACATAGTATCATTCGTAGCTGTGCACGCATACTAACAAACAGTTCACACAAGATGTCAGTGTGCGCGTGCAGCTACAAATGATGCAATGTAAATGCTTGCAAATATATAGTTGTCATTTGCTTCATTTGTAGCGTATTTGTAGTATTTGCGGCAGTCATTTCCCCCTAGCAAATTCTATTGAGTATTTCAAAATCTATAATCAAAGACGATGTTATTTATTTTTGATTTTTAACACAAGTGTTCTTTAATCGCTTTTCAGAGGATAAAACGTATTCAGAATCTAAATGAACTGTTTGAAAGTGAAAATAACTTTAATTATGAGCTCTAATAAATGAAGTCAGGTTTGTTCAACGTTTGATAGAGATCTAAAACAAAGATTATGTGTACACCAAATCAATAGCTCATTATATTGAGCAAAACAATAATTAGCTGACGTAAAGCCAATTTTGCTATAATTATCCACACAACCGTAAAATGGTTCGATGGCATAGGTTCTCACCAGGGGACCCTATACGACAATTCCACACGAAATCGAACAATTTTTTGTATGATGGGTCTCCGATTTGGTTTAAGCCTTTTATTAGTTTCATATTTTTGCTAAAAAATGGGATAGCCAAAATATTAGCTCATTCTGTAGACTGGTTTTCTGGCGAAGACTATCAAATTTTTCGATTTTTTTTGGAAAACACGTAAACACCATCACATTAGACCAAACACAACTTTGTAACCCGTAAATGGATTTTTGACATCAGCATATCCCTGGATAGGTATTGAAGTGCTCTATCAGAATGAATCATGATCGGATACCTCCGGGTAAATTGGGCACATATTTTTTATTTTCAAATCTTCAAACGCAAAAAACTCGAATTGACGTATATTTCTTTTTTCATTTTTTTCTTCCAAAAAGTTTTGTCTTTTCATTCTGCGTCAATCTTAAAATGTAAGTCACTCGGTCCCAAGTGTCAATTTTTAGCTTAAACGCTGAAAAATCAAATGTCACCCATTTTTCGAGGGTGTTTCGCTAAAATTTGCAATTTATATGTAAACTATGCTTGCAAAAACTGTTAAAATGATCTATAAATTTAGTTTTCAATCATTTAAGACTCATATACTTGCATATGAATTGGTTAAAATTAGTTTTTCGGCCAAATACTCGTTGTAAATTCAAATAAACAGTTTTATGCTTACACCGTGCAACACACACACTCACACATGAGGAATTTCAAATGAGCGTTCTTCTGGGGGTCGAATATGACCCGACGGTACCTTTGGTTTAGCTCTATCACGTCGGAATTTTTTTTTGCTTCCACAAAGTTTTCAAATCGGAAAATGAAAAAAACCAGTCATTTCCAAATGCTAATGCTAACAGAGCATTTCCATTAGCCTTACCATTAGCATTGCCGCATCATCGAAAGAGTCTGTATAGTTTGTATTAAAATAATGACGCATCGAGTGTATGCGGCAACGCGTCACTGTATGATTTTACTATTGGGCTAACGACGCACGGCGTTTCCAGACTAACAGCGTTAGTCCTCTGTTAGCCCATTTGGATTTGTTCCGCAATCTCTGAAAAAAACACGTTTTTCTGGGGCATCTTAGGTATTTTAGTCCCAATAGAAAAATGTAGCGTGGGAAAAATTAATGCGATTTGATGTAAGAAACATCAAAATTGGTTGGAAAATAAGAGAGATATTGGGTTTTGAAGTTGAACAAATTCGGGTACTTTTTGATAAAAAAAACCCAAAATGTGTTTACTTCAAAACTCAATATCTCTCTTATTTTGCAACCAATTTTGATGTTTCTTATATCAAATCGCATTAATTTTTCCCACGCTACATTTTTCTATTGGGACTAAAATACCTAAGATGCCCCAGAAAAACGTGTTTTTTTCATTTTCCGATTTGAAAACTTTGTGGAAGCAAAAAAAAATTCCGACGTGATAGAGCTAAACCAAAGGTACCGTCGGGTCATATTCGACCCCCAGAAGAACGCTCATTTGAAATTCCTCATGTGTGAGTGTGTGTGTTGCACGGTGTAAGCATAAAACTGTTTATTTGAATTTACAACGAGTATTTGGCCGAAAAACTAATTTTGACCATTACATATGCAAGTATATGAGTCTTAAATGATTGAAAACTAAATTTATAGATAATTTTAACAGTTTTTGCAAGCATAGTTTACATATAAATTGCAAATTTTAGCGAAACACCCTCGAAAAATGGGTGACATTTGATTTTTCAGCGTTTAAGCTAAAAATTGACACTTGGGACCGAGTGACTTACATTTTAAGATTGACGCAGAATGAAAAGACAAAACTTTTTGGAAGAAAAAAATGAAAAAAGAAATATACGTCAATTCGAGTTTTTCGCGTTTGAAGATTTGAAAATAAAAAATATGTGCCCAATTTACCCGGAGGTATCCGATCATGATTCATTCTGATAGAGCACTTCAATACCTATCCAGGGATATGCTGATGTCAAAAATCCATTTACGGGTTACAAAGTTGTGTTTGGTCTAATGTGATGGTGTTTACGTGTTTTCCAAAAAAAATCGAAAAATTTGATAGTCTTCGCCAGAAAACCAGTCTACAGAATGAGCTAATATTTTGGCTATCCCATTTTTTAGCAAAAATATGAAACTAATAAAAGGCTTAAACCAAATCGGAGACCCATCATACAAAAAATTGTTCGATTTCGTGTGGAATTGTCGTATAGATTCAATTACCCTCCACCTCTGAACGATGGTTACTCCTCGAAGATTTTTGATGTTTCTAAATGGACATCAGCTCCCACCGGTCATCAGTTTTTATGTCAGAGACCAAATGTACACTTGACTCTTTTCGTTACCTGTCATGAAATTGTTCTGCTATCAACATAAGGACCTATTAGAGAACCTCTGTTTGAAGATGGTCACCTGCTATTGACCGAAGTCGACTTGAATTACGTGTCTCGTAGCGAAGACGTGGAGTTCCCATTTTCCATTTCATTTTTATCCGGTAAAATCGATTTTAAGATTGATAAATAAATTAGCCATGCATTTAACTGCATGTAAACTTTTGGAAAAAGTGCAATTAATTGTATGCTTTTGTGATTACAGCCGGCTGAATGATGAATCATTGACCAAATAAGTTCCGTGTTACGATTCTCTTCATATAAAATCCGTATTCATATGAAACATTTATAGGCACGTGTCTATAGTTGATCACAGTGCCGTACGGTGTTCATTGTCTAATGAGTAGAGTAGCAATGTCTGTTCTGGCACATCATGCAAACCATAACCTTCCGCATTCACTTTAACATGCGAACATGACCCTACGCATCAAACCATACCATAGCACATTCATTTAAAAACGTACACGCATGCTCACAGTCTCGCTCTCAGTCTCAGTCTCAATGTGTGTGCTCTATGCTACTGTGACAAATGACATATCTGAAAAAATTATATGAGGGGAGAAAATATGTAATGCATATGTTGCACATAGATTGAATGTGTGAAACTGTATATGGTATTAGATTCGTGTTAATGAATGAATGAATGAATGAATGAAAAATATTTTTTTCTATTCCGTCTTGAATATTTTGTGGTCACAGTAGCATAGAGCACACACAACTGAGGGAATGAATTTACCATGCGTGTGAGTGAGACTGAGAGCGAGACTGTGAGCATGCGTGTACGTTTTTAAATGAATGTGCTATGGTATGGTTTGATGCGTGAGGTCATGTTCGCATGTTAAAGTGAATGCGGAAGGTTATGGTTTGCATGGTGTGCCAGAACAGACATTGCTACTCTACTCCAATGCCCATCCCCAAACTATGATGGTCGATCGTGGTGAAATTGAAAAAAAGTCATCGTATTCATACATGAATCGAAGCAAAAAGAAACTTTCATTCAATCCTACAATCATAATATTACCAAGCAATTCACAACAATTTGGGATATGTGATTAAACTGAATACGAAAGTCAATGACAAAGTTGGCATCTGATTTCATAATATGTTCGTCAAATGCGAGCTCGCCGAGCGAAGCGAGGCCGCTAGTCCATTAATAATAAAAGAAAACAAGTTTTTGGTACAAAAAAGAATGCATCTTTTGTTTGATTTTGAGAAAATGTTTAATGAAAGACAAAAAAAAACTACGCTAAGTGTTCCTGCACATATATCAAATATAACATTTTGAATATGATGTTCCGTAAAATTAGTTAGTAAAATCTTTAGATTATCAAGAAAGAAATAATAATCAGAAGAAATAAATAAATATAACAATATGACTCCCTTAGACATAATGGGTTGCAGAAGTGGTCAAAGTAGCAGCTGAAAATTCATGGATAATGCTAGCAAGCGACAATGGAAACCATGAAATGATAGATAATAACAAGATAATGTCCACACAGGCCCGTATCTAGGGGAGGGGGGTCTGAGGGGGAGCGAGTCATAGTTTCAAAGCTACAAAAACCTTATCAACTAGTTATTAACAATGTTACTAACAGCAAAATGTGACTCTATCCAATTTATCCAGAGATTGTTTGGTACATCAACATTGTTGTCGAATAAATTTTATTAAAAATCTAGATATGAAAGAAGGAAATGGATTTTAATCAAATGTTTAATTCGTTTGATTAGTTATTTGAGGGATTTGTTATTAGATTGTTTTAAATACCGTCATGCAGGTGTCCAAATTGAGTGGAGCATATCCACCAACGGAAAGCAACGGCGGACTTTGACAACGACACACAAAAAACATATATAAACGTTGCTCCTTCAAAGGCATCTCGTTCCATTTTAGCTGCATTACCTCGTCGTAAATACGATCATGCTAAAAAAAAGTGAAGTAAAATGGTCGAATTAGACGAAAAACCAACTCCATCGATCAAAATGCTTAATGTTGGCTATAGCCAATGTGTTAATTATTGTACATACAGTTAATTCCACAAAATTGCCGAGTAAGCAAGAAATAAATATCTGACATATCACTCCAAACATACCACCATACATCGGCACGTAATGCAACTAGAAATTCATTAGGAAACGTTTTGATTTTATCAAAATAATAATTCGAATTCAAATTGAGTAGGCTTTTGAACATAAGACCAAATAAATGGGCTTACATGCGTAAGGCTTACTTTTCCGCACTTTTAACCATCAAGTGATTTTGTAAAATTAGTTTCATAGTGAAATTACAAGAAAACGTCATCCAATCGGCCTCAAATTCTGTTTAGATCCTTTTTTCTACAAAATAAGCAGTTTATAGGGGTTCGGAGCAGTGAGTTAAAAAACAGTGGTTCCAGCCATTTCCTGAATCGAATCTATTGTATGACCACAAATATGGAATTATTTTATTTCTAAACCTCAGAACCATAATAATTTGCCTCAGAAAAGTCAAATGGGACCGCGGGAGACACACATTCACTTGAGACGAAGGTGCGCCGCAACGACTACTTCGACATTGCTCAAAATTGGATGGAATCTTAGTGCTATGAAGTCCATGATTCAAAGATTAGATTTGAGCGTAAATTGATTAACAATTTTGCGTATGGCGCTCACCGTACTAATTTTATGAATTTCGTCTATTTTGGCAGCAAATTTGAGAAATTTCACATCAAATATGGAATGATTGTATTTAGGAATCTCAGAACCAATATAGTTTGCAAAGCGGTGCAACGATGAAACTCTGTGCCCCAGCTACGCTATGCAAATCATATGGCGTAGCTTACTTTGTGCCCTAGCGCATTTGTATGTCGCTTCACCGCTTTGATAGTTTGGCCCAGTGAAGTCATATAGGCTCGCGGAAAACATTTATGCCCGTTCCAAGTGCTTTATCTTTTATTCAGGATAACTTTTTATCCGATCCTAAACTAGACATGATACAACAAAAATTCACTTTCAAGTTTTTTTGTCTATGAAAAATATGAGATTTGGCCTATGAAGTTTGTTAAAATATATATTTTTGCTCTCCAGATATCAAAAAATGTATTTTATCCCAGGATAACTTTTTATCCTGGGATAAAATACATTTTTTGATACCGCGACAGCAAAAATATATATTTTAACAAACTTCATAGGCCAAATCTCATATTTTTCATAGACAAAAAAACTTGAAAGTGAATTTTTGTGTTGTATCATGTCTAGTTTTGGCTCGGATAACAGTTAGCCTGAACAACTTTATCCGGATAAAGCACTTCGAACGGGCATTAGTAGGCTTATTTGTGGTAATTTCGTTCAAAAATGGCATTTTAAGGGCAATAAACGTATATTAACTTGAGAGCATGGCGCGCCAAAACGGCTATACCAATATTGCTCAAACTTTGATAGGATCTAAGTCCAATAATTTCCAATTAATGGTGGAAATTTGAAATCGATCGGTGGAGTAGTTTTTGAGCTATCGTGGTAACAAAAAACGTGACACCGGACGACGGACACGGACGACGGACAACGTGCCCCAGCCCCCCTCATCAACATGAGCTAAAAATGGTTCCACCGCATTCCTATGGGTTCCAAAATTATAGAAAACTCATTTTTGGGGTTTCCAAAATTTGGGCCAATCGCAATACTTTTACGCATCACGTGGTGTGCGGAAAAGTAAAAGAACCAAGTGAGTAATAAATATAGGAAATGTGACGGATCGAATCGTACAAAAATATCCCAAAATACATAAGACTCTTGGAATAAATGGAAAATGTCAAAAATCAATATAAACTAAAAGAGTCAGACTGACTGTTGGTGATTTGCATTTTGCGTCTCTTTTTACCCTCGGTGTTTTATTATATTTTGTGTATGTTTATAAATTACCGTCAATATTGTGTAAAACGCAAGTATTGCACAAATTGTTGCCGTTGAAATTTGAGCAAAAAACACCTTAAATGTTAATTTATCGATGCGTTCCATATATCTAAAGCATTGTGTCAATATATTTACAAACAAATTAGTAAGTTCGAATGATTCTGATATTTCCATTTGAAATTCGGACAAAGCTACTTACTCTCCCATCTCTTGATGCATTAGAAGAACATTCTTAAAACGTCCTAGCGCGGCACACATTCTAGATTTGTCATCAGTAAGATCGTTATTTATTTGGCGCAAATCCATTGATATTAATTTGGCAAAAATCAACGAACTTATGATGACAACTGCCAAAAAGAATTCAACGGCTGCAAGTCCGATTACTGCGGTCGTAAGAACGCTAATATGATATAGAGTTAGAACTATGAACCCAACGGGCGTGTTCTCATCGATGCCTGGTATGTACAACGGTACCATTGGCACCAATTCACCGTTGACAATGTACATAAATATCGAATACATTGGAAATAAAAAGACGAACGCGATATACAGTGTAACCATCAGTTTGAATAAAATCTCGGTGAAAAGAGCGAATTTGTGAAAATATTCGATGCGATGCCGGTCTTTTGTTTTATTATTCACTCTGTACAACTTGTGAAGAAGTGTCATGGTCCATTGAACATCGTCAATATATCGAATATGATAAAGTTTTGCTAAAGCCTAAAGAATTCAAAATACGTACAATCTGACTTCAAAACAAGAATATGATACAGTTTGACTACACACTGAAAAAAATTGCGTTTCATTTTAATACACTGATATTAACCAGTGATTTTTTGTGCACTGCTTTGTATTGTTTTTTTTTTTTGACAAAATGCCAAATTGGTGACAAAATCACTGGTTAATACGCGTAGAATGTAAAATGCTTTTGAATCATTTAATAAGAGTGTGCGCGCGTGAATAAAATTATAATAGCTCACCTGTAAACTTAAAAGGAAGCTCAAAATTGCGAATATCTTTGTGGCAATGTCATAATACAAAGCCGTATAGACTTCCACCATCAGAGTAGCGGCCAAAATAAAATATAGGATGTAAGATTTAAAGTCCATCCGAAATCCAGCATTAAGCACATTCTGACCGATGCATTCGAATAAGAACCATTCCCATTGGAAAATACAGCGGGTGAAGCGGGGATAAGGATTCATTGCGTGTTTCAAGGTGTTTGTAGTTTTGTTTTTTAAGTTGAAACTGCACAAAGATAAACAATCTAAAGGGAACTGAAAATATTATAATATCAAATTAAGAACATAAGGAATGCAGCAGATTTGTTGAGCACAGAATTATTGTGTATTTAAGTTCTTAAAACTTCTGAGCAATTATGCCGAATGCTGTCAAAAAATCTGTGGAAATCTCTGACGACCAAAAGGAACTTGAACTGGCGGAACAAAATTGCACAATGCAAACCATCAAAAACACATTTCCGGTATTCAACTTACACACTGAGACAGAATGAAAAAAAATTCTGCACCCATGAAGAAGTCGAATTGGGCGTTAAACTAGAGGCCAAACGGAGCTCAACGCCACCTCCCGATTCTCGAGATCAGTTCGTTTGCGATTTTTAGACAGATTGACATTTTTTGTGTTCTGGGGTGTAGAAAATCTCTACATTTTGGTGTAATTTGCGTAAAAATCAAGTAAAATCGACCATTTTTATATGAATTCAGACTGCTAAATTCAAATATGATACTCTCAAATAGATTTAACAAATGTAAATTTGTTTAATTTCAGTGGAAATGCAAAATTTCGCTGAAAATCGTCATTTTCTCCTTTGAAGCGCTGTTCGATAGCACGAGTCTGCTGAACTACATACTGTATCATGTTTAATGAACAAGCGTTGCAAAGGTCTGTTGATTTTCATCAATTTTGGAGCATGATATGTTCAAATTGAGCGAGCCGTTCCAAAGTTATTGGCGAAATATAGGAAACAATGCCAATCTGTCTAAAAATCGCAAACGAACTGCTCTCGACAAACGAGAGGTGGTGTTGAGCTCCGTTTGGCCTCTAGTTTAACGCTCAATTCGACTTCTTCATGGGTGCAAAATTGTGTCGCAGTGTGTTATTATCGAGCTTATTATTAATAATTTGGAGTTTTTTGGTTTTTTTTTGTGTGGAAAAAATGTGCGTCGAATGCTTTACCAAAATAAACAAATCAAGCGCCAAAGAAAGTGTGAATGAATCAGCTAATGTTAGGCCTTCTGTTCGCGCAGCGAAATGGAAGTAACAATTATCTAAAAAATGATCTATTAGGAAAACTTTGAAACCAATAACCTTCAAAACAGATGTTTTCGTCAATGCATATAAGCACGAAAAAAAACATCTGTGTGAGGTCTAAAATAGAACGATTACCCATTCTCTGTGCACGCTCTCGTTAAACACACAAAGAAATCACCTGAGTAAACAAAGAGACGAAACCGTAAAGAGACAATAACAAGTGCGTAAGCAGAGCTATGGAATCGAAATGTAAGATTAATGAACAGTAAAAATAAATGTAGAATTGCACCATACAAATTGCACCATTGACATTGCACATCGATTCAATGTGAATCGGTGGCAAGAAATGTGCATGTAAAAGTTGTATAAAAGGACCTGCATATCGGTTCAAAAAGCAGTTCAATTTCGGAACTCAAGCAACAGCCGACTTCTGCCGTTCAAGCTAACACCAAATTAGCGCGCCAGAAGTCGGTTGGATCAATTAGCCTTATCACTTCGACAAGAATTGAGTTTTGCCGTTCAAGCTTAACAGCGCGCCAGAACCTTTTCTTAAAACCTAAACAATAAAGCAATTTATCGAAAGGAATTGATCTTTGCCGTTCAAGCTATAACAATAGCGCGCCAAAGGCTTTCTTCAAATTGTACTCAACACTAAGCTAATTCAGAGAAATAAAAAACAAAGGCATTTAAATTCAAACATTGTAAATTTTATTTCTCAACCTTGGACAGAAGGTCCAAGTGATTGTTTACCGTAACACCTTCTATCTTGGAATTTCAAATTCAATCTGACAATTTCCGAAAAATGCAAGTTCCGAAAAATTAATGGATATTACATTATCTTACAATTCGAATATGTTCGTGTTCGTTCGGATTTTATCCAATGCGAACCAAACAAAACCAAACCAATCATGTCTTATGGAATATATGTCAACTCAAGCAATATAAAATGTTTTAAAATTGAATGTAATCACCGAATCTACGACAAATTAAAATTGTTTTTGTAGAGAGTTTTACTCTCAACAGCAATTTGTGCACCGGAACTTTTTTTTGTTCTGTCAAACTTAGTGCCCCCAAAAAGACTTCGCTCATCCAATAAGGCTATAAGCCTTCAATATGAATGTGATACAAATTGGCTCAATTCTTACAAATATTTGAAATTTTAGAAAATTTATGGACTCGCTTACCAGTTTGAAAAACGCTTTCTTTCGTGAAATACAAACGATGGTATTTCTTTTACAAATTCTATTGAGTATTTCAAAATCTATAATCAAAGACGATGTTATTTATTTTTGATTTTTAACACAAGTGTTCTTTAATCGCTTTTCAGAGGATAAAACGTAATCAGAATCTAAATGAACTGTTTGAAAGTGAAAATAACTATAATTAAGAGCTCTAATAAATAGAGTCAGGTTTGTTCAACGTTTGATAACGATCTAGATCAAAAATTATGTGAACACAAATCAGTAGCTCATTATATCGAGCTAAACAATAATTAGCTGACGTAAAACCAATTTTGCTATAATTATCCACACAACCGTAAAATGGTTCGATGGCATAGGTTCTCATCAGGGGACCCTATAAATTCAATTACCCTCCCCCTCTGAACGATGGTTACTCCTCGAAGATTTTTGATGTTTCTAAATGGACATCAGCTCCCACCGGTCATCAGTTTTTATGTCAGAGACCATTGGTCTCAGGCTAAATGTACACTTGACAGAATTGACTCTTTTCGTTACCCGTCATGAAATTGTTCTGCTATGAACCTAAGGATCTACTCGAGAACCTCTGTTTGAAACTGGTCACCTGCTGTTAACTTGGTCTGAAATACGTCTTTTGTACCGGAAACGTGGACTTCCTATTTTCTATTCCATTTCTGTTCGGTAAAATCGATTTTGAGATTGATGAATAAATTAGCCATGCATTTAACTGCATGTAAACTATTGGAAAAAGTGCAATTAATTGCATGCTTTTGTGATTACAGCCGGCTGAATGATGAATCATTGACCAAATAAGTTCCGTGTTACGATTCCCTTCATAACAATCCGTATTCATTAGAAACATTTATAGGCACGTGTCTATAGTTGATCACAGTGATCTACGCAGGCACCTATTTTTTATTTTACATGTGAGAAATAAAAATATGTTTTTCACTTTAACTCGGTTCATGGGCTATTGGTTAGCGCACTAGGCTCACGATCGCGAGGACGTATGTTCGAGACCAAAATACCGGAAAAAAATTTCTCGGCTCAATTTCCACCCGTGTTCAAGTGGGTTTAAGGAAATTGGCTGTAGATCATATTCTGGCCGGTTCTCGAATTTACGGAGTACTTCGGAGGGCACTTTAAGCCGTCGGTCCCGTGCTCACAACATACCGAAGAAAGAGCTGGTTGTGAGCACGTCTAATGGGTCACGTCTGCGCTAGGTTGAAACTTGCGCTTGGATTCTCTAAATTATCCAAGACATCAATCGCATGAGCAATGACTTAGTGTACAACTCTCCGTACCAAATTGCAATCGTCTCGTTAGAGGCTCAATTTAGAAGAAAAACAATGAAAACCTTCTGAAACATACAGCCAGAACTTGGCGGTGACCATTAGAAATTTGCGTGATAACAATTATATACAAACGAGTATTACAAACAATCAATTACATTTCGATAACAATTAGAAATTCATAAGTCAATCGATGAAATGAAACGTAAACTAGCGCACTATAGAATCTTGAGTCTAGATATCTTAATTTATATAGTTATTTGTTTGGATAAAGCAAACATAATGCTGAGTAAATGGGTGGACTTTTATCTACTTTTATTTTAGAAATTGGTTATATATGCGAACCAATGCCTGATCGACTGAAGCAACTGAATTCAGTGGCAATTGCTTCGGATAATTACCAAGGCGAAACATCAACTGGCCAACTATTTGGCAAAAACTGACCTAAAATTTAAGCGCAAATAAGGTGAAACCCGATTTCACTCAAAAAGGGCGAAACCTCGTGAATGATTTGGGCGACTTGAGTGTGATCAAAATCAGTGATAACAGATAGACAGTCAAATTGACTAGCAAACCGACTCTGCACAAAATTCCATGTGCAAAGACGTTTGTACATGCACCCAGAGAAGAAATGAAATGACTGTACTGTACACAATCTACAGCCTACACAGATCTAAGAACAGCACGCTCAGTGAACGTTGTAGTGTGTTAAGAACAAAAGGAGAAGCCGATAATGAAAAAGGAGAAATGTGCACCGATACGCTGACATCGGAGTAATTGGAATAGAAGACAGACGAAACGTGCTCTTCACTCTAACGTTATGAATACGGTCAGACTATTTCTTCTTTGTGTACACGCACACGAGCGCACGTTATTCAACGGCACATGCTTTGCACATGCAGATATTTGGTATATACCACTGCATTGCATACGTTTGCACACGGTCAGCCATCACCGGTATTCAGTGAGTCGATGTAAAGGATTTTCTACAGGTGCAAGACGTGTTTTGAAAAAAAAAGCAGTGAATGTATTTTACTGACGAATAAGTCGCGTGTCAGCGTTAGCAACTAACGTTTGCTACTAATGTGTACCGTCCACTGACGCTCAAGTGTGGCACGGTAGAAAGTCAATGAAATGAATGTGAATGTGTGAGTATACGCGTCTCTTATTGTTTTTTCTCAACCACAATCTACAGCGGCCGCTGTCATCAGTTTAACTGCTGTGGCTCTCTGTCGCACCACAATCGAGCGTCGGTTGACGCCATATATTAGTAGCTAACGTTAGTTGCTAACGCTGACGCGCAACTAATTCCTCAGTAAAACACATTCACTGAAAAAAAAACCATCATAGCTTTTGGTGAAGTCAATATTATGCAAGCATACAGACATATACACAGACAGCGTGTCAAAGCTAACAACCACACGAAGAAAGTACTTTGATTCTGTTTACAGAACATATTTTGATAATAACCAAACTAAACATTAGTTGTCAATAATAATTTGTTAAATTGTTGATTGTAGAACGAGCCTTCAGCAAAATGGGACTCTATCCAATTTATCCAGAGATTGTTTGGTACATCAACATTGTTGTCGAATAAATTTTATTAAAAATCTAGACATGAAATTAGGAAATGGATTTCAATCAAGTATTTAGTTTGAATAATCATCAGTTATTTGAGGGAATTTGAATTGATTGTTTAAAATACCGTCATGCAGGTGTCCAAATTGAGTGGAGCAAATCCACCTACGGAAAGCAACGGTGGACTTTGACAACGGCACAAAAAAAACATATACAAACGTTGCTGCTTCAAAGGCATCTCGTTCCATTTTAGCTGCATTACCTCGTCGTAAATACGATCATGCTGAAAAACATGAAGTTTAATGGTCGAATTAGACGAAGAACAAACTCCATCCGACCAAAATGTTTAATGTTGGCCATATAGTCAAAATCAACATATACTTCAGTCGGATAAAATTAAACACACTGTTCATAAGCTGGATGATATAGCGATTCTCTTTGACAGAATCGCTATTCATCGCTTTATCATTTAGTTCTGTGTAAAATCATCTCCAATCACTATGAACATGAACAGTGTATGAATGAATCCCAAATTCTAAATCGATTATTAAAATAATAATACATACAGTTAATTCCACAAAATTACCCAGCAAGCAAGAAATAAATATCTGACTTAACACTCCAACCATTAAACCATACATGGGCAGAAAATGCAACTAGAAATTCATTAAGAAACATTTTGATATGAATTGTATTCGCCGAGTATTAGACTGGCTACAGTCTAATAGTAATAGTATGCGAGTACTATAGAGACTTCTAGGAAATATCATTTCCAGAAAAAAAGTTGTTTTTTCGAACTAACCGAAATTGTGTTAACTCAAGTTAACGAAATTTCGTATTTTTCAAAAGGAAAAATAGCCATCAACATATTGGGCTAACTGTTTATTTATCGTTTGAATTACCGTCATTATCGTGTAAAGTGCAAGTATTGAAGCAAATGTAGCCGTTGAGATTTGAGCAAAAAACACATTGAATGTTATTTTATCGATGCGTTCCATATACCTAAAACATTGTGTCAATACATTTACAAACAAATTAGTAAGTTCGAATGATTCTGATATTTCAATTTCAAATTCGATCAAAAATACTCACTCTCCCATCTCTTGATGCATTAGAAGAACATTCTTAAAACGTCCTAGGGCGGCACACATTCCAGATTTGTCATCAGTAAGATCGTTATTTATTTGCCGCAAATCCATTGATATTAATTTAGCAAAAATCAACGAACTTATGATGACAACTGCCAAAAAGAATTCAATAGCAGCAAGTCCGAATACTAAGAGCGTAATACCGATAATCTGATATAGAGTTAAAATTGTGAACCCAATGGGCGTGTTCTCATTGATGCCTGGTATGTACAACGGTATCATTGGTACCAATTCACCATTGACAATGTACATAAATATCGAAAACGATGGAAATAAAAAGGCGAACGCGATATACAGTGTAAGCATCAGTTTGAATAGAATCTCGGTGAAAAGAGCGAATTTGTGAAAATATTTGATGCGATCCCCGTCTTTTGTTTTATTATTCACTCTGTACAATTTGTGTAGAAGTGTAATGGTCCAGTGAAAATCGTCGGCATATCGAATATGATACAGTTTTACCATAACCTAAGGAATACAAAATACGTACAAACTGAATTTAGAATAGAAATATAGGTACGCCATCAAACACCGATTCCGTGAACCATGTGAATGCCGTTAATGATGTAATGACGCGATGTTCAAATGTGAATGTGAAATATTTGTTGAAAATTCACGTTCAAAGATGAAGTTCATTTAAAAATCGGTGTATGGTGACTTCTCGCTGTTCGTCGATTCTTCTTCGGCCTGTAACTCACCTGCATGCTTAATGAGTATATCGTAATTGCAAATATCTTTGTGGCCAGGTCGTAATACAAAGCAGTATTGATTTCTGCTATCAAAGCAACAACCAAAACAAGATATATGATGTAAGCCTTCCAGCCCAGCTGAAATTCAGCATCAAGAAAATTCTGGCCGACTGATTCTAATAAGAACCATTCCCATTCGAAAATACAGCGCATGAAACGGGAATACGGATCCATTGCGTGTGCCAAGGTGTTTGTAGTTTTGTTTTTTAAGTTGAAACTGCACGAGAGGTCCGATAAACAATCAGTGGCACACCTACACTGACACATGATGATAATATAAGAGTACTATATGGGCGCCACTCCTTAGGATATGGGAATCACATATGAAAAAGAAATGTCGCCCGCCTCCTATCTAGGACTTAGGGATGGTACTAAAAGTAGATGAGTCAGGTTGGCGTCATTATTTTGCAAGGCATCCCCACTCGCATGTCAGTTTCCATTTCAGTGGCGACGATAAAGCACAAACGTCCACTAATGAAATTCCAATGCTGAGTAGAGGATGACTCCAAAAATGAGGCAAAAGTGTTGTGGCATTTTGCATGTTTTTTATTGAAATCAAAGTTTTTGGTTGTGATTCTTGAAAAATATCAACATGACACAAGCCAGATCGATGATTTATGTCATCATTAAATTGATTTACTTACTTACCAGATTGGGATAGTTCGTACGTAAGATACAAGCACTGGTAATTCTTTTGCAAATCCTAAGAACTATCAACAAAAACAAAGATATTTATATTTATTTTTTGATTTCCAATACAAATGTTTTTTATAGCTTTTCAGAGGATAAAACGTAATCAGAATATAAATGAAGTGTTTGAAAGCGACTGTAACTTCAATCAAGAGCTCTAATAATTACATCTGATCTGTTCAACGTTTGATAAAAATCTAGGTGAACATTATCTGAATACCGAATCTACAGCGAATGACATTGAACAAAAGAATAAATAGCTGACGTAAAACCAATTTCGATATATTTATCCTTGGAATTGGAAAATGGTCCGAAGCTAGGTCCGACGCTATTTCCGAGGTCATAGGTTCTCAATCATCGATTTTTCTGAGACCAGATTTATACTAGATTGGCGATTGAATGTTTTTGTTACCCATGAAATTGGTTTGCCTATCTCCTTCGTGAGGACTACCCTTGAAAACCAATGTTCAATGCTGTTGTCCGAGGTCGACTTGGTATTGATAAATAAATTAGCTATGCATTTAATTGCATGTGAATTGTTGGAAACAGTTCAGTTGATTGCATGCTTTTGTGATTTCGGCCGGGTGATTGTTGAATCATTGATCACGGTCAATGCAATTAAATAGGTTATGATTGTGTGTTCTCTTCATAAAAATCAGTGTTCATGTAACAATTTATAGAGTCAAAGTGAGTATTCACAGTAATCTACGCAGGCACCAATAGTTTTTACATGTGAGAGACGAAAACATTCTTTTCACTAGATTTGCATGAAACAAATTATGCGAATCATTTACATGTCGATAAAAGTTAGAAATAAAAAGATACCTTAATCGAAGTAGGTCATAAGTCAATCGATAAAATGGAATTTAAACGCGCTTCTGGAATTGTAATTTATGTGGTTATTTGTTCTTTCACGTAACTTAAACGGACGGAACGCAGTGTGAAATGTTGCACTCAATAATGCTCAATACAGAAACTCTCTCCCATAAAAAGACCACTTAAGTCTTACCTAAGTGTAGAGCATGTTATCGATTGTCAAGGAGAAAATCACTTCAAAATAAAATAGATCGATAGTAAACAAATATCCGATGTGCAATCGATCAAAGTAGGCTATTTTTCAATGAAAAATTTTCATACAACATATACGTTTTCAAATCCAACCGGCTGTCAGTTATTTAGTCCGATGAGACAAGCACGACTGCAATCGTGGCCTTGAACAAGAAGCCTTGAAGTCATCTTCAATCGTCTAGTTTGGTTCGAAACAGTCAAACAATCACTTTTAGCCAGTCAAAAACGTTAATTTGTTAAGTTGACCATTTTTCACTTAAATTAATTCCAAAATAAAGTACAAGACTAGGGGGAAATCGCTATTCGCCATTCGCATTTAGACGACGCATTTGCGAATATTTGCATCGTATTCGCAAGCGTATTTACACGGTATCATTCGTAGTTGTGCGCGCATACTAACAAACAATCCAAACAAGTTATCAGTGTGTGTGTGCGCAGCGAATAGTGCGAATGATGCGAATGGCGATATGTAAATGCTTGCAAATATAACTCCAACATTTGTTCTTTTCGCAATATTTGCAAGATTTTTGCATTATTTGTTTAGCGATTTCCCCCTAGGTACAAGAAATGCTCGAAAATCTTGAGTCTTGACCCCATATTTCGGTCAAGGAAAAAACTGTTTAGTTCCACAAAGATTCAATTCGACGACGGCTTCCATCTAGTCTGGTTCTAGGCTACACCTCTTGTCCCAGCAATGAGTTCGATCGGCAACAAAAAATCCGAACATTTGCGTAAAATTTGTATTTCGAAGTGCTGAACTGGAAGAACGGCCGCTAACCCACAATAAAATGCATAACTTTTATCACAATCACAAATTTTTATTTTACAAGAAATGAATGTGGTGTTAGTTGATGTATAATTTCAATCATTTATTTTAAATTCAATTCAATCTCCATACAAATGTAAACCATGAAGAAAACTGAGTACATGATGTTTCAATGGAAATTTCGTTTGAATGTTAACAACTCCACAATGTCGATCCATCTACGTTACTTAACATAACAGTTGCGTTCGATTGCTTTTCAGGTTCTAAATGACAGTTTGTTCGATGGCAGCTTCAATATCACAGCGTTGAATCTGTCGATTTTGCTTTTGATCTTCACGAAAATGGGCAAACAGTATGAACACAGTGAAACTCAAATAAAGTATACCTGCGCCAATGTAAATTAGATGCGCCATCGTTTTATTGAAAATATTTTGGTGATTTCATCCAATTAAGTGTTAGAAAACTGGTTAATTTTGACTGAAACTCAACCGAGTTTTGGCGAAGACTGTTCCGCTGAAATGTTCGCAACGAGAATAAAGTCAATTCAGACGAAAACAATAAATGGATTTACATGCGTAAAACTCACTTTTCTACACTGTTCAAACACCCATGTGATTCACAAAATTCATTTCAATCCCAAGTGGTCCCATTCAAAAATTCACATGATTACATTCGTTTGCACATGATTTTCACATGATAAACAGAAGACGCTGTCGAAAATCGTGTAAAAATCACGTTTATGAATTAATTTTGCACTTTATTTTTCACATTCGGCCCACGATTGAGGAAGAGCTGATCATGAACACTTTTTCGAAAAAAAATTTGTTTTGCTCAAAATTCAAAAATATTTCGGAATCTGGGCATTTCAGACCCAAAGAAAATTTCGAGCACATGTTGGGTCTGAAATCCCTAGATCCGAAATAGTTTTGAATTTTGAGCAAGAAAAAATTGTTTGTTCGAAAAAGTGTTCGTGATCAGCTTCAGTCCTATAGTAGAGTGGTCATTGGTCAATGGTCAAGAAAAGGTCAAAGTGATCAAAACTCCACACTCCAGACTCCACAGTCCCCCCCCCCCCCAATCAACAAGAGCTAAAAACGTTTCCACCGCATTCCTATGGTTTCAACATTTTTGGCCGATTGCAATACTTTCACGCATCACATGATGTATGGAAAAGTAATAAACAGCTGTTGGAATCTGTTGCAATCTGATGTTTACTGACAGCTGGTTGAAAATACTTTGTTTAATGCTGTGTTTGCATCACTTGGTTTGTAATTGTGCATTTATTTTTGAAAAAATCCAATCTCTTAACGATGAATGTTTCAATGAAAAATACAACTGTATTTGCTAATATTCGCTTGATTGCAATGCACATTGCAAAATGTTGTAAATAAAATGCAAAATGTGATAAGAAAATATAAACGAAAGCGATTTGTTTTGTTTTTTTGTTTATTAAAATAGCCAATATTCCAGCAACCAATTTATTTTGTAATCGTATCGTTGACAAAAATCAATACAATTTTTTGACAATGGAACGTGGTAGCCCTTCGAATGCAGCCCGATGTGTTTCAGCTGAATAGTATTTCATGTTCATGTCATCCAATTGTTGTTCACTGAACACTTTTTTCGGTGTTTTAAGTTCATCATTTTGTTCGGTTGATGCAATTAAAAAGCCAATCTGTCCACATGGGTACGATGGTACCGAGGTAACAGCATAACTGACCGTTGGAAAATGTTTACGGCAATGATCCATTGTCTGTTTAACATGATCAACATCCGTCCAAAAGGTACCACCCTGTGAACAAATGATGCCATTTGGTTTCAGTGCCTTTTTCATTAAACCAAAATAACTCTCCTGGAATAATGATTCGGCCGGTCCAATTGGATCTGATGAATCGGTTATGATTACGTCATATTCACCGGCATGTTGTTTCATAAATTCAAATCCGTCACCGATTGTTAGGGTGAGTTTGGGCGAATCAAAACCACACGCCATACTTGGTAAGTATTTTTTCGATAAATCCACCACACGACCATCAATCTCCACTTGATGTGCCACCTGAACATCTGGATGCTTGACCACTTCACGGGCAACACCTGAAATATATACAAAAATACATAATCAAAATTCAAAATTGTTTCATCATTAAGCGTAAGTATCAAGTGACGGCTGACGTCATTTAAATGTCTCGTTTTGTTGCTCACGATCACTATCAAACATGATAGCGTTTCAATTGTATAGAAGAAAAAAAACACTTGACTTTTTAAGTCCCAAGACATTTTTAATTCCATTGAAATGAAATTCGGTTCTTTTTTTTCGTGAGGAAAAAAACCCCAAAATTTTCAAATGGAAATCAATTGAAATTTAACGAGATAAGATAAAAAAGTGTACGAATCGAACCTCCATCACCGCCGCCAACGATAAGCACCTTTTCAGGCTTTGGATGACAACACAACGGAAGATATGAAATCATTTCTTGATATGAAAACTCATCTTTTGTTGTACATTGAATTATTCCATCCAAAATCAACACACGACCATGAGCATACCTGTGAATGAGACAATAAGAAGCATTTTTTAAACATTTTTGTCTTGGATTGGCCTTCGGATTATCTCAGTGGCCAACTCTTTTTTGCAATATTTTAAATGAAAGTTGCCGTTGTTTTGGCGTAATTAAACGTTATTAATGTTAACGTTTTAATTTGATGAGCAAAATCATCTATGAAACGTCAAAACGTTGAAAACTCGTTTTAGAGCTCTAAAACACTTCAATTTAAAACACAAAAATCAATTGGCGAATCCATGTTGCTTTGTCCCTTGAAAGGGCTCTCTTCAAATGACTTATTTGGTCGTACTTACGTGTCCATAAGTTTAATGTCTTGAAAATCGGATTTTTCTTCATGTAAAATGTCTTTAATTTTCAGCGAAAAACATTGGCCTGGCCAAAGATCATTTAGCTCGCTGAACCATCCTTTGTAAATTGCATCCATCGTTGCTTCAATTGGTCACTCAAACACAACACTTAATAACGATTTGATTGAATTTTTTTGTTTTTTTTTATATAAAATGTTGAAGAGCCGGGATTTTTCGAACCAAATCAACAACAGCCAATAATTCGACTAAAATAAACCGGAGGCCGACACAATCTAACTGCCAACTGAACGTGTTCTCGCTGTTTTGTGAACGTAAATGTGATAAGAACACGTTTCTGTGTAGTTATAAATTGTGGTCATTTTTTTTCTCACTTTTATACGGACTCAATGCAATATATGCTGAAGCTTGTATACGATAGACAATTAAGTTCATGGATGCAATAAACGCTTCTATTCTCACCGTTCGTATGTATCAAGCATTTATGTGTGTGATTCGAGTTTTTTTTTCAACATATGACGATAAGATTGTAATCAGTGTGTGACGTTTTATGTGATTGGTTTTGTTTGATTCATGGTCAAAATCGTGTTTATTTTGTAGATATTCTTGCATTCGACTGATCGGCTGTCAAGTGAGCTATAATAAGTGTTAACATTATACAGTTTATTTTATGATAAAGTTGGGAGATTGTCACTCGATCACTTTATACAATGAACAAATGAGCATTCAAAGTAAACATTTTGAGGTATTTGAACCGATTGGAACAAAATAAAGTCAAAAAGCATTTTAAGCTTGCGTTGATTAGATCGGGAGTTTGATCACAATTTTTGAAATCACATAACAAATAATTATTTTGCAAATATAATAGATGAATGTTTTTCGCAACTGTTAAGGTGGTACACAAGAACTCGCAAGTAGAGTAAGGGCTGGTGACTTCACCTTAAATTATTTTTGAGATACTCCCATTTTTTGAGGTGTTTTCAATTAAATTCAATTTTTTTATCACTTGGGAAGACATTCGACTTTCCCTGGTCTGATAAAAACTCACTCGTATATACTTGATGGTTTGTAGTTAAGAGACTCGGGTAGTGGAACTACATTTATGCAGTGCATATTGTGACCATTATATGATCAAATGGATTACTCGATGCATCGCTAGCAGTTGTCAGCCTGGAAATGTCAAATTATAATCTTTGGAATGTGTTTACTTTTATTGAATTCATGTTAAATGTAAGATTAACAACATGTTTATGATGTTATTTCCCAGCAAAAATCCAATCAAAAAACGCTTAATTTGAATAAAATTCAATAATTTTCCGAAGGAAAAAAAGTCAAATGTAATTTAGACCGAAATAAAATAAACTTAAAATCTACCCTCGAACATTGTGTTCTATGACAATTGTCTTTCATGCATTTCTAACATAAATGTTTGTTTTCAAGTAAAAAGTGTATCCGAAATTCTGTTGACGAGTTGACAATTGAAGATGGTCTAATGAAATTTCAAAAGAGAAAAAAAATGATCGAATGCTTTTTATTCATCGTACTCAAAGCCTAACATTCGTCGATTGCCTGAATTCTCGTCCCCATCTTCTACAATAATCGAAACGCCTCGATTCGTTGCCATATCTGAAAATGATAAAAATTCAGCCATCAAATTGTATAAATCTCAAGGCATTAAGCCTTCAAATGCATTTGTCTATTGAACATCGAGTAAAATTACTTGTCAATGCTGTTAATGCACAGAAACGTTCAAACCGGCTGTGGAATGGTTGCAAGAAGTCTCGAATCGGAATGTATTCGTCGACATTGAGCAAGGCAATGATGCGTTCGTAGTAAATTGACTAATGTGAGAAGAAAAAGGGGTAAAGAAAACCTCAAATGCAATATTAAAATGGGTTACAAAATAAAATGTTCAAAAATATGAAAATGGCTTACGTTGTCTACACCTGGTTCAAGACGTGGATGAAACTTGTATGACTAGAAATGGAGTTGAAAATGGTGAAATGGATGGGAAATGAAATCAGATTGGAATTAATCATGAAAACAAATGGAATAAAACATACTGATTGAGGTGGACGAGGCAGCTGATCACTTGCACCAACTCCAAAATCAAAAGCAGCGCCCTAAATACATTTGAATTCCATGTTAAAATTTGATAAAGTAAACAATTTTCCAAAAACAATGATGAAATATATGAAATTTGAACATTTATCGTGCTTACAGTTACAACAATACCGCGTGATTCTCGTGGTTTTGATTTTCGAGTACGGCTCCGACCTAGTCCATTAACAGCACGGTCAAGGGCACTTGTTCGTGAACTTTGACTTCGACGCAAACTTGTTCGGGGCAAACCTAAGGAATATGCACTTTTATACTACTATTCACTGGTTAAAGATGATTAAAAAGGGAAATTCAAGGAAAGTTCTTACCATATTCATTGAGTTCACCAGTGTCGATCGCTGCTGGTTGATCAGTTGTTTGTGGGATTTCATCCAATTGCATATCTGCGGTAAACTCGTGTTCAATTGTTGGCATTTGTGGTTGGATTGCTGGTGCCGAATCCGTAGATTGACCTGGTTCAGTTGGTTGTGTTTGCTGATTTGGTACCATTGCCATTTGAGCATCATCGTCAATCTCAATCTGTGCATCTGGTTGAATGGTGGTTGCATTTCGTCTGCCACGTGTGAAGCTTTGCTCAGCCGCTCCCTCTGAATCTGACATATCGAGTGCCTGTGTAAATTTGAAATTTGAAATAATTTCGGATTAAAGAAAATTTCAATAGAAAAGAGCATAAATTTACATCCAAATTGCCCATTTGCAAATGTTCAAAAACCGGATCATCATCAACTGCACCGTGATTTGGTCGACGACGTGGCCAACGAACTCCAACAACTCGACGCCGTCGAATTTGCTGCATATTACAAAATAAATCATTCAATCTCATTTAAAATGTGGATCAAAGTGGAAAGAAAACACGGTTAAATGTAAAACGTACACGTCGAATGGGTTGGTCTTCAATTGTTGGTTGTGGTGGCGGTGCTGGTGGTTCATCTGGGAACACCATCTCTCGCATTGGTGGTAGAGAACGATTCATTTGGTCAAGCACTTCTTGTCGCAAAGCTAGCATATCTTCTTCACCAAACCAACCGTCATCGATTTGATTACGAAACACTTCAGGTGGTGCTGACCCACGTGACGTCAATTGAAGAATAACATCCGCATTGTTATTGCTATCAATGGTGTCAAATGGAAAGCCTGGATGACGAGATCGGTTTGGAAATGGTGTACTTTGTGCAGCTGGTAAAAAATCAACTTGAGGCTGAACAACACTGAAACAAAAACCGATTAAATCATTGAGCTAATCACCATTTTTGGAAGCAATCAATACAAAGCTACTTACTTCTCAATTTCCATTTCTTCGAAACCATTGAGAGTACTTTGTATAAGTTCGGCCTGTGTTGGCATCGCTCCAGTTGCGTTCGCGTGTGAAACAGCTAAAGCCAATCCGCTGGGCTGAGCCGCATTTTCAACATTTGGTTGTGGTTCAATTACCATATTTTCAACCTCCATATTGGGATTTCGGTTACGAATGCGCTGTGATCGTTTCGGTCTCATGTGATAGCGTTCCTTGAACAAACTTTAAAATAAAATGAAATAAACTCATGTCAATTGAAATCAACCGCGCCAATCAATGAAACATGAAAAATGCCAATTTGTATTTACTTCAAGGCGTATGCTGTGCACTTGCTTTTTAATTCGTGGTATGCGATTTCACCGTGCATCAAAAAACCTAATTTCATACACGCATTGTCATCAGAAAGATCGATTGGAACACTATTCGGATTGTCTGAACTGAAATTAAAGTTCATTATCGTTTAATTTCTTCGTATCATTGAATCAAACGTCTGTAACTCGGCCATTTACTTGTTTGCGTAACGTTCGAGGGGAAAGAAACAAAACCCGGGAAACTCATACCGTGGCAAATTCAGTTGACGATGTCGACCAGCAGCAATAAGATGTTCAGCCACACGTTGTGGATGCCAACGTTCAAAATCCAATTGACTCGCGTCATCAATTCTACGTTCGATTTCATTGAAATTCATACTTGTGCTGAGGATTACAGCTTCAAATGAATGGTCAATCGTAAAATAAAAATTCCGTTGACAGCACGAGTTTGAATAATCTAAACAAAGCAAAATAAAACAGAGAGTGAGAAACTGAAATCCGGAAATATTCTATCCTTTGTCAAAAACAATATGAATATTACTATGAAAGTTTTGAATTTAAACTGTTCGATTCGAAAACAGCTAGCTCGTGTATTGCTGATCGACACAACAAACATTTGAACAGAACCTCCGCAAGCACAAATGAATGAACAATGGATTGTGTTCATCAGTCACACAGAAGTGACTCTTTTTTGCTGACACTGTGAATAGAGCTGTTGTTAAAGCACACACTTTAAATGGATTTGATTGGGAAAAATGGAATTGTGATATGCGTCACTGAATTCGCGTCACTGAATTCGCGTGTGCCTTTTTGAAATGTGTTAGATGATTGAGGTTGTTATGAACGGTGCCGAAACGGTTTATTTGAGACAACTTCGATTTTGAGAGAAATGATTTGGGAATTTCAGTATAAACTCATTTATTTCATGGATCGTTCATTTGCCGACGAATCAAACTGAAAGGATTATTGACATTGATTCCGAATGTTCAATTGGAATCGTCGAATTTTGTCCAATTCACTGTTCAATGATTGACGAGCAAATTGATGATTTCTCAAAAAATACAGAAAAATCGCGAATAAAAATGCCAAAACGGGCTCCAATTGAACAGCACTTAGGATTCCAACTAAAAAATAGCCCAAGAATGCCATTTCTACACAATATTCTGGAAATTCACTTCAATAAATGTTGGAATTTTTTGTAAAATAATTTCATTTAGTTTATTTGCGTAGGGAGAAAATTCACATTTTCAACTGAATTCACTGGTTTTTCACTCGATTCACAATTATCGACTCAACTAATGACTTTGTGCTAACACTGAGTAACACTGTTTACTGTGCATGCTCAACACGAAATAATATTTGGGGAACTGTTGATTGGTGATAAGGATTCAATCGACACCGAAGTTGAATGACTATCTAGGACATTTATGGCACTTTTCTAAGTCTAATGGAATACGATCTAGACAAAAACTTATACGTTATACGTACGTTTACCTTTCACAAATGAAACAAATAATTAAATAATAAAACAGGTGACGGGATATTATTTCAATTTCGATTTCACTCGTAGTTGATCCAATGAATCGGGTTCGAAATAAATAAGTGAGTTCCGATCGCTGCTAGGTGAGATTTTGATTTGATGTGTTTAATTCTGTCTTCATGCAAATCAACGCAACTTTTTGCCGCTTTCATGCTCGTGTTTGTTCACTCGTGTTTGTTCACTCGTGTCACAGCTCACGCCAAATCATTTGACACTTCGCCTTCCCATTTCGATTACGTCATTTCAGTTTTGCATGTCCATTTGTCCACTTGACTACGACTCAATTGCATCTCTCAGAAAGAGAACATTCTACAGTAGAAAGGCACAGACCAAATTTTCCCTTCCATTATTTTTCGAAACCAAATTCCATATCTCTGTCTACAAAACTATTGAAAGTAGAATAGGAGCTGATTAATCCTTCAGAATACAAATTGACATCGAAAAGAATCATTGAACAGCTTAAGAGATCAAACACAACTTTTGTGTGCTTTACATATATTTTCCTTATTTCATTGCTTTGATTAGAATATGAGAATTGTTGAGCAAACAAAATTATTGAATTAATCGATTTTCATACAAAAAAACGTCGCCAAAATGGAATGAAGCTGAAATCGATAACTTTCCGATGGGAAACAATTTTTATATATACACAACTCTTTGACTCAATCTAACCTCAACTTTGGCGACACATTTCATAAAACACCATTCAACGGACACGTGACAGTTTATTGAGTTGATTTCATTTATTTTTCAATAGGCAAAATGCCAGTAGCCGATTGAAAACGCGAAATGGACAAAATGTTTGCGGTCATCGAGGACCAGGCCACATTTTCATTGAGAAACATCGATCGATGCTTTGAGTTGATGGGACGACCATTTGACGAAGATTTTCGCAAATTATTTCTGCAAATGTCGACTGAAAGGTTCTTAATCACAAAATGTCTCATGAAATTCGATATAAATTTACATTATAAAAATGTTTATTTTTTGATTTTTTTTTTTTTTTGTAGATTATCGACATGTTTCACAAATGTGCAAATGGAACGCTGGCATAAAAGTCATACTGCCAACGGCGAGTATCAAAGGCAAAACCATGATATCGATGGTCAGAATTCAGTTGAAGATGAATTCAATTCGTTGTTCAATCATCACGAAACTATGAACGGAATGAATATTCCGAGTTTGGGTAAAGCTTTATAATTTACTTATTTGCACAAGCTTCCCTTGACTTACTTCTTTCTCTTGCATCCTTTTTATTCGGTGAATTAGTCAAAGATGAATCGGATCATCGGCCAACATCCAATTTGGATGAGGACACAAATTCGAAGAAATCCGACTCAGTCATCGAAATCATTGACTCAAGTCATGAATTGGAGGTCGCTAACCGAAATGATATTAAAGCCGAAGGAGGTGCATCCATTCTGGTGAATGGGATCAGTAGGAATATAAGTGGATCAAACGCACCAGTAGATCACAGCAATAGCGTAACAAACGATGAACAAGCAACGATCAAAGAAGAGTTCAACGTTGAACCCAAACTTGAAACAGCATGAAGACATTCCAATAAGGATTTTCATTCCAGATAACGTTCGTTTGAATGCTGAATCCAGCAGAAGTGCAAACACCGCCGGACCATCATCGGTGCCACAGGCGAATCAGATGGAAGTGGAAATGGGAAACGAACAGCATACTCAAAAGCAGCCAAACCAAAAGACAACAAAGCGGTTCAAATGTACAAGTTGCACGTATGCTACTAAGCAAAAAGGCCACTTCAATGTGCACTTGCGGTCTCACACCGGTGAAAAACGGTATCGATGCAGCCATTGCTTCAAACGATACACGAGTGTCCAAAGTCTCACAATTCACATTGCGAAGTCTCATCGGAACAACGAACTTCCGTTCTATTGTGCGGGATGTTTTCGAAGATTTGCTGAAGAAGAAGAAAAAAAAAGCCACGAAAGAGGCTGTAAAAATCGTCGGTACAAACGTCATTTGTGCAAAACATTCGTCACCACCAAGAAATTTAACATAGAACATCATTTGCGTACTCACTCGGGAGCAAAACCGTTTCGCTGTCAGGTGTGCATGAAGTGCTTCAGGCAAACGAGCGACCTTAGTCGACACTTGAATACCGTCCACAACAGATGCAAGAAGTGAATGTGGATTTGCAATCGACCAAATCAGCAAGCAAAATGTGTTGTTGTTGATCGCAATTTAATTACTTTATACTTCAAATATTCAATCTTCAAGTCTTAGGCATTTCTGAAGTATTTCATATCACTTTGTCACTCAAAAATAGTTAAATCTCCATTGAAAATATTCAAAACAAAAGTCACAATCAAATAGAATAAAATAGCAAATCATTCAATCATATTAAACTTCCAATTGCCAACTAGATCCTTCCATTTAATAATTGAGACTATTGTCTAATGTAACGATAAGATTAAAAAACACAGAAGCGTAAAATCATTGCAAGTAATATAAATGTTTACTCCCAAAGCCGTATTTACTAGTGGTCGCATCAGGGGGTATATTTTCGAACCCAATTACATTTTTGCTCAAGTTTGATTTTTTTTATTTTTTTTATTGAAACGTCTAAAAATAAGCGTGAAATTTTTAGCGTGACTCTCAGAGAGAGTCTCTCACCAATGAAAAAAAAAATGGATGTTTAGAAAATGTGTTTACTTTTATTAAATTCATGTCAAATGTAAGATCGACAACATATTTATAATGTTTTTTTTCACACACAAATATCAAATCAAAACGCTTAATTCGAATAATTCTATAATTTTGTGAAGGAAAAACAAGTCAAATGTAATTTAGACCGAAAAGAGTATTGTCTTTCATTCATTCATTCCTGACTAAAATTTAGTTCAAATTCAAATGTGTTTAAGTCAATCGTTCTTCATTGCTCACTGAATGTGGTTTTTTTTTTGTATGGTCAATTGCTCACTGCAGTAAACATTTCCACAATAACATTGACGACTAAAGAAGGAAAAGCCAACCAAATGCATGCTGAACATATTCGTCAATCAGTGACACTCAAAATTTGCTTTTGTCAGAATTCACATGCGTCTATGATACAGTAGTTAGCAAATAATTCAATATGAATTGTAAAATTTCAAGGCCAGTTCCAGTTTCAAAGTAAGGACACTAGATAGAATGGACTTTGAAATTCCACGCACAAGTAGCCCTTTTTGATTTGAGAGGAACCAAAAACCCCTTTTTCGTACACTAGATAAAATCGATTTTGTTTGGGACCCCTGTCGCATTTTCGGCCATGACCCCTCCTTGATTCGGCAGTGTCAGAACCTATGGGTGTACTACCAAAATGTAGTTTTTCAGAATTTACGGTAATGGGTACGGGGGTCGATATGACGAAAAACCAAAAAAGTCGATTTTCGATTTTTCAGTTTTTTCGATGTGGTGACCAAACCTGATTACAGTTTTCTTGCATGCTCAGAATATTTAAAGCTTAGCTCAATACCTTTGATTCTGCGGATTTTCTATGTTATGTATTAGCGAAGTTGATGGTTGAGCACTCGTTGGAAAGGTATTGAAGAGTACTATCGATTGGTCATACAACGACAGTGGTCAAGATAACCCCCTAGGAGGTATGCTATATATCTGAGAAAAAAAACACCCCCATACGTCCCCCAAGCAAATTTTTTTTTGGTTCCACAAAAATTCGTTTTGACGACGGCTTTCGTCTAGTTTGGTCCTAAGCTACACGCTAATGCCTATTTCACGAATGACATCGGTCGGCAACTCATAGTCCAAAAATTCGCGTATATTTAGTGTTGCACTCAAAAAGTGTATTTTTTGGTGCGCCACTGGGAGTCTCCGTGGTATACTCCACTTCTATACTATGATAAATTCATTATTTCCTGTTGTTTTGACCTTAAGAAATAAAATATTTTGATATCTTGATTAAAATACTCAATTTTATTGAATCGAAACGTACAATTTTGGTCACAACACGAAATTGTTGCTCTGTTAAAAAATATATGTTACATTGTTGAAAAACACTACGCCTCCCTTCTGCTTACACGTTTTATATTCATTTGATTTGTTACACTGAATTCAGATCATTTTTTGGTATGATGTCGTTTGGTGTGCATGTTAAGATTTGATTGGCAAGCGAACTGCTTCCGACATTCCGAACAGTGAAATGGTTTTTTTCCGGTGTGTTTACGCATATGTCTTACTACATGCTCCTTTCGAAGACTAACATATTTGCACAGATAGCATTCGAATCGTTTTTGATTGCAGCTCTTTTCGTGTGACTTCTTTTCTCGTTTCCGAGAAAATCCTTGACGGCAAATCGAACAATGAAAAGGAAATTGATTGGCATGGGTTCTCATGTGCCTTTTGAGATGCTCCTCTCGATTGAATTGTCTTGCACAAAATGCGCACTTGAACGGCGTGTCTCCGCTGTGGATGCGCATGTGATTTTCTAAGTTTCCTTTTTGGAAACACATATATTTACACAGATAGCACTCATAACACTTTTGATTGCAGTTTTTCTCGTGAAATTTCAGCTTCTGCTCAAGTGAAAATCCTTGGCAACAAATTGAACATTGAAATGGAAATTGCTTGGCGTGGGTTCTCATGTGACTGTTTAAGGTACCCTTCTGTGTGAATCCTCTCGCACAGATCTCGCACTTAAACGGCTTCTCATCGGAGTGTTTCCGCATGTGTGTATTGAAATTTCCCTTATGTGATGTAGCATAGACACAGTGTTCACATTTGAATTGCTTCGTCTCATTCGAATCGGTTGCCAATTTTCGCTTTTTGTTCAAGTTTCCTGTAGACAATTCATTGGAATTTTTCCATTTTTTTGGCTGAATTCTTTTTTGTGGCAAACTATCGCTCTTTTTAATAGAATTCCGTGACTTCGTGGAACATTGGTCAGTCACATGTGCAACGTCTGCAGCCACTGGTCTGACCATTTCAATCCCATGTTCATTTGGACACATCCGCTCTTCAGTTTGTTTTCGATTGTCATTGACCGATATCATGTTATCTGCTAAGCCCAGATCTTCATAATCATGCGTCGTCACCTCT
This sequence comes from Aphidoletes aphidimyza, assembly GCA_030463065.1. Classification (NCBI taxonomy): domain Eukaryota; kingdom Metazoa; phylum Arthropoda; class Insecta; order Diptera; family Cecidomyiidae; genus Aphidoletes; species Aphidoletes aphidimyza. The sequence goes on from CM059999.1 coordinate 41,173,334, forward strand.
TGATTGTTGGTCTGTGGTTCATTTGCTGAAGCATCAACACTTGAACTATCTTCAATTGAATCCCATTCTTTTTTGATGTGATCATCGTTGGTCTGAGCCGCCAACAAGGATCCATAACCAAGTTTTGCTCTAATTAAAGACGTAATTTCATTGGAATCGATGCATTTTGACTCCTCAAATTGAAATGATTCGTTGTTGTAATCAAGTTCACCTTTTTGTGAAGAGCAATCAAAGCAGTTAAAACACACTTTTCAATATTTCCGGCAATTTAATTTAAGTACCTGGCAGTTGATTTAACTGATTCAAACTGGTTACAATGTCAACGCTTACGAGCTGCTCTTCGTATCCTTCACGAAATCGTTCGGTGCTTTGATTGGCAGTGAAAGAGAGGCTCGTTGATTCCAGACAGTCTCTTGCGCTGTTTTGGTGAAATGAGATGCTGTCATTTGATCCGATCGCCGTGTGGTTCATTTGATTCACAATTGATGTTTGAAATGCAACAAAATTCTGATCTGTTTGATGAGTCGATTGATTCAACCACTCCATTGTCGTAGTCCTCTCTTTTGCCGTATCGTTTTGAGATTGAAAGCCCATGTCGTTGTCGGTAGAATGAAAGCCGAGTGAATATTGTTCTTCGACCAATGAATTATTGACGAACTCTTCAAAGGTGAAAGCAATTCTACGAACAAATCGGAAATAAAAACGAAAAAACGATAATTGTGAATTTGTCAAACATGATATCGATTTGACTTTCGTACCGTGAGTTGGTTTTTTGCAGGAAATATTCCTTGAATTTGTCGTCGAATGATAAATGTTTGCTTTGAAAGTCCCTCTGCACAAGTTTCAGCGACATTCTAATATCGTTTGTAATCCGCAGCCAAAAGGTTTCGAGTATTTCAAGCCAATTGTTGTCCATCGTGCTGAGTTTTCTTTAGTTATCTCCAATTATTTGATAAAATAAATCTTCAATAGAAATGTCTTTCGAATGGATTTGGAAAAACAAAAAGAGATTCAGAAGTAACAAAGCGTCTAGTGAAGTCGGCTGTTTGCTGTCAAATAAAATGAAATGTCAAAGTCAAGCTGAATATCGAAACTGTTCGATGGAGGTTTCATTAAGTACAACAAGTACTTGACTGTGTTTTGAGTATTGAGTTTGATTTGAATTTGAATTTAAAATGAGAAAAGATTGAAAAGTGGAATCAATATTTTGACATTATGATCAAAAATTGTCGTTTAATTTCCGTGAATTCGAATCAAAATAGTGTCACCTGTTGATTTCAAATGAAACGATTATCGATGTTTTATCGGAAGTGATTGTTAAAAGTTAAATCTCATTTATAAACACTGTTAATCTGTTTATTAAAAAGAATGTTTTGGATGAAATTATGAATTCAGCGGTGTTTTCGATTTCAATATTCAAATAAACGAAAATCAATTGGTCAGTTGGTTCACAAATGTCCAAAAAAACACAAATAAAGTCTTTTTTTTTGGTTGAACACAAACACATTTCGAACTCTCCTAATTATAGCCAGAATACATCATCATTGCATAATAAAGATTTCGTGAAATTATTATTATTGAATGATATTTGCAAAGAAAAAGACTCTTTGGAATGAGAAAAAATGGTACAAAAACGGAAAACAAATTTAATTTAACGAATTGAATCACATCCCATAATGACGAAAAACGAACCGTATTCGCCGTTGCGGTGATATTTTTGAGTATCAGCTGATTGAATCTTTCTAAATTAACATTTGAAGGAAGAATTAACAAGGTGAAAAAATTCTGAGAAAAATCAATTGGACATTTATGAACCGAATTTGGCGGGCAGATTCTACTTTTTGAATAAAAAAAACTTTACAGCCAGTTGAAAATCAGTGGTTCCATCAATTTTTGCATTCCTATCTGTTGGAATCAGAGCTTGGATTTGATGCTAATAGTACTGTGGCGCCGCTTGCGGTTGCCAGTCGAAACACTGCTATACGTGAACAAATGGCACACAATTGTTTCATTCTGAGTTCTATTCAATGCAACAAAGTGGCACAATTTTGTTCCACCTTACGTTTTTACGTTGCCCAGCTGTCATTAATTCCAGGCTTTGGTTGGAATTGCTTTTCTTTTAAATATCAGAATCATCCAAGAAGCAAAAGAAAATCAAAGGTATTAACTTGTGGTATTTTCCATACAGAAATTGAACTTTTAGTCAACAAAACTGTGTTTTTTTCTAGACCAAAGTGTCGATTCTACTGCTTGAATAAAAGATAATCTGGTGTGAACAGTCCCTTAGCACGATGAGTCTATGGCAAGATGGCCCATTCGAAGATTTCCTAAGTTGAATCTTTTTACTAAGAGTAACATTTCTAGTAAAATTACTTGAGTACTTCACTTAATCTGGCCAAAAATGTTCCCAATTCCGTTTGTTTAACAAAATAGAAGCTGCGTGACCTGACTCAGCCCAACAGCCAGTTGAAACTCAGTGGTTCCATCAATTTTTGGATTCCTATCTGTTGTGGGAATTGTTTTTCTTTTAAATATCAGAATCATCCAAGAAGCCAGAGAAAATAAATGGACTCACTTTAAATGAGTCACTTGTGGTATTTTCCATGCAAAAATTGAACTTAAAATTAAAAAAACTAAGTTCTTTTGATTCCAAAGTGTTGATTTTGGGTATTGATCAATGATCATTTACAACTTCAGTTGAAATCGAATGAATTCTAAGTCAATCATCTCATCAAGTCCGATGTTCGTGTGGTGTCCGAGTGGTGTAGATAGTAGCCACAACATTCGCACATACAAACGAAGAATGCGATTTCAAAAGAGCAACGGTTCCAAAAACGGCCGTCATATTTTTGTAAAAAGTTCATACAAAAGTTCCTTTTTCGGTTCACCATTTTTTTATTTTTCTTATAATGCGTTTTTATTCCGACGGTTCAATTCATCTTGCGATGATGTTTTATTGGGAAACTAATAATTTGAGACTATGAATTCCATGGGCCAATATTTCTAGAAGAAACCAATAAAAGTTGATTTGTTCGCTTAAATTTTCTCGACTTGTCGGTTCATTTACTTTGATACAATTTCATGTAACAAAAATGATGAACAATCAATTCAATTATTCAAATCGACTGAAATTATTCAAATGTGGTTTCGTTTTTATTTCTATTTTCAAGTTTGATTTTCATCAGAAGCTTGTGCTTGTTCCCAATATTTAGATGCGTCTGCTGTGAACGGTGTTCAAGTGTCGCTTAAGAACACCCTTTTGGCTGAAAGTTTTCATGCAAACCTTGCAGCGGAATGGTTTTCTACCCGAATGCATTTGCATATGGATTTCCATATTAGTTTTACCAGCTGTGACAAATTTCTTGCAGAGATGACATTCGTAGCGACGATTTCGACATCCTCTTTCATGGTCTTCCATTTCACATTTCCGTGGAAATCGACGAAAACAGCCTTTACAATGGAATGGAAGCTTTCTGTCTTTATGAGTTGTCATGTGCTCCTTGAGTTTCCGCAATTGTGTAAATCTTCTGGAGCAACGACTGCATCGATATGGCTTATTTCCACTGTGCGTCCGCAAATGTACAACGAAATTTGTCTTGTAGATGGTGACATATTTACAAATGAAACATTCATAGCGACGACTTCTGCAGTTCTTTTCGTGCGCCTCTTTCTCATCGTTTTGTAAGAATCCACGGAAACAATTCGAGCAATGGAATGGAAATTCATTTTTATGCGTCTTCTCGTGTCTTTTGAATGCCGACGAACTTGCAAAGCATTTATCACAATGGGTGCACCGATACGGTTCTTCTTTGGTATGCGTCCGCAAATGCTTGTTGAAGTCTCCTTTTATATCAGTTCCATAATCACATTGCTGGCATTTGTATCGCTTCGCATGTTTTGAACATGATGGCTTCGGAGCAAGTGTTTCATCGCTTGCCCTTCCCGTCTTCGTGCCACTTCTTTTACGTGGCAGGGATGATCCAGCACCATTTCCACATGCGACATCATTACTTTCACTGTAGCCACCATTCGAAGAGACGTCGTTTGGGTTGAAGATTCTTATTGGAATGTCTTCTTCAAAAACTTCCTGTTTTGGTTCGATATCGAGCTCTTCTTTAACACTAATCTCATCGCTGTTTCGATTCGTTGATGCATTCGATTGATTTTCATTGGCATCATATTCATCATTCACCACATTTAAACCCTCTTCCCGTTCGACTTTGATCTCTCGTGAGTGTGTACCAATCGCCTCATCGATGTTTTCCTCGTCACTTGAATCGGTTAAGATTCTTTCGCTTTTTACTAAATTTAGAAATAAATGTGAAAAAATACAAAGCCAAATTGACTCAATTGTACTGTGAAACTGTCACCTTACCTGAATTCGAATTGCCTGAGCCAGTTTGGTGTCTGTTTGTATTGAAGTCTAATGTCACATCGAGGCGAGTCTCCAACAAATCCACACCTTCCAAACTATTTCTAGGCTGAGCCAGCGGTTCATCGGTCAAGCCACCAACCAGCAGCTGATCGTCACTGTTGTCGACTTGTTGATTTTTGCTCCATTGAATTTCCATTTGTACCTTGGTGTAGGTGGCTGACAATCTACATAAAACAAAACCAATGCAAGTTAAATTCAAAAGAAAATGTTTTTCTAATCACTACTCATTCAAATATATCTTCAATATTTGATTCTGGCTAAACAACAAATGTCAATGTGGATGATTGTTTTACCTGTCATTCGAGATTCGTAGGATGTATTGCCTGAAATCTTCGTCAAGTGACCGACCCAATGATTCAAAGCATCGATTGATCCGCTTCAATGAGGATGTTGCTTGACGCTCAATGACCACTTCCATTTCGTCCACTTCCCGTCGCCAATCGATCAACGGCATTTCAGTCTGTGGAAGTCACAATGAATTAAACATTAAACACTTTTTGAACTGTTCGATTTGAAATGAGGTTAGAATAAATCACAATGTGACACTTCTGTGAAAACTCTTTACAGTAGCTGTTCGACGAGAGTAAAGAATCTTTTTACTCTGCCACAACCATTTTGACAAAACAATCGTTTCATTTTAAGAGGATTCTTGAATTACATATTCTTTCATCATAAACTTTTGAATTGTCTTACCTCATACTGTGAACCACTTGAATTCATTGTCAAAATACAAATATGTTTGTTTATCTACGACTTGCCTGTCTCTGTCCCTCGAATTCTGATTCTAAATTTTTGATATATCCAAAGTTTGTCAACAAGATAAATCAAAATTGTTTCAATCTTTAAAACTTTAGTTCCGAAAAGATATTTTGCGATTTTAGGCTGACTTCAGCAATAGCAATTGTTTCAAGTTTAATAGACACGTGTTCGTTGGCGCACTGTCAATCGGAGTGTGGCGTGACCATTCGTTGAGAAACCGATTTGTGTGTGTGCGAATGAATGGTTGAGGCAAACTGGCTACGTAATGTCATGTCTTGATTCGCCATTTTGCTCCATTTTTCGTTTGATTCAACAGAAGCGCCAACATTTGAATGTTATGTTTGGAAGCATTAAAGTTATTTCATCGAAATTGAAATCTTAAATGTTGTGTGTGATTTTTAGAAAGCTAAACTCAATCTTATTATAACAAAATAACTAATGAAATGACAAACGATTCCAAATCCAAAAAACAAATAAATCATTTATTAAAAGTTATTTCCTTCATATAAACAAAACAACACCTCGATTAAATGACGCATGTGAACAAATATTTTTGATTTTCTTTTCAAATATTCATTTCAATGTCTAAGTTTCTCTTCATATTTGATCTTATCAACACTGTCCTTTTGACCAACGAATTCCCCCGATCAAACAAACCTTGGGATTGGAAGCGACTTCAGTATTGTTGATGTACTCAACTTCGGTACCAAAACGGTTAGGTATGAATTCTTGGCAAGTGAGCTTAAGTGTTGTTACATCGACTACCATTTCGACATGAAATTGTGAAGCTGCACATACACATGGTCCCTGAGTGTTCAGTTCATAGCATCCTTTCCGGAAATAGACGAATTGCTCACGACGGCATCGATTTCGGAAACATTTCGGAATCACCGAATTTTTCGGTAGTTTCAAATATCCACCCGATTTACATGGGCCCCTTGAATGTGACATGTAACACCTTCCTTTTGGCGGATAATAAATATATGCTGATGAGACAAAGCAGAAAATCAAACGATTAGATTCTATCAAATGCAGCGTCCAAAACTCAATTTTGCTAAATAAAATGAATTAAATTGACTCTCATTACCTGGTTTACAGTCACAAACCCAATTATTTGATGATATGAGTATAGAGCTCACCTTCATTGAATGCACCGGGTAAAAAAATTGGCTCTCTAAACTGAACGAAACGAAATGAAATCGAATATCGAATCGATTACACTTTCAATTTTGTATTTCATTCTATGAAATTATACCAAAGACCACATGGAACATTGTCGATTCGTTGAAATAACACGATTTCATTTGATTGGTTTTTGAATGAACCGGATTCCATTTGAGCTAAAAAATGATGTCATTTTTTACGGATGGAATTTAATTCTTTATAAATTTTGTTCTTACCTCAGACGTTTTTACGTTTGGATCGTAGTCTTGGGGCTCTCGATAAGCGAGTCTGGCACTTGTATCAATTGATGTTTTAAGACACAGCACAAATACATTTAATAACACACTTAATCCAATCAAAGAGATCAAGCAGACGGCAATCATTTTATTTGAACTGTTTTATTTCGACGACAGGAATCTCAAACGATATTTCTCTGATGCTCGTTACAGAGTGTCCAATTGAACTGAATGCTGGAACACAAATGCACACAGTTTAAATGATCTTCACAACTTAACATTCTGCATCAATATTCAAAGATATGAAAATGAATATCAAATGAAATTTATTGCGTTCAAATTAACATAACGTCAGGTCAATCCAATGAGTTTGTGACACGCATACATTGAAGATGTCGTTTTGGTTTTTGACTAATGTTCATGGGAGCAATCTTTTGTGTTTAAAAAGATTGGTCATCTGATAGGATAATACACGTTAAACGAGTTATATTTCTTGATGATTATCATGATTCATCAACGTGATTCATTGAAATGGCCTCCTCATGTAGTTGCTTTTATGGTGAAAGAAACTTCATCAAGAATCTTTCGTCTGCAACATAATTAAATACTTTTTTTTTCAATGTTTTGTTAGTTTAACCTTATGGACCGCAAAAATCGGAAATAAAAACAAAACTAATCTGTATGAAACAATTTAAATTTTGATTTTATTGTCTATCGAATGCATTTCGGTTCACAGCTGTGGAACCATCTTTAGCGAGCGTCAATTGTACACTAAATAAAAAGTCAAAACATAATGTAAAATTGCAAAAACAACATGTTAATACAGAAAAAATTGTTATGTCTATGAAAATCAATAATGTGTGTGAAAGTGAGAGTTTGATTAATTCAAAAGGCTGAAAAGCGGCGACTGTATTGGACCTGGTTCTAAATTCATAAGCGGTTCGCTAATAGAAATGTAAAGAGATTCAAATGCATCAAGTTGTTGGTTGTTTTTAACCGATTTGAGTAAACGAACATTCTCTTCGAATGATGTGATACGGTGTGGATGCGAATTGTTGAGATCGTAGACGTGTGCAGCGACAGCCTTGTCTATCTCATTCTTGCGCACTGAACGAAGGTGTTCTTCAATGCGTGTGTGCACTGCTCTTCTCGTTTGTCCGATGTAATTGAACTCACAATCAAAGCATTTTATTTCGTAAATGCCACTTCGTTGTTTATTCGGAACTGCGTCTTTCTGCGAACTAAAAAACATCTCATAATTAAATACGTTTTTATTTAAAAATGTTTGATCTGTTGGTCTTTTTGGGGCATTCAAATCATATAGTCTATTTCAACAGTGTTCTCAAGGTTTGTTTAAGTAGATAAGCTTGGTAGTGATGCTTAATGTGTATCAAACGGTGTCAATTTTGTAATTGTTCATTTGTTCGTCCATTTATTTACTGTTCCAATTCAATTCGAATTTTGTTGAAAATTTTCAGAAATCTCGAGGAAGTATATGTATGGAAAAAATTGTGAGTACGGCAATTGAAAAAAATTGTGTTTTTTTTTTTTTTTAATTCGCAAGATATTCGGGATTGTATATTAGAATGCAATGTCAATTAAGATGTTGTGAAGAGATTTTTTAACATTTATTCACATTTATTGATATTTTGGATCAAATGAGCCATCATCATAGGTTCTGACATAGTCTCCAAGGTCTCAGATGACCCCCTCTTAAGTTTTCGGACCCCCTGTGAATCCTCAATTTTTTCTGAGACTCGTTTTACACAAGATAGAATGGGGTTTGAAACTGGCTTACACTTACACTAGATAGAATGGACTTGAAAATCACGTGTATATACTCAAAAAGTTTTTTTTTGGCATAAAGAAATAAAACATGGAAAAATATTTTGATTTCTCGATTAAAATACTCAATTTTATTGAATCTCAATGTTCTGTTTTGGTCACAACACGAAAGTGCTGCTCTGTTAAGTGTTGCCCTGTTCCATTGTTGACAAACACTACGCCTCTCTTCTACTTACACCGTTCACGTTTATTTGAATTGTTGCTAGAGGTAACCGTATCCGAACCGTTTGTGAAACTTGAAAACCAAATCCGAGCCGTATCCGAAGAAATCGGATCGGATTCGGTTCGGGCACGGTTCGTATATCAGATATCCGAAAAACCGGTTATCCGTTCTACACCTCCAATGGTTACATAAAAAGATCATTTATTTTTGGGATGATGTCGTGTGATGTGTTTGTAAAGATTCGATTTTTGAGTAAATCGCCCTTGACATTGGGAACAGCGAAATGGTTTTGTTCCGGTGTGTTGACGCATATGTTTAACTAAATTGGTTTTATTTAGGGTAACATATTTGCACAAATAACATTCATACCGCCTTGGATTGCAGCTGTTTTCGTGTGACTTCTTTTCTTGCTGCTGAAAAAATCCTTGATGACAAATTGAACAATGAAAAGGAAACTGATTTGCATGGGTTCTCATGTGCACTTTGAGAGAAGGCTTCTGATTGAATCCTCTCGCACAAACTGTGCACTTGAACGGTGTTTCTCCGCTGTGGACGCGCATGTGATTTACTAAGTTTCCTTTACTGGAACACAAACATTTACACAAATAGCACTCATAACACTTTTGATTGCAGTTTTTCTCATGTACTTTCAGCGTCTGCTCAAGTGAAAATCCTTGACGACAAATTGAACATTGAAATGGAAATTGATTGGCGTGGTTTCTCATGTGATTGTTGAGATATTCCTTCCGACTAAATCCTCTCGCACAGATCTCACATTTGAACGGCTTCACGTAAGAGTGTGTCAGCATGTGTTGTTTCAAATCCCCCTTACGCGATGAAGCATAGGCACAGAATTCACATTTGAATTGTTTAGTTTCACTCGAATCGGTCACCAATTTTCGCTTTTTGTTCAAGTTTCCTGAAGGCGATTTGTTGGATTGTTTTCGTTTGTTTCGCTGAATACTTTTCTGTGGCAAACTATTGCTCTTATCGTCAGTCACATGTGCAACATCTGCACCCACTGGTCTGACCCTTTCAATCCCATGTTCATTTGGACACATCCGCTCTTCAGTTTGTTTTCGATTGTCATTGACCGATATCATGTTATCTGCTAAGCCCAGATCTTCATAATCATGCGTCGTCACCTCTTGATTGTTGGTCTGTGGACCATTTGCTGAAGCATCAACACTTGAACGTTCGTCAATTGAATCCCTTTCTTTTTTAATGTACGAAGCGTACATGTGATCATCGTTGGTCTGAGCCGCCAACAAGGCTCCATAACCAAGTTTTGCTCTAATTAAAGCCGTAATTTCATTGGAATTGATGCATTTTGACTCCACGAATTGAAATGATTCGTTGTTGTAATCAAGTCCACCTTTTTGTGAAGAGAAATTAAAGCTGTTAGAACACACTTTTAAATGTTTCCGGCAATTTAATTTTAGTACCTGGCAATGGATTTAACTGGTTCAAACTGGTTACAATGTCAACGCTTACGAGCTGCTCTCCGTATCCTTCACGAAATCGTTCGGTGTTTTGATTGGCAGCGAAATTAAGACGAGTTGGTTCCTGACAATCTCTTGCGCCGCATTGACAAAATGAGATGCTGTCATTTGATCCGATCGCCGTGTGGTTCATTTGATTCACAATTGATGTTTGAAATGCAACAGAGTTCTGATCTGATTGATTCAACCACTCCATTGTCGTAGTCCTCTCTTTCGCTGGATCAATCTGAGATTGAAAGCCTCTGTTATTGTCGGTAGAATGAGAACCGAGTGAAAACTGTTCTCCAACCAATGAATTATTGACGAACTCTTCAAATGTGTAAGCAATTCTACGAACAAATCGGAAATAAAAACGAAAAAACGATAATTGTGAATCTGTCAAACATGATATTGATTTGAATTTCGTACCGTGCGTTGGTTGTCTGCAGGAAATATTCCTTGAATTTGTCGTCGAATGAGAAATGTTTGCTTTGAAAGTCCCTCTGCACCAGTTTCAGCGACACTTTTGTATCGTTTGCGATCCGCAGCCAAAAGATTTCGAGTACTTCAAGCCAATTGTTGTCCATCGTGCTGAGTTTTCTTTTGTTAACTCCAATTATTTAATAGAAAAATGTTTAATAGAAATGTCTTTTGAATGAATTTGGAAAAAACAAACACAAAAATAGACTTAGAAGTAACAAAGCGTCTGACGAAGTCGGCTGTTCGCTGTCAAATAAAATGAAATGTCAAAATGGAGCTGAATTTCGAAACTGTTCGATGGAGGTTTCATTAAGTACAAAGTATAAAAGTACATACTCAAAGCACTTGACTGTGTTTTGTGATATTTTGAGTACTGAGTTTGATTTGAATTTGAATTTAAAATGATAAAACATTGAGAAGTAGAAAGTGGATGAAGTCATGTTTGTATGAAATCATAAATTCAACGGTATTTCCGATTTCAATATTCAAATAAATGAAAATCAATTGGTCAGTTGGTTTACAAATGTCCAAGAAAACATAAATAAATTCTTTTGGTTGAACACAAACACATTTCGAACACTCTTAATCATAGCCAGAATACATCATCATTGTACTATAAAGACTTCGTGACATAATTATTATTGAATTATATTTGCAAAGAAAATGTCTCTTTGGAATGAGAGTTTAAAGTTTACCAATTTGAATATGAATTTGAGTGACAAATGGACAGACCATGTGTAAGACTAACTTTTCCCCGTGGCCCATAGCCGTATTCGCCGTTTGCGGGCAAATTCTACTTTTTGAATAAAATAAAATACCTTAACAGCCTTATTTGAAACTTAATGAAATTTGGGTCCATCTATTTTTAGATTCCAATGTGTTGTGAAAACGAATTTAAGATATTTGACCACAAATATGAAACTGTTCATTCTTGTTCTAAATATCAGAATCATCCAAGAAGCCAAAGAAAATCAATGGACTCAGTTCAAGTGAGTCACTTGTAGTATTTTTCATACAAAAATTGAACTTTTAATCAACAAAACAATGTTCTCTTGAGATCAACTTGTGGCACAATTCTCTCGAACATATTTTTCACGGTTTTTGGCTCCTCATTCATAAAATATACGGAATTTTTACATTATGTTTTGAAATTAGTGTAGCCTTTGACTAAATACTGTTGACTCTTCGCAACACTTTGACTCTTCACAACATATCAAGACCATAAAACCACTATTTATTGATGTTTGTGGCCAATATTTTGAGAAGAAACCAATAAAAATCAATGTGTTCGCTTCAATATTCTCGATTTGACGATTTATTTACTTTGATACAAGTTTATGTGAACAAAAAAATGATAATCAATCAAATTACTAATTCAAATCGATTGTAATGATTCAATTGTGGTTTCGTTTTTATTTCTGTTTTCAAGTTTGATTTTCAACAGAAGCTTGTAATCGTTCCCAATATTTAGATGCGTCTGCTGTGAACGGTGTTCAAGTGTCGCTTAAGAACACCCTTTTGGCTGAAAGTTTTCATGCAAACCTCGCAGCGAAATGGTTTTCTACCCGAATGAATGTGCATATGAATTTCCATATTAGTTTTGCCAGCTGTGACAAATTTCTTGCAGAGATGACATTCGTAGCGACGATTTCGACATCCTCTTTCATGGTCTTCCATTTCACATTTCCGTGGAAATCGACGAAAACAGCCTTTGCAATGAAACGGCAGTCTTCTGTCCTTGTGAGTTGTCATATGCTTTTTGAGATTATTCAATTGTATGAATCCTTTGGAGCACCGACTGCATCGAAATGGCTTATTTCCAGTGTGCGTTCGCATGTGTCTAACCAAATTTGTCTTAATGAAGGTGACACATTTACAAATGAAGCATTCATAGCGGCGATTTGTGCAGATCATTTCGTGCGCCTCTTTCTCATCGTTTTGTAAGAATCCACGGAAACAATTCAAGCAATGGATTGGAAATTCATCTTTATGCGTCTTCTCGTGTCTTTTGAATGCCGACGAACTTGCAAAGCATTTATCACAATGGGTGCACCGATACGGTTTTTCTTTGGTATGCGTCCGCATATGCTTGTTGAAGTCTCCTTTTTGATCAGTTCCATAATCACAATGCTGGCATTTGAATCGCTTCGCATCTGAACTGTATCCACCATTCAAAGAGACGTTGTTCGGGTTGAAGATTCTAATTGGAATGTCTTCTTCCATAACTTCTTGTTTCGGTTCGATATCGAGCTCTTCTTTGACACTAACTTCGTCGCTGTTACAATTCATTGATGCATTCGATCGATTTTCAATGGCATCATTTTTACCATTCACCACATTTACACCTTCTTCCCGTTCGGCCTTGATCTCTAGTGAGTGTGTACCAATCGCCTCATCGATGTTTTCCTCGTCACTTGAATCGAATATTTCAACTACGGCGTCGAACTGAATTGGATCCACTTCTGATTTCACATTCACGGTGTCATCAATTGATATTGAACGCTCTCTTTTCACCAAATTCCAAACAAATTGTAAGAAGCAGAGATACAAACCGGTTTGATATTTCTCATACAAACCGATTTTTGGTTCCACTGTTTCACTCCTCTAGTGTATCGAACGAACCGGAGTAAGTAGAACGTTCCAAAATGTTCAATGCGATGAGATCACACGCTCACACAACTGTGCAATATGTAAGCGTGTTAGTGACAGACACTGGGCTGACTATAGAAATATTATCGATACGTATCGATACATACTATAATACGCACACTATATTATAGACTATAATATAGACTATTCCAGAGAATATTTTATTTTGCAAAGCAGAGACGAAGGATATCTACACAAAAGAGAATTGGTAATGAAATTTTTGGTGGCCCAAAAAATCATCTAGTTGCCCATGCTTGTTCTCTTTTATGCGATATCCTTCGTCTCTGCTTTGCACTATGAAATATTCTCTGGAATAGTCTATATTATAGTGTGCATATTATAGTGTGTAGCAATACGTATCGATAATATTTCATCGGCGCATACACACTTACGCACACATAGATGCGGAACGTTCCGGAGCGTTCACATTGCTCCGGTTCAGTTATAAGTCAAAACCATTTTTTCGTTCCGTTTCAATTTGTATCTCTGGTAAGAAGATTAGAATAGATTGGCTAAAATGAAATTGAAGTCAAATGTTTCACCGTGTCGACTCTCTAAAAAATTTCCAATTTGGGCCAAAGGTTCGTGGATCAAGCCACCAACCAGCACCTGATCACCACTGTCATCGATCTGTTGATTTCTGTCCCAATTAGTTTCCATTTGTACCTTGCTGTAGATGGTTGACAATCTACAAAAGACAATATCAATTCAAATTCAGTTCTTTGTGTGATTTTGTGCATTTCATTCCCCATTTGTATTTTCATTTTCTAAAAATCTTCATTTATTGATATTTGTACCTGTTGGTTGAGATTCGTAGAAAATTTTGCCTGAACTCTTCGTCAAATGACTGGCCCGATGATTCAAAGCATCGTTTGATTCGCTTCAACGAAGATGTTACTTGAGGCTCAATGAACGCTTGCATTTTGTCCAATTCCCGTCGCCAATCGGTCAACGGCATTTCAGTCTGCGGAAATCGTAATGAATTAAACAATATTTGGATTTGAATTGTTCGAAATGAGGTTAGAAGCATTCACAATGTGACACTTCTGCAAAAGCATTATACAGTAGCTATTTGACGAGAAAAAGCTCCACATTTCAAATGCGGAATCATTTTGTTCCACGAAAGTCATTGACAAAACGATTCTTTCATTTTCTTTTAAAGGTTAAAAATCACCTTTAAACGTAATTTGAATCGCTTACCTCGCGTAAACCACTTGAGTTCATTGTCAAAATACAAAGATATTTTTTTATCTAGAGACTTCTCTGTCTCTGTTCCTCGAATTCTGATTCTAATTGTAGGATATATCCGAGTTTGTCAGCACGATAGCTCAAAATGATTTTAATCTCAAAAACGTTAGTTCCGAAGAGATGTTTTGCGACTTTAAGCTGACTCCAGCAAGAGAAATTTATCCAACTTTGATAGACGCTTGTTTCTTGGCGCACTGTCAATCGAAATGTGGCGTGACCATTCGTTGAGAAAACATTTTGTTTGTGTGTGTGAATGAATGGTTGAGGCGAATTAACTTCGTAATGTCATGTCTTAATTCGCCATTTTGCTCCGTTTTTGGTTTCATCCAGAAAGAAACACCAACATTTGAATTATGTTCCGAAATATTTGAATGAAACATCGAAGACAGCTGAACTCATTCTAATTATAAAAGGTAAACTAATAAAATGGCAAACAAAAATAAATCCAGAAAAAGTTATTTATTTGACTTCACATTAACAAAAAATCGGCATTTGACCATCTAGTCTGGTGTTGAACTTGATGATTTAACCATTGAAGTCATGTATAATGTTGTATAATGACAATCCACAGATGATCAAAGTTGAAATTGCCCGTTAGACCGTTTAGAACAGAGGTTTCTCAATTTTCGTCAATTTTCATGGAATTGTGAACGATACATTAAAAAAAATATTAAAAAGTACATTCTCTACAAAATAAATAGAGTGAACATGGCCGTTAGACAAAAAAATAATAGGAAAATCAAGCTTGAAACATTTTTTATTTTTCCTTTCTTTTGGCGCATACGAAAGTGATTAAATTATTCTCACCGTCACCATTCAATGAACGATAGTGAATACAATGTATTTAATACCTCATTACCACTTTCCAGCGTTCCGTATTTGGCCTCTTCAAATGAGTTTGACATTTCAATTTTGAGATTCTGCAATTCATTCTATTTTTAGTGAAAATTCATCGACACCGATTTCGTCTTACAAACAATTCATATTTTTAACGGAATTACAAAGTAATTTCTCCAAAAAATCGTTCAATTTGCATCGTAAAACTTCACTAAAGGAAACATTGCAGTCAATTAAAACCGTGTGAATAATTTAACACTTGAAGTAACAGTTCGTGGATTATCAATTGAACTCAAGTAACAGAAATGGAACAACGACCGGCCATTTTCAAGCTAAACTTGGATTGCTTTGACCATGTCTTCGATTATTTGGGGTTGCAGGATTTAGGTGTATTCAGCCAAACTTGCAAAGCAATGAAAGCAGCTGTTGGCGAATATTATCAAGTGAATTGTGGGACAATCGAAAAAGATGCTGGACTTGGAAAAGAGGATTTGTGTTTGCATGAGAATACAATGGGTTACAGTGACTTCGTCCAAAAACTTTTCATTCGTTCACTTAGACACGATGATGACTTCGGTGTGAAAAGGGATTCCAGCAGAAAAGTTATGGAACTTACATTTATGGCAGATGCATTCACCAAGCCTGAACTGCATCGCCTAGAATACATACTGAACAATGCTAAAGTTCTGAATATTCATTGCGGATGTCATGGAATGAGCGAGTCAATGTATGAAACATTGCCCGGTATGTGCAACAGTTTAAAGCGTCTTCACATTAAGGGTTTTGAATATACCAATGCAGCCCAAACTCAAGATGGAAATAAGTGGCTTCTTCGCGAATATCCAACACTAGAGCATTTAGAATGGACCCAAACTCGCAAACATGGCTACAAAATTAACGAAATAAAAGAATTTTTCAAGCGCAACCCAAACGTGCGCAGCTTCGCAACGAACGTCCAGTGCCTCTGGAAAAGTCACCACTTGATCATCGAGTCTGGCGTTAAACTCAATGATCTAACCATTGAAGGCAATCGAATTGTGTTTAATGACAATCCACAGAGGATAAAAAACGCCTGCATTCTACTGAACGAACTTTACAAGAAAGCTGTTTACAAGCGGCTTCATTTGAAATTTTTAGAATATGGAGGTGCAGAGCATTTAATTCAACAGGCCATTGATCAAATCATTCCAATAAACGCTGTAAGAAGCATAAACTTGATGACTTGCCCCAATGTCAATTTTTCCAAGTTGGTGAATCTAGTTGAGCTTCAAATTTTCTCAATAGAAGGAGAAAATGTTGATATGCTGACAAGTCAGCTCGTGAATCTCGAAAGAGTTAATATCTTTCGTGTTGCTCTGGAGGGAATGCTACCATTCATTTACCATTTGGTGAAATTGAAGAAATTGAAAGTCACCCAATTTCGTGATAGAAATGTATCAGCTCTTGATCTAGCGAATATGAACAAGCGACGTGAACAGCTGTTGGATGCCACCAAAGTCATGATTTTCATCGAAGAAAGGTTTTACTTAGCCACCAAATGGGCATTGAAATTAACTGAATTTCGTTTGATTGAAATGAGACGGAAGACGGCGCATGAATGGGGCCATCATTTTGGAATATATTAATTTAATTTTTGGTATACATAAACACATGCCTTTAAATGAATTGTTTCCAATGAATTAATGAACTATGAATTTGAAGAATGCATTTTTCATTTGAATAAAACTTTAATTTCCTACACAACTTAATCTATGCTGCACTTTGATTTCCATATTTTGCTGAAGGTTATATTTACTGGCACGGATTGAAATATTGAAATCTGGTTTGAAATCTGGAACGATGCTTAATCAAGCTGACCAAACGTTTAAAAACCAAGTGCTATGTGACTGCATTTTTGTTTAAAGCTAAATTCCCTTAAAACGCAAATTTCACATTGTGAACACTAACAAAATAGCAAATTTCCGCTTGTCAATTGAACCAATGGGCAAATTCTTCAAAATCAAAAGTAAAACTCAAAATCATGTTATTTTTAAAAGTATTTTTTTATTTTATTTGAAAAAATTATACCGAATCATTTAGGCGCATAATAAAAAAAACATATGTTTTTTAAATATAAATAGAACAAAATTTGTTTAAAAACTTAAATTCAAGTTGTGAAACTGTACTGTTTTGTGTATCAAAAGTAAGGAGTGCATTGTTTTCGAATAACAAAAAGAAAGTAATAAAAGAAAATGACAAACGATAAAATTTTTAAATTTATATTGGATTTAAACAAAATGTGATGCTTTGAAAGCGTATCGCTTTTGAATGTATGACAGAACAATGTTTTTTTTGTGTGTGTTGGTTTTGCTTTTGGATTTAAAAAAAAAAAATTATTTAAACAAAGAAATCAGTGCTAGATCAGACACAAAAACGCTATAGATCCTTGCACAATGCACATAGAATTGGGCTATCAATCAACAATTAATATCGATAAAATGCTTTCAGTTTCTAACGGTTATTTACACAAAAGAAAAGAATTATAATAAATTTGTTTTAAAAAGTATTTTTTGTTTGCTTTTGAATTAATAAATGGTTGTGACATTTAATCGAAGATTAAAATCAAATCTTCGCCTTCCAATTTCATGCCGTTGGTAATTTCCAATTTTTTAATTGTACCAGCGATTGGTGCCTGAACCACCATTTCCATTTTCATAGCGGACAAAACGACTAGCGGTTGACCTTTTTCAACATGATCGCCTTCTTTTACACGAATATCTAAAACAAAACAAAAAAACACATTTCGCAAATTAGCTTTGACTTTTCTTCATGATAAACACCTAATCAATCATGAATGTTAAGTCATTTACATACCAATGACTGTTCCTGGCATTGGAGCTCCAACTTCATTTTTATTTCCCTTGGCAGCTTTTGGATGAATGTGCAATTCCTGATGAAATCCAAATGAAAATTTCAAATCCATCAAAATGTTATCCCAAAAGAGTGTTATTAACAAAAAACGGGGAAAAACTTACCTTTGTGGCTTCTTTGTCCCGAATGAATACCGATCGCAATTGTCCGTTGAGTTCAAAGAATACCTCACGTGCACCGTGTTCGGTGAGATCTTCGGACAGTGCAAGTGCTTTGATGCCAAGTGTTTTTCCCTTTTCGATGGTCACTTCAAATTCCTCACCAACTTTTGGTCCAGTTAAGAAAATGCGTGTATTCAATTTGTCAACGGGTCCATATTCACTGCGGAAATTCAAATAATCTTTGGTAACTTGTGGATAGAGTGCGGCCGACATGACATCATGTTCGCTGGCCTTTGGCCAACTTTCATGAATTTCTGCGGTTAATTTTTTAAAATCGAGTGGTGGCAATGAAGCACCTGGACGTCCTTCAACGCGTGGCATATCCTTGAGGATGCGTGAACGAAGTGGTTCGGGAAAACCACCATGCGGTATACCAATAGCACCTTGCAAAAATTCCACCACCGATTTTGGGAATGACAATTCTTCGGCTTTGTCAACCACATCCTGTGCGCTTAATTTATTTTGTACCATAAATTGGGCTAAATCACCAACCACCTTCGATGATGGTGTCACTTTGATAATGTCACCGAGCAATTGATTGGCTTCGGCATAGGCTTTTTTTACATCTTCAAAGAAATCACCCAAACCAAGGGAATAGGCTTGGAATTGAAGGTTTGTATATTGACCGCCGGGAATTTCATTCATATACACATCGGCATTACCCGATTTCATTGTTGTAGCACATTCAAATGGTCCGTACAATGTACGTGTTTGTTCCCAATAGGCTGAGTATTCGGATACATCGCTTAAATTGAATTTTGTGTCCAAGTCAGAGCCCTGCAGTGATGCAACGATCGCACCCATACTTGGCTGTGATGTCATGCCAGACATTGAATCAACGGCAACATCAACAATATCGGCACCAGCCTCGGCACATGCCAACATACTTGCCACACCAGCACCAGATGTATCATGGGTGTGAATGTGAATTGGCACATTTGGATGCTTTGCACGAATTGCACCAACTAAGATTCTGAAATTCAATTGAAAATATATGGCGAGAGGTTTAATTAGGAAGGTGACAATACACATTTTACCCATTGGGTACCCTCTAGGGACAAATACACTTACTTAGCTGCACGTGGTTTCAATAAACCGGCCATATCTTTGATACAAAGCACATGAGTTCCGGCTTTCACCAATTCATCCGCCAAATCAGTATAATATTTCAAATTGTACTTCGTTTTAGTCGGATCGCTTACGTCACCAGTATAAGAAATTGCGGCTTCAACAACACCACCTGCAATCAAATTCGAGCATTTTGAGATGGTAGCAATTTCATTGACGGCCATCTAGGTACGTAGCCACTTCAAATCCAAATAGTAAATCCGCATTTAACCCACGGGGTGAAAATATGTTCGAGGAAAATTAATTTTGATCAAATGGCCTTAATTATAATTCTGACTGCTAGAAAATGGCGAATACGAATACTCTTCGGAAACTTCAAATTCAAGCCACATTCGAGGGCTTTTCACCACAACGAACGATTCTAAAGCTATGATTGGGAGAAACTTTGACCTCGACATTCATCAATTTTCTCCTTACATAGGTCGAGGGGTGAAATGTGTCCGTATAAATTGGCCGTAAATAGGGCCGGATTTATTTGTTTGGATTTGAATCACTTTCAGTTAACGTGAAAGAGGTTTCAACGTTTCAATCACAATCGAAAACTTCCAAAAAAGTGTGAACTGCTTAAGAACTAACCTGCTTTGGCGGCAGCTTCCATGCCCAAAATTAAATTTGGTAAATAATTCAATGAATCAAATACACGGAAAATGTCCATGCCCGCTTGCACAGATAAATCACAGAATTTATACACCACATTATCTGGATAATTTGTATAACCGACCGCATTAGCACCACGCAACAGCATTTGGAACGGAATGTTCGGAATTCGGCTTCTCATTTCAGCCTATTTCAACAAAAAAACGCAAAAAAAAAATTTAACTTAAAATTCGTTTAAAAGTTGAAAAATAAAAAAAAATGCACTGTTTCAGCTCATACCAAACGTTCCCATGGACATTCGTGCAAGAAACGTAATGCAACATCGAATGTAGCACCGCCCCAATTTTCCAACGAATACAAATTATTGAATTTGTGCGCAACAAATGGTGAAATTTTCAAGAGATCATGTGTACGAACACGAGTAGCCAACAACGATTGATGAGCATCACGGAACGTTGTGTCCATTAACAATAATTCTTTTTTATCACGAACAGCCTTAGCAAACGCAGATGGACCATCCTTAACCAAAACATCACGTAATCCTTTTGGTGGTTCGGTTACTGCATTTATTCAATGGGATTTTTGTTTTTAAATAAAGAAAAATCAAAATTAAATATTTTCTTTTAAATTATTCAAAAATTTTGAATTGCAAGCAAAAAATACATGCGAAAAAAATAAACAATTTTTTTTTGAAGAATTTTTTTTGAACAGCAATTTTTGATTCGAGCATTTCTCTAAACATTTTTATATGTGTATTTACAGAGATAGAGTAGAATACATAAAATATGTGCAGTTTGATTTTTTTTTTTTGGGTAAATTTGGTGGCAAAATTTGCTCCAAATTTAGGCAAAAATTCACCGCTAAATTTACATGTGAAATTAAAAGATTCATTAATGGGAAATTGGAATATTGTCAACCTCAAGAATTTTTAATTAGTCACAAAATTTTAACAAGCAAATTAAACCCCATGCAATTGAATAAGTTGGATTTTTTTGTTTGAAACCATTGATGAATTTTTGATTTTTTTTTTTTGGAAATCGAGCAATTTATGAATCGTAATTTTTCATTCATGCAAGATGTCCGAATACTGTACCTTTTCGAATGCCTCTGATTTCATCTTCAATTGCCTCTGGCGATAAATCTGTGAGTGTGAAATGATCATTTGTTTTGTGTTGTTGAATTTAAAATGTGATGATTTGAAATTTGTTACACAACACCCAAAACCCCCATACAATTTACGTACGCCATTTTCATACCCACAAAAGAAAAAGAAACACATTAATTCAAATCCAACCATTCACTATCAATTGTTGATAATGAAAAAATGGAGTCTAAAGTAATTAAAAGCCCCATAAACTATTTGATATTTTAAATGTAAAAAAAAATGATTTATGAATCCATTTGATATCCCATAATTTTAATTAATTAGCCCAAATTCCATGGAAGAAATGTGGTTTAGATTTTGTAGATCGTATTTTTTTTCGAAAATTATACCAAAATTTCGATATCTGTTCATATTTTTTTGTTTGCTTGAAATTTTTTTAATGAGATTTAAAAAAAGTAATGGATGTATCCATATCTTTAGATATCCATCTATGCTTTGGAATATTTTTTGAAATAAAAATCAAATCAATAAACATTTTCTTCCATAGAACCATCCACCACAAGTGTATAAATTATTCGAACAAAAATGACAGGTAAATTTTTCATTATTTTCTTTCTCTGTGCAGAAATAACTAAATATAACGATTGGAACAAAATTATATAATTGTTTTTTTTTTTTTTTTTGTCAATTAGAATTGCAAATCAATTTGAAGATGCCAGAGATTCAGGCCTGATAGTTTTCATTTAGGCGAAACATTTACAGTCATTATAAATGAGTTAAAATCTACCCGAAAAAAGAGTATAAAATGAAAATCTTCACAAAAATCCATTTTTAATGAAAATCACACAAAAATTATTTTTTTTGAAATTAAACTCGAATTTGGACATTTTTAAACGTCTAGTCAAAAAAAAAAAAAGAAATCACAGAACAGCAATCAGTTAATTATTCTACTTTTTTTTTAGAAATTGTGAAGATTGCTGAGATTTTATCCTCAATTGTTGGATGGTTTAAAATAAGCAAGTTCATTTAATTGTTATGAATTGTGCAATTGCTGCTGGTTTCAAGTGCTCGGATTTAATTTGTTATTTGCCAGGTAAAAGTTTGTTTGTTGCTTGTTGACTTCAAAATATCGATAAAAAAAAATCGATTTGATTTATTCAAAATTCCCATTGCAGTTTAGAAGCGAACTTTTGTGAGTTTTCGTCGAATACGTGAATTTAAACATAAATCCTTTTCCAAATAAAAATTTTTCAAGCCAAAATCGCATTTTTCCGGAAAAATGTCTGAAATAGTCTTATTTATTTCATCCCACTTGGTAAACATGGAATCGAAAATGGTATGAGATAGAGACAGAGCTTGAGTCTCCTCACCTTTAAATAATACATCCTTTCTCTTTTCATTGCATTGAGCTATAAACTTTAGTTAGTAATCATTTTGAATGATTGAGTACGTGCAAAGTGACCATAGTCCCTATATGGACTAAAGTCCAAACATAAGATAAATCCGAGCACTTGAAACCTAGCATGAAACTAGCATAAGGGAACGAAATCACCTTTTATACCTCAATATCGTCGGTTAGTCAAGGTAAAACATCTCTTTAAACTCTAATGTTACAGCTTGCACGTAGCACACTTCCTACAGTAGACTCAGCGAAATTTTAATCGATTTGTTTTGCAAGTGAATATGAATTTTCACAGCGCCGTTAACTTTTCGATCAAGATTCATCGAATTTATTTTCATCATGGATTTATTTCCATCAAATTTCGATTTTGTTTTTGGATTAACGCGCTTACGGTGACGATGACTGTGACCGTCACAAAAATCTAACAAAACACTCTCCAGTGCAGTGTTTACTATGAATCCCAAAAATAAAGTGATTTATTGTGTGTATGGTTGAAAATCGATTAAAATTCCTTTGCGTTTACTCTAGTGGATGATCTAACTATTGGCAATCTAAAAATATTTTACACAAATATTAAAAATAGCTACTGATTTAACAATTATAAACAGCCCAATTGAATCCCAATCGAATGAAAACACATAAATTGGAAAGTGCTTAGTGCTAAATAAGTGATTGAAGCTATACACAACAACTCTAGAAAGGCTATAGCTTAAGACAGGCTTGTAATCCACCTTGATTGATCATAATCATGCGATTGCAATTTAGTGGATATATGAACTCAC
Organism: Aphidoletes aphidimyza; assembly: GCA_030463065.1. Lineage (NCBI taxonomy): Eukaryota > Metazoa > Arthropoda > Insecta > Diptera > Cecidomyiidae > Aphidoletes > Aphidoletes aphidimyza. Next base: position 41,196,716 of record CM059999.1, read on the forward strand.
CAAGTGGTACTTCTGGTACATGTGGATCAACTTCAGCTGGTTTTAGGCTCGTTGCTAATGGTGTTTGTGGTCCGTTGACTAGAACCTAATGTGAAATTGATATTTTAAGATTAAATTTCTTCCTTAACATCGGAATCTCAAGTTGGCGACATAAATTCTGAGCAAAAAACTTACTTGTCCCAAATAATTAAGCAATTTTTGTGCTAAAAAGAAAGAATTTGTTTTTAGTTCATTGAATGAGCTTGTCAATTTGTGCTGTTGTATGAAATATCACCTCTGTTTTGTGATGCTTGGAATTTGAATAGCTGTGGATGTTCATCAATGAAATATGTATCCAAAACACCGTTTAAAAATTTCTGATTTTCCAATACGTTCAACAAAAATGGAATGTTTGTTTTAACACCACGAATACGAAATTCACGTAGTGCACGATTCATTTTGGCGGCTGATGATTGTAAATCGCTAGCATGTGAAATGACTTTAACCAGCAGTGAATCATAATATGGTGAAATGATGGCACCCGCATAAGCAGCCGCACTGTCCAACCGAATGCCCATACCTTCACCCGATCGAAACACTTCCAAACGGCCGGTATTAGGTTGAAAATCATTGGCCGGATCTTCAGTGGTAACACGGCATTGTATGGCATAACCATCAACCCGGATTTTATCTTGTGTATAGCCCATTTCCGGTAGTGTAATTCCTTCAGCAACACGAATTTGTGATTGAACCAAATCAATGCCAGTAATTTCTTCGGTAACTGTGTGCTCAACTTGAAGACGTGCATTGACTTCAATAAAATAAAAATTGCCCGTATCATCGCACAAAAATTCAACAGTACCAGCATTTTCATAGCCAACATGTTTGGCCAATTTCACTGCACATTCGGTCATTCGATCGCGTACATCAATCGGTAGCCGTGGTGCTGGTGCAATTTCAACCACTTTTTGATGACGACGTTGCACCGAACAATCACGTTCATACAAATGAATCACATTTCCAGCTTTATCACCCAACAATTGCACTTCAATGTGACGCGGACGTTCAATAAATTTCTCAATAAACATTGCACCATTACCAAATGCAGCTTTTGCTTCGGAACTAGCACGATTAAACATCTCTTCAACTTCATCCATTTTACGTACAACACGCATACCACGACCACCACCACCGTAAGCTGCTTTAAAAATCACCGGCAAACCATGTTTTGAACAGAATTCCTTTGCTTCGGCAGCACTGGTGACGGGCGCATCGGTACCCGGAACAATTGGAACACCAGCTTCGATGGCTGCTTTACGGGCAGCCACTTTATCACCCATTTGCTGTACAACAAACGGTGTTGGACCAATGAATCGAAGACCTGCATCAATTACGGCTTGCGCAAAATCACTTCGTTCCGATAAAAAACCATAACCAGGATGCACAGCATCAACATCATTCTCTTTGCATACACGAATCACCTCCGGTATACTTAAGTAGGCTTCGACTGGTGCCAATCCTTTACCAACCTGAATGCATAATGCAACAAAATCATTTATTTAAAGGGATTTTTTCTAAGCGGGTTGCTGGGAACTTCCCAGGGGGAAGCCATCTATAGCCATAGCAATCTTTACTGGGAAAATACTCACCAAATATGATTCATCAGCTTTTTGTCGATGCATGTGCATTTTATCCTGTTCGGAGTAGATGGCCACTGACTTAATACCTAATTCGTTACATGCTCGAAACACTCGAATTGCGATTTCACCTCTGGATTTTAAAGAGAAAATTTAAAAGAACAATTAGACAGCGGGCAACGAAGAAACGGAGAAAAATTGGATGTGAATCCAAAAAAACCAGAATCATTGTTCGAAAATGGCACCGATGACGCATTGGCGACGAGATACAAAAAAAAGTGACCAACTCCACTTTCCTAGCCTCTTCCAAAGATTGAAAATGGCTAAAATGTGCCCCTTTGAAGAACAGAATACATGGTCTTTGTCCTCCGCGGGGACGCAGTAGTGATTGTCGACCTCTGGAGGCTCTGGTAGTACAAACTAATTATGTTTTTAAGGTTTTTTTTTTCGAAGAAACCTTTGGTTCGTGTAAGTTCATTAGGACTTAACATAGCAAATCTATGGTCTTAGCGCATAAATTTGACGTCGGTGGCTGCCTGAAGAGTTCAAGCCATTTCAAGGAGTTTCATAAAAAGAAAATGATAATCACCTGTTAGCAACGAGTACGGATCGGATGGGTTTGTAACTAACCTAAAAGAATAAAACAGAACAATTAATTTGCGCGAATTTATTGAGCAAACAATTGATTAAGAATAAACAACAATGTAACATATATATATAGACCGTTGATGGCGTCACGCAAATATGCGCCATATTTGTGGGTAAGGTTATCGCCAATTTTATTTATGTACATTGTACAAAGATCGATATTTTAACCGCAAAAAAAGGGCGAGACATGAGATAATTTCCTTCGAAAATAAACGACAACGTCAATAACCGTGTTACTTTCATTCTGAAACATGAACAACAAATTTCAAAAAAAAAAAAAAAAAAAAACAATTGATATGGAAAAGTACTTGAAGCGAAAAGACAATAAATTATCATTTGAATTATGTGAAATCAGAATTTGTGAATAAAAAATGAAAAATTATTATCGAAGTATTGAGAGGGCTTGGCCAAAAGTACAAAGAGCATGAAGATAGAGAAAAAAAAACACACGCACACAGACCGTTCGTTAAAATTCATTCGAATTCGATGTAAACAAAGTTGGCGATTGACGTCATTTGACAAAATTTTGTTTTTCTCAGAAATAAAATGTGTCAATTACTGTGCTCTGTATGATTATTTACCCCCATCAGTGTGCCATGAATTAGGGCAACCGTTTAATGGCCAAAAGGAAATGGAAAACTACAAAGAAAATTGGTCGCTTTCACGTTGTGATGTTTTGATAAGGTTGCCGCAAAACGAAAGTAATTAATGCGCGTATAAAATACGCTATTTTTAGATTGAGTGTCGTCTTTTTCAATGCAATTCACGCATCGCATTAATGTAACAAACAAAACATTGCATTTTAGTGAATAGTTGAGTTTTTTTTTGAGTCTATTTTGAATTTACATTCAAACTGTTTGTTGTAAATTTACTCACTTGTTTTGTTGAATATGTTTTTGTACCGATCGACCAGAATCGATGTAAATGCGCTTGGCGCAACGCCTTTAAACCAAATTGTTGGCCGCAAACAACCATTTTGCACGATTTTTACACACAATTTTTTTTCGGTTTTTACACGGTAAATCTGTCTCGTCTTTTTGTTGTTGTTTGTTTTGTTGCTGGTGCCTGTTAGGTAAATAGGAATTAAAATTTAATTAGAAAATAAATCGACAGAAAAAAAATCTTCAAATTGACACATCAAAAATTTTACGAAATAAATTAGCAAAAGACAAAAAAAAACGAATTTACACGTCAATCGAGTCATTCACACCAAATAAATCATTGAAAATCAATCATGAAAAAAAAATTGAAGAAAAAAAAACAGTACAAACGTTCGACTTTGACTTCGACTTCACACTGCATAAATTTATGACTGACTGTATTTTACACAAAGTATACACTCGTTCAAGTGATCGAAGACGACAGAACTGTCTACTGTTTACTGTATTGGTCCAATTGCTTTCGAAATGAATATAAAACTGCGACAGAAATGGCGCTGGACTTTAAAACCACTAATGTACACTGTGCACAGCAAAGTGAAGCGATTACTACGATCGAGCACGCGATTTTAAGCGTTTGTTTTTGTTCATGATCGTTCGATTCGTGCGCATCGCATGCCACACTTTATCTTTAACCGTTTCGTGATTCTCAATACGTTTGTTATGATGAATGATTTGAAATGACAATTTTATGTACACAGTTGTCCGGTGTTTGGCGAATGCTTTTGACTTTGAGTTACCTAAATCAAACAATTTCTTTTTGAATGCGATCTTTTATTAGAAAATAAAACCACTATTTGAATGATTATTAGATGAACAGGCACGTGCTTCTCAATGTGCTTTCAATTTCAATCGTATGTACACCGAATAATATGTTTAGGTGTTTTTATTTTGATCAGCTTAAGTGTGACAATATTTGATTTTTCTTTTCGTCTCGAATGACCCGAGTCACATGTGTTTATGTTGGTTCGTTTTTTTGTTGCCTAATTTTATCAATAAAAGTCACACTGTTTGGACAATTTTGGGGCTTCAATGCGTCGAAATAATGACTTTCACAATCCATTCAACGTGATTACTATTTTGGGGCTTCATTCAAACCAATTGAATCATTACATATTCACACAACTTTGATGAATGATTTACATGAGCTACCACAATGTCAACATCATTCTGACAATGATTTTATCACACATTGATTAACCGATTTGAACATTGTGACGATGAAATACTTTCTCAGCACATTTATGTAATATTCTTTAGTGACAGTTGCAAATGTTGATGTTTTCTTGGATGATTTTTTGTTCCTGGTTAGATTTTTTTTGCTACTTTTAATCACTTTTAATATATCGAGAACATAGAATTTTTTTATTAGTAAATTTTTAAGAATTTGACCTTCTTAGAACTTCAAGAGCTTATGCCCTTTTTGAATGTATTGTGAGTTTATTTCAAATAAACACCAAAGATCCAATGGGTAATAAAGTAACCGCTCCAACACCAGGATTGAAATGAAAATGGAACTCAATGAATTTCAGTCAAGTTTAGTCAATTAAAATACGATTACTTGGTGCTTTGCAGTTGAAGTTACCGGGACTGAGTCTTAGTTTCACTACTAGTCTGGCATATAAGCTAGGGTCATAGTGGGATATTGTTTCAGAACAATGGAAAATGTGCATAACGAATTGATTGATTTCACGATTCAATCAGACGTGCGCTGTTGGAGTTTCTGGAATCTAGAGACAACTTCATTGATTTGTCTATCTGCCCCCCTCACAGCCTCCCTCCCTCCCCTATTATGTCTTTGGACTTCCTAATTTACCGGTGATGACCAATAATGCTCTCTACGAAAATTCTTGATCTTCAATTTGCTGAGGTCATGACTTCGGTTTTAAGTCTAAAACTCCTTTCTTACACCAGATAGAATGGGAATTTAGAGCTTATGATCTTTAGCTTTTAAGTGAATTCTTTTCGATTTTTTTTGTTTCTCGACAACAACCAACCTTCCCCAACCCTCCCCTCTCAGTTTTGGACCGTGTGCCTATCTGGCCGCAATCTATTCCATTTGTAAAATTCTATGAATTTGTGTTTCATGAATCCGTTTCATTTTAAGCCACAATATTCATTTGCCGAGAGAGTGTCACCCTGTATTCAATAGCCTGCATATAAAATGTTTAAGTATGTTATACATTAGCCATAATTTGGCTTATCTTGACTTGATCGTAACGAGAAAAAAAAATTCCGACTTTGGTAACAAGTTTGGAGTTAGCGAGACAAAAAGATCAAAACATGAATTTGTTGAGTGTTTCCATAAACCTTCATGAAAAAAAAATTGGTCGACATGGTTCTTGATGTATCGGTAGATATACCGATAGGTGCACCAATATATTCAAAAAAACAAAAACCAAATCACTCACATTCAAAGTTTTAGGTTTAAAAAAAAAGATTGTAAATTAAATGTTCACGTTTCAGTAACTAAATGCGGTTGTTAATTAACCGTTTGTGTATTAAATGAGTGGTTTCTCAAGTGTTGAATTCAGCGAGTAAACTGATTCAGTTGAAATTGTGCCGGCATAAACAGGCGTCACATCGTCAAAACAACAACAAACCGTATGCTTTATGAAAACACACAACAACACACAACGCAACCACCACACAAAAACAAAATTGATCAACGTACTTGGCACTATGCGAACATATATGAAAAGAAAAAACATGCGTATAAGAGTTTCCTTGACCTAAAATAAAGTTGCGTTTGTTGTTGAATAAAGCAAACAAAACGTTTTAGGTGCTACATATGTATTATTGAATGCGTTCAAATTACATGCTTTAGACGGTCTAGCGTTTATTGACTTTAAGAATGAACACAATATTTTTCAAATGGATTTCATTTACAAGGGCTTTGATCTTTTGTCAACTAACACGATCGGTGGTCGAGAATGTAAATAAAAGTCTAGCGATTATTCTAAATGGTTTTTTGTTTTTTTCATCAGTAAAAACAAGTTCTGTTTCTTTTTTTTTCTGTTCAGCACAACACACGTGATTCAAAGTGAATTAATTTTAATGAATAATAACACACACAAAAAAAAAACTGTTAAACCAAAATGAATCAATTTGCATATAAAGTGTGTTCATTTTCTCTTGATTCGTTTTTTTTTCTTTATATTTTAGAATATTCTTTCGAACCGGTTGTGTGATATTGAAAGACACCCATTTGTATTATCACAAGAGACTTGGTTTGTGTGTGTGTGTTTTTTTTGGGCTTGTCACCGATGTCATCGGTTTTATTGTGACTGTTCAAAGTGCAAATTTTTGTTTTATTTGGTAAAAATTCAACTGGAAATCGATCGGCTAGCTCTATCGATACAGCAGCCGTGTCATTGATGCGTGAAAAAACAGCTACAAAATCGAACAAATACATTTGAGCGATGCGAAATACCAAAGATGAAAAGAATACAAATCAAATAAACAAATAACTTTGTCAACAGAAGAACCAAAGAGCCGAAAATTTTCGCTTAAACGATCAATGTTCACCTTTAATTATCATTGAAACCACCGCATTCGAATCGGTTTCGGTTAAATATATACTTAATTTGCGCTGAATGTATTTATCAACGTGCGGCTCCAGTTTGCGTTTGGGTTTCATGGTTTCAAAGCGTTTTCACTTGACGTTGTTGGTTTGTTTGCTGTTTTTTTTTCGTTCTTCTTTTTCATCAGACGTTTTGTATATCAAAACGCACACCAAACATACTTGACGACACGTACGCATGAACATAACGAACAATCAGTAGCGATACAACATTTGTGTTTATCTAATCACACAATTACCTTAATCAAACCAATGATTTTGGATCAATTTTATGGTTTGTTCATATCGCAAACAATTTTCGGATGTTTTTTTTTTGAAGCAATTCAATTTTGTTAACGTTTTAGATCGGTTAGATGGCGTTGGCATTCTTGAGAGATAAATAAGAAGGTTGCGGACAATTGGTGTGTCTTCCTTTTAACACTTTTATAACTCTTTCTTCACCGTTCTAATCATTTATCATTCGCTTTTCTTTTTTATTTCATAATTTATTTCATTATTGAGTCTCTCCCACTCACTCTCTCACTCACTCTCCCACTCTCCCCCTCTGTCCCTCTTTTCCTCTCTTTACTCTCTTCGTAGAGCATTTGAGCAACTTACGAGTACTTTGACTAGTTCAAGCATAGATGAAGAAAGACAATCGATTGAGCCAATCGATATCTATTGACTTCACTTGATGTTTAATTTCAAACACGAGCATTTTTTTAATTAGCCACACTCTCCTCTGTTAGAGACAAATTTAGCAACTGAGCATATAATTTGCAATTGTTTTGTTGTTCGATTCTTTCGAATAAAATGCAAGTCTTCGAGGGAAACTCTTCGCTTATGAAGCAATGTAAGTTAGTTGAATCGCATTGATTTAATGCAAAAAAGGGTGAATTTAAACAAAATATTGATTTTTTTCTGTCATAAACGTCCTAATTCTGTAAAAATAGTAATTTCCACCTGAAAAACCTTAAAGGCTTCGTATTAAGATGTACTTTACCACATCAGCTGCTCAGAGCTCTGCTAAAGAATCGATTTTCGAGTGATTTTCTCTCTTTTCCCTCAGAGTAATAGTCGTGTCTGATTCTTTACTCAAATGTTGCTCAATATTTCATAAAATGGCACAAAAATGTGACTTCTCAAAAACTCTCTAGCACATGAGTCGAATAAATAAATTGTGTCGACAATTTCTCTTGTGTTGAGCTTTCCTTCTCTCATACACAAAAACCTATTCAATCGTAAAATTCCCGATTTGGGTGGATGTTTCTGTTGATTCGCAACAAGTGAATTTTTCTAGGGCATCTGAAATTGTGTTGCCAGTGATAAAACAGTTGAAATAGCATACCATAAAACCATGTTACAACACACAGCGTATATCATTTGGAATAAATATTGAACAAAAGAATCACTTATGCACTTAATTGCCCCATAATTTGTGATAGCATTTGATTGTGTCATTTCAAACGGAACGTGTTTATTATTTTTAAACGATCTAAACTGTCATTTCCATTTAACTGGCATATTTGACAATGTCAAATTGACATTACGATAAAACAAAAATGTAATCATTTTATGTACAAACATCATAAAATGGCATTTCATCAATTCAATTTCTAGTGACATAGGTTCTTCAAGCGTATCATATTGACTTAAACAATATATTGTAAATGTAACATGGATAAAATGTTCGAAAATCACATGCGGGTTTTGCAAACAGCTGATATCAGATTCCCTTTTGAAAATGTTCCAACTTTCCAATCCACATTTGAGTGACATGTGCGCAGAGCATGAATTTTGGCGCCGTTTACATTGTATATCAAATGTGTGAATGCACAAGGACGTTTGATGCACTTGGTTGCTCTTGGTTGCTCTCACGTAACATTGTTAGAGTGCATAACAAGCATAAAATGTATGTTAACAACACTATATGCTTAAAATGTCAAAATCTGTTCATTTCTGAACAACAATTTGTTCAACAGAAACAACAATTTACCCTTTCATGCCATTCTATTGTCATTCGAGCTGTTTTAGCCAATTCACACCTTTTCATTCCCCTTCGATATTTCCGCTCATTTGCCTCATAAAAACCATGTTTTTAAAGAAATCAGATTGCATCCGAGGTGAATGCGTATTAAGCATTGCTTAAATTGTGTTGTGAATAATTGACAAAAGTCGCTTAAAAAGTCTGGAAAATGTGCTAATAACGACTGACGAAACAACATATTTTATCGATAAAACGATAAGTGATGAATGAAGAGCTATCATCAAAACACTAGACAGTGTTTGTTAATTATTATGAGAGTATTCTGTGAAAGAGTTGTAGAAAATCGAAATGTTTTCCATTATTAATGAACCATTACGGTACTTTGAAGGACAAACTCATTGATTTTGATTACTTTTTGGTTTTTTTACATCAATTTAATCAAATTTGTACTGTTGTTTGCCAGATATCTCATTTTTTCATAAATTTTACATTGAAAAACCCTATGAGAAAGTAGATATGGGCTGGTCTTGGCACATCCAACTGACTTTCTAGCGATTTAGTGAATTAGAGCATTTTTTTTAGTTGTGGCATCGTTCCACATGATTCAAATGACTTGAATTATGAATTTAAATGCGGATTTTTCAACCAAGGCTCAGCTTAATGAGGAATAGTTTCAACAAGGAATGAACAATAAGTTTTGAATGGCCAACTGTTTTCTTTCCGACTTGAATTTTCATTAAAAAAAATAATTGGTCAATAAAATGACAATTTACTTTATATCGCAGAAAAACGATGAAAAAACGGTTAAAAATGTTTTTTTTTCTCACTGAAATGAAAAGCCTGAATGGTTTCATTTGGATTTGACGTAATTTCATCCAGATAAGGTGGTTGACGTTCAGTCACTTGTCCGGTGATTGTGTGACACCTAGTACAAAAGGTCATTCTCTCTCATATTTGTGCTGTTCTAATGTAATAATCATCATGCATTTGAAATGACATAATTAGGGCCGCATCGAATACAACCTTAAACGCATGATCTGGTCACTCACTAACATTCAACAATGACAACGATTTCATGGCACAAAATATTCTCGGTTTTTTTTTGTGTCTTTTCATTGATTACACAGTGTCTCATTAGAACAAAAAAAACACACACACAAACAATTGACTGGCACAATAAATATTTTCAGAAAGACAAAAATTAAGTTTCTATTTAAAAAGGTATTCTGGTGTTGCTTTGGGCTGTACACATTCAACGTTTGTGTGAATCGACAAATTTATGGCCATGACGAGAAAATATGAATAAAATACATTTTGTTTGTTTCAATTTTAATATATATTATTGACATGCAGTGTGAAGCGGTAGCCAACGGGCACACATGCAAAAGCTGTTCTATCAACGAAAAAAAAAACACGAAAAATCTCACAGTCGCGGAACAAAAAAAAGTGCATTGAAAGTCGATCGATGTTGCGATAATGTGAACGTCAATTGTAATATAGATTGAGACATTTCCATTTGCCGTCGAATTTCAACACAACCACACACACACACATGGGCTTTTTTTTCACTGAAAAATTGCGTTTCGTTTTAGAATGACCGGTTCGAAACTGATGAAATGTCTATTTCTGGGTCATTCAATGTGATGTTGAGAGTGTTTTTTTTTTTGCTTTGGTTTTATTCTCGGTACATTTACAAAATTCCTAGTGTTTTTTTTTCTATGTATTCTGTCACGTCTAAGATAACACAATCGTCAATTTGAAAAAAAAACCCGAAAAACCGAAAAATAAATTGCAAACACACTAGTGACTGTGTTTGTGTGATTTTCATCGACATTTGCTGTCTATTTGATTCGATGCTCACACAGACCCGGCTCTTAACTGTCAATTTGATCAATGTTAACACATATTGACGAGATTCTGCTTTTTTTTTTTTTAAATGAACGAAGATTTGTGCACACGAAATCAATTGAAATTGACTCGTTTATTTGTTCTGTTTCTAATTCACAATGTCGTCGAAATGTTCGACTGGAGCAATCGGTTAATGTGCTTCTCTTTTTTTCAATGCACAACCGCATGTCAAATGTTATTTCTAATTTTGGGTTCAACATTTTTAATCTGGTCACTCGCTCACACACACACACACACACACAATCACACAATGTGAGGAGCAAATTTTAAAGGACAATATTTAAAAAAAAAATAGCACAATTTAATATCGTGATTTTGAATCTTCTTCTTATTTTTTTGTTGTCTTTCCCTTTACTTTCTTGTTCGGCTGCTATAAATAATGAGTTGAATTTTTTTTTTTTTTGGTGGTTGTTGGTGATAGCAAAACACGTACCTCTCTCTTTCTCAACCAAACGGAACGACGACTCAACCGAAACTGAAAACTGACAACTGATTGCTACTCGCTTAATACTGACTTTCCAAGCGCTTTTTTCAGCTGTGCGTGATTTTAACGCACCATTGTATGGTGCCGCCGCTAGGCCGCTGACATGCGGTCCATGGAAGTGAGAGAATGAAAAGAGATTCAGAATATTCCATAGCAAATACACACGCATACACGAATCCATTGGAAGAACGAAGAGAGCGTACATCGTACAACGTGTGACGTAATCAACATTACAATCCCATTGGAATATCAATAGCACATAGCACAGCTGTGCACTATCAATTTCCCTTTTCTTTACACTTTCTCTTTGAACTGTATTCAATGAACACACACACACACAGCTTTAGAATATGGACAAACATCATACTCAATTCTTATTGGAAGCGTCGACCTATCATGCGAGGCTTGTGTTTATTGGAACAAAATATATTTCTAGTTTGAATAATGTACAACCGGCTCCATTCATCACATCTCCATCGATTACACGGCGTATCACATTTCATTGGTTAAATAGAATCACTTTTCAGCAATCAGATTTATTAGGAGAAGTACGATTTGATTTATAGTTAAATCAATCAAATGTCCTCGTTCATCAGCCTCTAGAGGTATTTAATTTTGAATTGTTGGTTCATCCGTATGAAATAAGAGTTTAATCGATTTTTTGGTTGTTTATTTGTTGAAAACAGTAAAATCGTTGAATTTCCTCCATTAAGTAAGCCTTAAATCATCTCGATAAAAAAAAAACATTTTTGATAGGAAATTTATCGTCAACACACATTTTCCGCTGGGATTTCATAAAATTTATCTAAAAAATATGAAAAAAAACATTCGAAATTCAAAATCACATTACAAGTTTGGATCCATTGGATCATCAGTTGATGGCGGTTGAAAGCATCTATCGAACTTTGAACTGTAGCCAGTCGGGGAGTAGAAACTAAAACGACAAATAAAGGATTCGGTAGTTTGGTTGACAAAATGAAGTGTTTAAACATTTGTGTATTTGGTAAGAGATTCTGTGTTGAGAATAAGATGATCTAAAATTCTTTTTTAAAAAATGGACTCTTTGCAAAATTGACGAAGAAATCACAAAAAAGGTTGAATTTGCCATTTTCTTAGAAAAGGAAATGTCGTTCAAATGATACAAAAATTACAACTATTCGGTTAATTTTTGCTTATAATCATTTCAACATTTTAACAAGAAAGACATTTTGAGTTGAATGGAATTGTGCAATTGTGACCACCTTCAAGTCAAGTAGAACCATTTTTTTTCTGATATCAATTCATTTCCATTGTTTGGATTGAGATAGAGCTAAGAGATTTTGATGACATTGAGAATTCATCAACCAAAATCAATTCATCACTTCATAAAAAAATGGAATAAAAGTGCAAAGAGAAGCTCGTATCGTGTAAAGTGAAAACATTTTCAAAAATAAACTGGACAAATTCTGAACTTTTCTTTCTGTATTTCATAGTAGAACACTTGGCAAAAAAATCTCTAATTAGTCGTAGATATAGATATAGATCCAAAAATCGGCATTCACATCTTGCAAATTTGGAAAACTAGATTTCGATGTGTTTGAAATTCGACGGTTAATTTACAGTGACAACCAGAAAACGTAGCTCTTTGGTCCAATGTTGATTTCGAAATAATTCGAAAATGACATGAATACTTTTTCGAATGTGAATGTTCAACAATCAACAATCAGCATTCACTTACAATTTATAAATTTCAACTCGTTTTTCCTGAAAGCGGACGATAAAAGGGTTCTATTATGCTATTATGCATCACTTCGAAGTGAATTCACTATCAAATCGACAAGTTATTTTACGAATTTCAAGTTTATGCTATTAATTGGTAATTTACAATTTTCATTGAGCCCTCAAACGTTCATTTTTAGCACTTTGAGCGAATTGATCGAATTCGCGTTTCGACATTTGACAATTCAAACAAACAAAGACCTCGATTTCAGACTGTACACTTTTGACAAACGACGCCACACTTCAGACAGGGACATTTTTTTGGTTGAATTTTCTAAACGGATAAAACATCAACAGCTAAACTGCAACGCAATTTATTCAGGTAATTTTTTTTTTAAATGGACTTAACACAACAATAAAAATACGCATTTCGGAAATTTTTGGGATGCAAAACAAAATCCAATCATTTCCATTATGATGACGCAATTGGTTTTCCATTTATAGATTTCAACATTTCACAGATCATTGTGAATAGTGTGTCGACTGGATTGATGGTAAGTTTGTTTGTTCATCGCTCGTATTTCAATTTAAATCTTTAAAAATTTCATCAAGTTAACAAATCAATTGATTAACAATTCTATTTCATTTTCTTCTTTTCAATTTTGAAATTTAGTACAATTTGCTATCGGCAGCTCGATAGCTTTGATCCAAGTAAGGATTTTTTGTGTGGTGAAAAAAAAAATACAAAATGGCGGATGCAAATGAAACAATAAAAGAACAGCAATCAACAGACACAGGCGATTCTCTGATGTCTTTGGACAATCAAGATCAAAACGACACAATGGAAAATGACGCTCAAAATTCGTTATTATGGCTGAATGATGATTGCCTACGAAAAATTATTGGTTATTTGGATGTTGAAAGTCTGTGTCACATGGCAAATGTATGCACACGTCTGCAGCCAATGCCTCAAGAAGTTTTCCGCAAACGATATACAAAATTAACATACAAGCAATGTAAACGTAAGAGTTCAGTGTTGCGTCGTGCTATTTACAAATACGGTGATCTGATTACATCGATTTGTTTGCAAGATATTGGCAAAACCACCGTAAAAAAGACAAACCTCTGGAGATTTATTTCCCAAGAACAGACCGGTTCGTATTATTCAGCAATTTTTCATGGTGTACAGTCAAACAATGAATTAGATGAATCGGAAATGCTATAATTGTGCGTTGAACTCTTTCAACGTTAATAGACTTTAATAATAATCTGTTGAGTTTCAAGCATGTAATGTCCTCATCGCATGGAAATTAGTAGAAATTACTTATTTACTTTATATTCTCTATAAAAAAAACCAAATATTTCAAAATGTGAATTACATCATTTCTATTACATTTGGATTTCTTTCATTCATAAAATTAAATAAAAACATACAGTTATGTCTGTTTATGTCACATGTATCTTGTAAATTGTACAGTTACACTGTAAAAAAAAAAAAGAATAAATCAACTGAAATAAATGTTTTGCTCGTTGGACTCACAGTTCGATGCAAAGAGTACATGACAATCTATTTTGTTGTCCGTGTTTGATTCTTTGAAATAAAATTCGATTAGTGAAATGATAAACGTTGAATATAATGAAGGTGAGCCTTTGGGCTTGATCAAAGGTGACTTAAGGTGTTTACTCGCAACTCCAGCAATTGTGATCGCGCTACAATTTCACGTATCAACACAATCGCATCGCAATTTTTCATCCAGATAATTCATTCATAGGACAATCGCGAGCGATTCCAATCGCTGGAGTTGCAAGTAACGCCTTTACATACTAAAATAAAGGAATAAACTAAATAGCAGTTACCATGGATGTGATGAACAGTCACCGGGTCAGCAACTTAAGGCAGGTCATGTGGGAAAGGGGCTTCATTGCGGAAGGTCTAGCTGAAAATCAAATTGAAGATTCAAAAGACGTCTTCAGTTTCAACAGTCCAAGCTATCTAGCAGAGGAGACTATACGACCCATCTCAAAGCCAGGTCTGAACATTCGGGAATCGAGCTCAAAAAACCATGCTTGACAGTTCATGTAAAACAGAACCAGTTTGACGTTTCCATTTGATTGCTTGGCGGAATAATGAAACACAGAAAAAGTCTGCGGAAAAATGTTGTTATTCAGTGAATTTGGTGTATTTGGTGTATACCAAACACACTGAATAACCAAATTTTTCCGCGGACTTTTTCTGTGTTACATTATTCCGCCAGGCCCGTCAAATATCAGTGCTCCCCCTCTCCACGCACTACACTGGTCTCCAGCTGGGTTGGCTGAGTTGGTATTGTGACTTTTCACATGTGAATCTAGAGTGGATAGCTGTTTCGTGAGAGTTTAGTGGTTGAATTCCATGATTGCACCCGTTCCCAAAAGGCTGCTTAGTGTACATTCTACTTTACTAGTTCCAAGTTCAGAATGTAGATTAAATAATCTATTTCCTATCGATAGCAAAATATTCACATGACATTAAAATCGCAGTGTTTAGTGAACACTGTTCACAATAAATTCTATTTATTAGATGTTGTTCTTTTGATCCAAGTTCAAATCCTTGGAATTGTCAGTGATAAGAAATAACATTCACTCGTGTAAATTTGCATACTTTTCATTTCAATTCGGTTCATTTAGTATTTCTGTTCATTTGTGGCTACTTATTAAAGTGTTTCCTCTCTTAGCTGCTAAGTTGTTGCGTTGAAATTTGGTGATGTTTAAAGTTTGGACATAAATTCGACTGTGAAATCCAGTGTGAAAGTGAAAACCTCCCATAAACGCCACTAAAGTTAAACTTGTTGACTAAATTACGTAGCTGATTGCAAAATAAAATTTCGAAGCGATAAATTCATTTAAATTCTACGATGAAAAGTGAAATTTTGATTGTCATTCTAACAATTACGATAATTTCACGATCGTTCGGTGAGAAGAGTAGGATAATAACGCATTGCAATTGGTACAATCGATTCGAAAACATTGGAATCACCTTTAAATGTAATGAATCACAAAATGAAATCGAAACGCAGGAAAAATTGTATAAAAATCAGCAAATTTACTTCAGTGATTCGGATGACATTGAATGTTTCAATGGGAATGGATTGAAACGTCGAAAGTGTGATAAGCATATGATCGATGCAATTCGATTTGATGGTTGTCAATTGTATCACATTCCCTACAGCACATTCAAGGCTTATCCATATTTACGTGTGTTGGACATTTCACAGCTGGCATTAGATTCATTGCAACCAGAACACCTGGACGGGGCAAAACGACCATGGGAATTATTGGCTGGAAACAATGAACTCAAAGAAATTCCAGCATTTTTATTTGCCAATGCGGGTAGCGTTACCAAAGTTGATCTATCGTACAATAAAATCACCAGAATTGATTCGAAAAGTTTCTCTGGTGCAAATGAATTGACAATGTTGGATTTATCGGGTAATAAAATTATTGAATTGAATGAGCATGCATTCGGTGGTCTTGTGAATTCAACGCACATGAATTTAGCCTACAATCAAATCAACGAAATTCATCCGTACGCATTTACCGGTTTAAAGCGGCTGTATCATTTGGATTTATCACATAATTCCATTTCAATGTTAAAAGATCGAACATTTGCAAATCTCACCAAATTAAATCAATTGCAATTATCCTACAATCAAATTAATCAAATTGAATCGTTAGCCTTTGCCACCGCAAATAGTTTACTGCGTCTCGATTTATCACATAATAATATCAGTGATGAGCAAATTTTTGATAATTTGTATAATTTATTGCATTTAGATTTGTCACATAATCCAATCAATGAGCTTGGCATTGGCACATTTGCCAAGCTTATTAAATTAGAGCATTTGGATTTGGGCCATACAAATTTAACGAACATTGAATTGGGCACATTTTCATATCAACGTGGTTTAATTTCACTCGATTTATCCGAAAATCATTTAAAAAGATTGGATTTTGGGATGTTTTTACCGGCATTTCGGTATATGGAATCACTGTATTTGGATGGTAATCATTTGTCTGACATGAATGGTTTTACAAATTCACTTTTTCCACGGTTGAATTCACTTGGAATTACCAATAATCAATTTAATTGCACATATTTAAAACATTTTATGCGTTCTGTTGATTGGGAACAGATTCGTTTGCCAGTCGATCGAATGCCATTGAATATTCATAAAACAAATATTCGTGGTGTTGCTTGTGATTCCGGTGAAGGAACAAGTGACACGGAACAGGAAAATCAAATGAGTTCACGGTTAAGTGTGCAACAAAATAGCACGGAAATTCATAATGCGATTGAAACATTGATAAAACATCTACCGGATATTGAACGTGGCGACACCGATTCAGATGTCAAGGTTATTAAAGTGCAACGACAAAACGGAACCAAAGTTATGGTTTTGGTGTGGTGATCATTTTATTAGCCGTTTTGAATGGGAAATTCAAGAATTTTGATGGACATTTCGATTTAGCTTTAGTTTTATCTTTAGCTTTAGTTTGAGCTTTTGGGACCTTCTTTTGCTTTAGGAAATGGTACGAAATAAACAAAATGTATAGATGAAAATATTGTATTTGAATAAAACAAAATGATTTCCTCTGATTGACTTGATATGGTTGTTATCAATACAAAATAATTAATTATTCATTCATTATTAAATGCTGTTAGGATAACCCCTCAGTGGGTCAATATAAGAAATGGGTGAGGGACACCTTTAGGTTTGTATGTTGAGGTCCAAAAGAGCGAGTTTGAACTTGGAGTTTGAACTCTCGTAGCGAGAAAGAGGACATTTGGTTGTGTCTGTAAGTCAGTTTCTCGAACACGATTTTCCCGACGAATAAAGATTTTTATGACACATTGTTTTCCGAACTAGTTTCCGAAGCACCATAAAATGTTAATCAAATGAGCTCCAACTTTGTCCAGACCATTTTTTCTGTCAAATAAACCATTTGAATTCGTTGAGGACAAATCCTATCTCGACACAGAAGTTTGAAAAGAAAAGAAAGGTTTATTTGATCGAAAAAAATGATCTGGTCAAAATTTGAGCCCATTTGATTAGCATTTTAAGTAGCTTAAACCATAGCCCTAGGTGCACCAGAAGGTGTTTGTATCGAATACAAAGTTCTGTGTTAGCTTATTTTGACCCCACGATACGAAACCAAAGACACACAAATTTAAAATATCGTCTTTACGGAGGCCACGGAATATAAATAAACATGTGTACTTTACGGAAACTCACAAGGTTTGGGCCGACTAGGCTAGGCGTCGGATGTCAAGGTTCTATCTCGAGACGATTCATGAAATAAACAAACTCTGATCAAATGATGACGTATTTATTTCAGCGGAAGTGTTTGTAATTTATTGTTTTTTTATTTTTTACTGAATAGATCAAGGTCATTCCCTTTAAACACGACGTTTAAAATAGAAATTGATTGAGCTGTCTGGTCTTAAAATCAGTTCGGCACACAATTCTGGCATTTCCTTACTGCTATCCGTCAATCCGATGTCAAAATGGTGTAAAATTTTCGATACAATACATTTAATTTCATACATTGCAAACTTTTGGCCAATACAATTTCTAGGCCCTGCCGAAAATGGAAGGTATGTGAATAAATTCTTTTTGTCCATTGATCGTTCTTCCAAAAATCGTTCCGGTTGAAATTCATCGGGATTGTCAAAGTACCGTTCGTCACGACTCATTGCATAAATTGGAATGAGAGCATTTGCACCTTTCGGTATGATTCGTTTGTTTGCTACAAATTCAATAAATGATTGAAATTTATTCGTATACAATGTGAATTGAACAAGCGATTAAAAAGTCGATTGAATCATCTTACTCAATTCAATATCCTCCATGGCCATGCGTCCAATAATTGGAACTGATGGAAATAATCGCAATGACTCTTTCACCACTAGCTCCAAATAGGACAATTGATTCAATTTCGACAGTGTTGATGGCTCTTTTGCATCCGTTCCAAATACTTCAACAATTTCCTTGAAACATTTTTGCTGAACTTCCGGATGCTTTGCGATATTATACAAACAGAATGTAATTCCTGATGTGGTGGTGTCGTGACCCTGTTTCAAAATTAAGAAAAAAAAAACCATTTAGCTTTTCTTTTGCTAAACACAATTAGCCTAAATGAAATGAAAGAGAATACTTCAAACATAAAGGTGTCAACTTCTTCACGAATCTCGAGGTCAGTGAGTGGCTTGCCTTCAATCGTTGATTGTAATAGCAAATCTAAGAAGGCTCGCTTTTTTCGAATTCCAATATCAACATTTTCATTGTCATTTTCATCAGTTTTTGTTCTGTTCATATTATATGCGAGTAGCTCTTTTCGACGTTTCCGTATTACACTGTCGGTGAATCCATGGAGCACTCGCAATGCATCGGATTCCTCTTTTGCTAATTTTGAAAAGTTATAAAACAACGGATACCGTAGAATGAAATCAAACATTCGAATCAGCAACACAGATGCAATCCTAATTCAAATTAGAGGGGCAATAATTACAATTCAATTGGAATTTTAACGTTGGATTGGAATTAATCACGATTAAATAAACTTACTTTTTAACGGATTGTACATATTCTTGGTTCGGTTTTGACAGGGCATCTATACTCACTCCCATTGCCGTTTCTTTAATGAAAGAAAGCAAAAAACGAGACAAATTTTTTGAAGAAAATTTGGTTTTAATATGATATATAGACTTAATCATTTGCCTGCATCAAGTAAAGACCGACAATTTGATTAGTGGTAAATTAAGCAAACGTTGGTGTAGTGCACCTTGTTGGTGTAGGCATGCCTTGGCCAAAATCCCCTTGTAAGGATCTTTAAGAACAATTGTCTCAGCAACCGAGTTCAACCCTGAGGGTCATTGAACTTTCTCAATTCGCACCCAACTTCAAATGTAGTCAGTCTAACTTCAGTTTGGCCTTGGATTTTGAACCTGTATTAACGTTAGCTTAAGAGATTACTCACCACACATTACATCCAGCGCGTACAATACGGCGATTGGATAAAATTCAATATCAGCATTTGGAGGAACTTCATTGAGTTTCTCAATGACTGTATTACCCAGACGATCAAAAACTTCAACAAATTTCTCAAGAATATTAAAATGAAAAGCTGGTGTTATGACTTTTCGGCGATCATGCCATTTCTTGCCTAAACAAAGTTATCATTTACCAAATATTTTGAATATAAAGCAATAGAATTGAAAATCATATCATCGATTTTGATTACCTGTGCTCAATAGCAGCCCTTCGTTGAGCCAAGGTTTGATATAATCATAAACCGTTGACTTATCAATATGCCGTGAGCTATTTAATAGCATCTAAATGTATCATTGTCGCATAAAATGTTTAGAATTACCCAATTGTTCATCAGCATGTGATTTAAAAACGATGAATTTAACAAATTTTCAAAAAAATAATTCGCCCGGAAAATGGTTTAGCTTACCTCAACATCGTTTGGATCGGATACAACAATATCCAATTCGAGACCCAGCCACACTTTGAAAAAACTACCATATTCTTTAAGCATTTCATAGCCATACTTGAAGTTATCTGTTTAAAATAAATACATTTTAAAAGTACATTCGAAATGAATGATAACATTCCTTTTACGCCACACATCTTTAGTTTACAGGTATTCGAACATTTTTATTTATAAAATGCATGATACTTGACGTGATATCAAAATATTGAGATCATAATAAATTCCATTAGACTATTTTTAGACATTCCATTGTGAAAATAAAACCATTGAACAGACAGTGGGTTGGCAAACGGCTATATTGGGACAAAAAACGACTGAAAATCGATTAGAAATTACTTGAAATCGATTGAAAACGACTAGCAATCGTTCGTAATCGACTGAAACCGTAATTGAGAACATTTACATGAAAATCGCTTTGAAACGTCTATTGTCCCAAATCAAACGACTGTAGTCGCCCAACAGTCGATTGGCTGGTAGTCATTTTTTTCACAAGGATTTTCTTAAACAATTCGTATGATTTCAAAACCGTTTTTGGGATAGATGGACGATAACTTCAGCATAACTCGGCTAAAATTAGCAACAAAGCCATGATTGAACATTTTTTTTTATCACCAACATCAATTTCAGCCCTTGCGACATATGGTTCTTAACATTTAATTTAAATTGCAGTTCATAAAATGCATCTCAAATCATTTAGAACATTTACAAGAACAAAAATATATTCAAGGATTTGACGTATGTTGAACATATGACAAAAAAAAACTGAAGTCAAATGTTCGTGGACATTCTTTAGATTCCGCGAACAGTTCAAATATTTATTAATAGATTTTTTTTTTAATAAAATCAAATGTTCTGCAAAACAAGTCCCCGGTTAACAGGCTCCCGATCAACGTTACTAGCTAGCACAGGACTGTTATTGTTCTTCTTAATTGTCGCATGTCGTGAACAGAAATTGTTTTAGAATCCAAAACAAAGTTCAAAAACTGCTTAAATTGTTGATTCAAATCTGTTAAAATTCTCATTGAACCCATTGTTCAAAATTACCTGTTGGACTTTTGTTCAAAAAAAGTAATCCACTGCCGATAATCGGATAAGCTCGGGGTCCATTAATTTTGAGTGCTAAATAATATGCATGAATCAAATCATTATGAAATCGTAAGATATACAAAATGAATGTCACTAAAATGATGCCCAAATAAAATAGCATATTTTACACTTCGCACAGTTTAATTGAATATATTGAACCGATTTGACTGATAAAGTACAATGCCAATTTACGAGTGGTAAACATCAACTGACTGATTTCCGATTTGGCTCTAGAATGGCTCTTATTACAATTTTTCTTGTTATAATTCTGTTTGTTTCGTTATTTTTGTTTGTCTGATAGTAAATAAATTAGTATAGCTTCGTTAAGATTTAAAATCGATTAAAAAAAAAGCAAAAACAAAATTGTTATTGAGCCTAAAAATAGAGATATTGACGAATAATCTCTTCCTGTCTAAAGATCAAAATTCAAGCGAATCTTATCATTTCGTTGGTGCATTCGTGACATTCAATCTTCTTATCATGAAATTGCAATAAATTTATAATTAATTTCACCATCGTTACATTCTAGAATCAACAGAGCTTCACTTAAATTTGGCTGATTAACTGTCAACGTTCTTTTTTTTTACTTGCAATTAACTGTTATTTGCCTATCTGAAAACAATCAAGATTAAATCACTTCTACCAAGTCAAGTCCAAAATGCAACGCAAATGGCAAACACTTTCAGATATTATATTTCCATGGGGATTTGTCTCATCATTGTTATTTTTGGGGCTTGTTACTCAGAGTGGGGAAAACTGTGTTATTGGTTCTGAACTAGGCGGTTCTAACAAGTTGTAAGAGGACAACAGAGAATCAAGTTTTACGCAATTTACTCCATAAATTAGAAGCCAACCCTAGAAAGTAGTCATTTGAAAACGATGGAGTTGTATTGATTTGTCGGTTTTAACACAAAAAGAAAGCGATCCGCTAGTAAAATATTCAAATTTGACAGAGAAATTTGACTTGCCAACCCATTATAATCCGACTCGATCCGATGTAAAAACACAAAACACATGTAGCAAACATTGAAATATAGTAAGTACAAATGAATTCAGCAAAAAATGACAACAAATATCCAAATGGAACTTTCCAATCGGAGGGAAACCTTGAAAAAAATCAGGCGTTATGAGGCAACACAAATGTTTAAATCAGTGGTGAAATACGAAAAAGAAGCTAAAAACAAGATATGGAAGAGTAGTAAATGGAGTTGATATTGTTACTATATAATATACTAATAATTCTTTATTTATTTTATTTTTGTTCGGTCTCTTTCCCAAATGTTAAAATTAAAATGTTCTAAGATCTAAATGAAGATGTTCTTTTATTCTCATGCATTCAATTGTTTTAACAATAAAAATGTTCAAGACAATTGAATGATAAAATATATCAAACTACCAACTTAATACTGACGTAATTTTCTTTAAATGTGGTTTCAATTTCATTTCTAATTTTAAATTTGAGTTTGTGTAGTTTTAGATTTTTCCCTTTGTTCTTCCCAAATATTTAGGAGCTTCTTTTGTTGTGAACGGTGTTCAAATGTTGCTTAAGGTGGCCTTTTTGAGTGAAGCATTTCATGCACACTTCGCAGCGAAACGGTTTTTCCCCCGAATGAACTCGCATATGAATTTCCATATGAGTTTTATGAGCAGTGACAAATTTCTTGCAGATGTCACATTCATAACGACGATATCGACAGCCCTTTTCATGAGTTTTCGTTTCACTCTCCGTTGAAAATCTGCGAAGACATTCTTTACATTGAAACGGCTGTCTTTTGTCCTTGTGAGTTGCTATGTGCTGTTTGAGACTCCGCAATTGTATGAATCCTTTGGAGCAACGACTGCATCGATATGGATTATTTCCCGTGTGCGTCCGCATGTGTATCACCAAATGTGTCTTATGGATGGTGGCATATTTACAAATGAAGCATTCATAGCGACGATATGTGCAGCTCTTTTCGTGCGCCTCTTTTTCATTCTTTAGATAGAATCCACGGAAACAGCCCGAGCAATGGAACGGAAATTCATCTTTATGCGTCGCCTCGTGTCTTTTTAGGTTCCACAACTGTGTGAAGCGTTTAAACAGTCAACTGCTGTGAAGCGTCACAGTGAAATGTCCTTTGTGATCAGTTCCATAATCACAATGTTGAATCGCTTTGCATCTTTTGAACAGAATGGCTTTGGAGCAAGTGTTTCATCGCTTGCTCGTGCCGTCTCCTTGTCTCCATTTGGTTGCAATGATAATCCAGCACCATTTTCACTTGTGACATCATTATTTGAACTGTATCCACCATTCGAAGAGACGTCGTTTGGATTAAATCTTCTAATTGGAATGTCTCCGTCCATAATTTCTTGTTTCGGTTTGATATTGGCCTCTTCTTTCACACTGACCTCATCGCTTTTACGATTCATTGATGGATTCGATTGATTTTCATTGGCATCATTCTCACCATTCACCACATTTGCACCTTCCTCCCGTTCGGCTTTGATCTCTCGTGGGTGTGTACCAATTGCCTCATCGATGTTTTCCCCGTCACTTGAATCGAATATTTCAACCAAGGCGTTGAACTGAATTGCTTCCACTTCTGATTTCACGTTCACAGTGTTATCGATTGATCTTCATTATTCACTAAATTCAACACAAATTGTAAGAATATTAGAATATTTTCTATAGATTTATTGGATACAATTCAATTTGTGTCTTACCCGAATTCGGAATGCCTGAGCTATTTTGGTGTCTGTTTATATCGAAGTCAATCGCTCCATCGTTTCGCCATTCCAACGAATACACGCCTTCCATCTGATTTCCAGGCGGAGCCAAAAGTTCATGGATCAAACCACCAGCCTGCACTTGATCGCCGCTGCCGTTGAGCTGTTGATATCTGCGCCATCGTGGATAACAATCTACAAATTAAATTCAATTCACTGTGTATAAAATCATAGATAGAGAGAGTCGAACGAATCACAGAAAAGGTAGCAATGATTATCATTCTCCGTTCCAATTTTTATTCAACACAACTGAAAACGATTAATGAAACTGGTAAAAGCCGATGAATCGCGATGAATTGTTTTACCTGTCGTTCGAGATTCGTAGAATGTATTGCCTGAACTCGGTCAGCGGCATTTCAGTCTGTGGAAGATATAACGGACTAAACATTAAACACTATTTGGATTTGGATTGTTCGAAATGAGGTTAGAAACAATCACAATGTGACACTTCTGCGAAAACACTGTAACTGTTTGACGAAGACAAGACTAAAAACTAAATCCACATTCCAAATAAAGAATCTTTTTTTTCCATCAAAACCATTTTGGCCAAACGATAGTTTCATTTGTCTAGGCTGAGATTCCACTTTCAAAGTCATTCGAATGTCTTACCTCGGGTAAATCACTTGAATTCATTGTCAATGTATTGACGTATACGTAAAGAGTTCTTTTGTCTAAGGATTTTCTTATTTCTTATTAGCTTCGAATTCTGATTCTAATTTGAGGATATATCCAGAGCCACTCAATAAGATGAATCCAAAGTGTGTTATTCTTAAAAATATCTGATTGGAAAAGATTCTTTGCGATTTTATTTCAGCAAGAGCAATGGTTTCAAGTTTAATAGACACGTGTTTGTTGGCGCGCTGTCAATCGAAAAGTGGCGTGACAATTTGTTGAGAAATCGATGTGTGTGTGTGTTTGTGTGTTTGTGAATGGATGGTTGGGGCAAATTGACTGCGTAATGTCATGTTTTATTTCGTCAATTCGCTTCATTTTTGGTTTCATTTCAAATAAAGCGCTCACATTTGAGTTTCGAGTCTTTAGGCAACTCAAAGAATAAATTTTGGTTTTCAAGATCAAGTAATTTTTTCAATTTCGACACATGTTTTGAGGGGGCAAATGGAAATAAATAAATCAAAGGGACAATTACTACTGAAAATCCATATTCAGTACTTTTCAGTCGCTTTGAGTAATTTTCGTTCTAATAACATTTTGAAGGCTATTTATTTAGGTTTATTTGTCTCATTTTCTTCTAGTTGCAATCAAAGCACTTCACTTATTTACGATGGCTAGTGATGGATTTCTGAACGGAATAACATCAGTTCAGTGAAAAAAAAAAATAACCGCACTCAGCCTTTGATTTTCAAAAATGTTTTGAAAAATTGAAATTCTCGAAATGAAAAATAAAACATTATTTGAAGAAAAAAGTGCTTCAAAATGAAACTAGAAAAAAACCGTGATCTGCAAGTATTTTATTGTTCTACAAAAGCTGGGCGCCTTCCTTCGCATCGAGTCAATGACTTTGTCATCACAGATACAACTTCATCGCACCGAAGTATTGTTTATCGATTGGTCTAACTGTGTTCTTTTGAAATTAAGTTGATCATTTGAACATTTATCGAGAAGCTGCCACAAATGTGATTGCTTGATATCGTAATTTCCGATTGGTAATTTTTTGCAATTTTTCATCGTTTTTAAAACAGAGACAATGAATGTTTATAAAGAAACCCAACAAATTCTTCTTAGTTGATTGGCATTGCGTTCTCACTCGACTTCTAATTTAAAAATAAAGAACATACTATCACGTTGGACTGTCACTGACTCTCAGTGGAAATGAGACTTCAAATTACATAGAAACGAAGTGACAGTCCAAAAATGATATGACTTTGAAACACCGTTCTTTTGCATTTTTGATTTGATAAAATGTTTGAGGTAATTAATTTCCATTATGAACGACACTTTTGAAAGTTAATGAATCACGAAAATAACATAAGCTAGAAACAAAGTAAATAAAACTCACACTGCAATTTTTTTTTATTATTCACTTTTTCATTCAGTAAATTCTCGATCTTCAGCCCAACCAACGACCAAATCAATTCAGTTCAAATACAAGCTAGAGCTTTTATTTAAACAAAAAAGATTTCATCTTATTTTATTATTCAAAATATCACAAAACGAATGTTTGTTTTCCATGAATTACGTTCGAATCAACCGAATGAAGACATCTGAATGTTTGTCCGAAGCAGTCTGAAATTGATTATTCTTGACAAGAGTCAAGAAAACGTTCACAACGTATGAACATTGAAAAAGCATCACCAAACTCAATATCGATTAAAGTAAATTTTTTGCAATTGGGTCGTGTGTGATGCAGTGAATTAAACTGGCTGCGTACATTCACACTATCGACGTTTGACATTTCATGTTCACTTGACAGTAAGCAAACAGCTCACACGAGTTTAGGGTGTTTAATTACTTCGTAAACGCAGTAAAAAATCAAATATTCCTATTTCCAGCTCCAACTGATCAATTTTCTCATACTTTTTCGTTATTTTCGTTATTGTTGCCTTTTAGTTAGGACATTCAAATCCCGATCACAATTTGTGACTTTTTAAAATCATTTACAATTTGTCGGAAATAAATGTCATTACCTGCAAGTCGTCCATGAAATCAAAGTTTATGGTAAGAAGAATAAACCATCTGTGAGTCAAACGCATTGAAACAATCCAAAAAGACATTTTTTATTACACATTGACATCAAATCATCTTATTTTATTTGGAAAATCTTGAAATCAATAATCAAATCAAATTTTGAATGTTGTGCAGTCAGAATGTGATTATGACGTTTTGACTCGTGAAATAAGGTTAAGACCTTTCATAAGCAGCATAGTTTGCGTTCAAAGACATGTTCATTGATGTTATGTGTTCGACTCTACAAATAATTCATTGTTGATTCTCGTTTCTCTTAAGCTTGCAAGTTGCAACAAAAAAAATTCTGGCTCAAATGAGATTGAACAATATGAATCAAGGTGAAAACGATAAAAGTCAGAGGCAGGAAGCTACAGTTGTCTCCGAACTATTGGCTTCATTTGGAAACGGGCGACAATTTGGGAATTCACTTGGCAATGATTTGGAACAGCAGCGGAATCAAACAATGTCAACATCTCGAATTTGGATGAGTTTTTGATTGATTTCACTTTATATAAATCATCATTCATCAGCTCATTTTGAATATCTAATGATTTTTGTGTAGTGAAACAAGAAGTGAATGAAACAATCGAAGTGGATGATGAAGTGGAAATCTTCAGTTCAATGGACAAAGAAGACAGCGGTGGATTGAGTGGAATGCAATTACGTGAAATCAAAACTGAATGTCAAAATGAAAACGACAATGAAATTGAGTCGAATACATCGAAGAATGAGGACAATGGTGAAAAGAAGAGTGATGAGGTTTTCGTCAAAAATGAGATCGATGATGATTGGCTCGAGCCCAAGCAGGAGGTGATCGACGAAAATATTCCAATAAGAACATTCGATCCAAATAGCGACTCAACCAACAATAGATACATTCAAGTGAACGATTCCAAATCTTCCGTGGGATCAAAAGTTAGCATGAATACATCCAAAGCTGATTTGTCGATAGATCAAGAGTGCAACGAGGTGCGTATCAAAGAAGAGTTCGATATCGAACCAAAACAAGAAATGATTGGCGAAGACATTCCGAACAGAAGATTTGATCCAAACGATGTCTCTTCGAATGGTGGATACAGAACAAATGATGATGCCGCAAATGAAAATAGTGCTGGATCATAGCCCGAGCCTTAACTCATATTTTGCATAAATTTAGGTGATTTTTGCCTAAAATCAGGCTTTAGTCCATTTTTTTGTGCATAACATCTGGCGATGATACAGTTAATGTTCAAACCATTGCTTTGAATTCCAAAGCAACGACGTACACCGCGGCTTACACTGTTCTGCCGAATAGGTGTCACTAAGAGTCAAAATTCTCATAAGGCTCTGGCTATGTGCTGGATCGTCTTTGCGACTGACAGAAAGAGGCAAGGAGAAACCATCATGTTCAAAAAATGCGAAGCGATTCAATTGTAAGCTTTGTGAATATGGAACAGATCAGAAAGGACATTTCAATGTGCATATGCGAATGCATACAAAT
Source organism: Aphidoletes aphidimyza (assembly GCA_030463065.1). Lineage (NCBI taxonomy): Eukaryota > Metazoa > Arthropoda > Insecta > Diptera > Cecidomyiidae > Aphidoletes > Aphidoletes aphidimyza. Next base: position 41,225,110 of record CM059999.1, read on the forward strand.
GAGAAACCCTTTCGATGCAGTCGTTGTTCAAAACGCTTCACACAGTTGTGGAACCTAAAAAAACACGAGACGACGCATAAAGATGAATTTCCGTTCCATTGCTCGATTTGTTTCCGTGGATTTTATCGAAAGAATGAAAAAGAGGCGCACGAAAAGAACTGCAGAGATCGTAGCTATGAATGCTATGTTTGTAGGTATTTCACCCAGAAGAGAGATTTGGTTATACACATGCGAACGCACACAGGAAATAAGCCATATCGATGCGACCATTGCTCCAAAGACTTCACAATGTTGCGCAATCTCAAACGACACGTGACAACTCACAAGGAAAAAAGTCTTCCGTTTCATTGTAAAGGCTGTTTTCGCAGATTTTCAAAGGAGAATGAAAAGGAAGTTCATGAAAAAGTCTGTCGACATCGTCGATACGAATGTGACATCTGCAAGAAATATGTCACTGCTAATAAAACTCACATGGAAAAACACATGCGAGTTCACTCGGGTGAAAAACCATTTCGCTGCGAGATTTGCATGAAATGCTTCACTCAAAAAGGCAATCTTAAGCGACACTTGAACAACTTTCACAACAGACGCAACCTGTAAATATTGTGAATCAAACACGAAAATAGAAATGAAATTGAAAATTCTTTGTTAAAACTACACACGAATATAATTACACCTGAATTAAATTTAGTGATTCGATTTGGTTTGATTCAGATCGTCAATAATAATGATCAATCATACTAAACTGTAACCGAGCCGTCTGAATAGATGTCTCGAATCAGTTCATTTTCATTTTACCATTTAGTAAATGATCAGAAATCAAAGAAAGAATAATTACACACACAAAATCGAATTTTATTTGAGGACAATGAATTCACAGTCCCGAAAATTGAATGTAAGTTACAATTGTTTACACCGAAAATGCGAAATAAAACCGTCCAAAACCAAAGGATTTGAATTTCTTTTGTAATTTATTGAAACAAACATTTCAATGACCACAACAAATGAACCGATGCGAATAAATGAGCAGAAGAGAATCGTGCTAAGTCTCTTTTACTTTTCCGCACACCACGTGATGCGTAAAAGTATTGCGATTGGCCCAAATGTTGGAAACCCCAAAAATGAGTTTTCTATAAGTTTGGAACCCATAGGAATGCAGTGGAACCGTTTTTAGCTCATGTTGATGTGGGGCTGTGGCACGTTGTCCGCCGTCCGTTGTCCGGTGTCACGTTTTTTGTTACCACGATAGCTCAAAAACGACTCCACCGATCGGTTTCAAATTTTCACCATTGTTTGGAAATTATTAGACTTAGATCCCATTAAATTTTGAGCAATATTGGTATAGCCGTTTTGGCGCGTCATGCTCTCAAGTGAATATACGTTTATTGCCCTGAAAATGCCATTTTTTAACGAAATTACCACAAATAAGCCTACTGAATGTTTTTCGCGAGCCTATATGGCTTTCCTGGGCCAAACTATATTAGTTCTGAGATTCCTAAATACAATCATTCCATCTTTGATGTGAAATTTCTCAAATTTGCAGCCAAAATAGACGAAATTCATAAAATTCGTACACGTACGCCATACGCAAATCTGTTTATCAATTTACGCTCAAATCCAATCTTTGACTCGTGGACCACTATCAAAAATGGTTTGGACTTCATAGCACTAAGATTCCATCCAATTTTGAGCAGTATTGTAGTAGTCGTTGAGGCGCATGACTGACTCAAGCGAATGTGGCTATTTTGCTTGAAAATTCAATTTAATATGGAAAGTACCGCGAATATACGTACTAAATGTATTCCGCGGGTCCTTTTGACTTTTCTGAGGCAAATTATTATGGTTCTGAGATTTATAAATACAATCATTCCATATATGTGGTCATACAATAGATTGGATTCAGAAAATAGGTGGAACCACCGATTTTTGACTCACTGCTCCGAACCCCTATAAACTGCTTATTTTGTAGAAAAAATGGTCTAAATGAAATTTGAGGCCGATTGGATGACGTTTTCTTGTAATTTCACTATGTTTACTTTCACATTAAAACTAATTTTACAAATCACTTGATGGTCAAAAGTGCGGAAAAGTAAGCCTTACGTATGTAAGCCCATTTATTTTTTAAATAAGCTAGTGCTTACGTTAGCTATAATCATGTCATCATTTTAAACGAATTTTTAATTGCATATTTGGATTTTTGTCCCCTTGAGAGAAAATTGTAATGCCAAACAAGGAAGTGTTCATATTTTGATTGGCATCCAATTAACACTAATAGTATTTTCAAAGTACTACTTTGAAACGTACAATAAAGGATACAACATTTCTATGAAGCATGTCATGAAGAACGTGCCAAAGCAGTCGAAATAATAATGCAGTGCAAGTTCTTGGAATCAAATGGAACTGTATAATTGAGAATCATCTGGAAATGGAGCGTTAATGAAATGGTTGAACTCAAACATTCATTTTGTTTATATTCGTACATTTGGAGACATAAAGTCGATCGTTTGCACTTACATTTGTTCCTGGGAAAGATTCTTTGTAAACTTTAATTCAAATCAAGCCCACGAAACGTGTTATTTGTTCGACAAAAACACAGAAATTTTGGAGCCAGCGAGAAAGATATATCAAAACACATAGCATTCAGTCCAATTAAACATAGCATCAACCTCTGTAATTATATTTCACCCAATAAACAGTTTCAATTAAATAAACGCCATTGCGTCTAGTTTCTAGCTGCTCGATAGCAATATATAACGAATGTAACACTTGTCACTTGCATTCATTCAAATCGTTTAAATTGACGGTGTCGAAAAAAGTGAAAAAAAACACACTTGCAAAATGCTCGAAACAGAATTTTCCACTTGGTTTGGTTTTATACTGACAAAAAACAGTCAAGTGCATTCAAAATCATTGGCTTTTAGCTATTTGACACGATTCTTTGTGCTTTTGCTGTTCTTACCCAACGTAAGTTTTAATTAATTTGAGGAAAACATTTCGTTGTCCTCTGCATGAAATTAGATTTTTGAGATATTTCCCTTTCCTCTCCAGGCCATTATGTTCTATCGAAGTGCATTTGTTGCTTTTGATATTGATTCAGCGTTGGAAAGTTTACTGTTTGTTTCAACTCACTTCATAATCAACACTCAATTGTACTGTTGCATACTCAATGCTCCTTTGCTTCGTGCCCTGTCTTCATCCTTGATGGATGAAATTGATCAAAGTGATTACTTTTGCTATGACTTTTAAAAATCGGTAACTGTTTAACTTAACTAAAATTGCGATAAAAAACAAATTACTCTGTTTCAGGATTGAAAACTAATTCAGCTGAATATCATTTAAAAATGGAGCGAATTTATTTTTTAATGCGAAAATGGTTTTTAATCTTGTTATTTGTATCAACGTTAACAATCATAGTGCCACCAATTTGCATTTGCTTTTATCAATTTCACACAAATGATGAAATGACACGTGAAATGTGGGAATTACCAATGAAAATTTCGTAAATATGAACAAATCATGTATAAATTTTAAATGAAAATTCCGATTATAACACTCTTTTTTACAGGCTTCCATTTAAAATTGATACGATGCCCGTTTATTTAGTGGTGTTTATTGTAACAGCTTTTAGTATATGGGCAATGGTGATTGGCAAAACAATTACAGCGGAAGTATTCTATCGATATGGACTTCATTTGCTCGCTCGATGTCATCATTTGCAAAGCTGTTTGAAAGATTTTACTAATCTACGTCTGTAAGCTAATCTTCAACTTGGAGTTTTTCACGTGTTTTTTTGTGTGTTGAAAATCGACATTAACCTTAGGTTCTCAGTTTTCAGTGAGAATATCTCACCAAGCATTCAGGGGGTCCTAGGTCTTCAGTTCTCCAATATTTAACTCACCACGGTCACGATGACCTTTTATGGTCATCAACTTTTTATCAAAAAATGTCAAGAATTCTTTGTTGCCAAAGAAATTTTCCGGCTTACTGCCATAGATTGTCAGGGAGGGGGGATTACCCCGCCTCCTTTAAGCCTCCTGAGGCTTCAGAATCTTGTATTACCCCTTTACATTTTGAAATCATTTTTCATTACCCCTTTACAAATTTGAGGACACTTTCGGGACTCTTAGTACCCTCTGAATTTCCAAGGCAGCGAATCTATGCTTACCGCTGCCTCCTGAAAACCTTTTTCTTGAGAGAACTTATGACATTAGCAGTGATGACAGATAGGCAGTCAAATTGACTAGCAAGCATGTGCTGCATATGCCGAGCGGCTGTGTGCAGAGCGAGAGAATCATAGCGACACGCTTACCCTCTCTTTCTTTCAAATTGTTTTGTCGCACTTTGCACACAGTTTGGCTGTGTTGTATAGACATCCTCCCTACACACGGTTGTATATACATTTGCAACACTGATTATTATTAGCTTCAATTTAATGCACTATTATTATCTCAAATCAAATCAATGTTTAGCTATGAAAACAGGCCATCCTGGGAATACCAATACCGAGTAAAAATCCAAATTAAAGAAGTCATCAATGTTCATCAAAACCTGTTCGAGTATAAAATCAGCTGCATACAGTTTAATTTTTTCGTTTGGAGAATTAACAACATGCATATATTTCTTATTGTAGCTTCTTTCAACGCTATTCATCAGTGGCCAGAGGTATTATATTCTTCGAATTTACAACGATGATCGTTTTATTAGCGGCCGCCGGAAGTGCAATGGTTATAAGAGTAAATAGAAACGATTTTTGGTCCGATATCAGCTAGTAGTTGACCTTGAGCAGGGAAGCTCACATGAGCGTTGACTTATATGTCTGACTGAAATTGCTCCTTCATTCATTGTTCTAATTCTTCATTCAAAGTATTTGTTGCTCTTTTCAGCCGGCTTCTAACGGTGATTTGAATTCGATAAAGTTCAATTTCGTTGTATTAAGTGCTGTTTGTTCAATGTTTATTTCCTCACAAATGGGCAATGAAGTATCGTACGAGGTGAGCATTACAAGAACTTTGAATGAAAGCACAAAAACAAATGGACTAAATCAATCATTGTTGACCGACTTTAGAACTCTTTAGATTTGGTTGAATGGAAACTAAAATTGATTATAATTATTTAATCATAATTATGAATTACAGTTGGCTCAAATATCAACCAGCGTCTACTCAATTGGATGGGAATGTTTGCCGATCAACATAAGAAAGGATTTGAACGTGTTATTGATGGTTACTCAACGACCACGATATCTATCTGGTTATGGTTTGGTTAGATGTGACCTCAACACATTCGTTCAGGTGTGATAATGTTACCAATGCAACAATCTATCATTTAATACTTTGGTAAATCGTTTTAAAATCATCTGCAATTTTCATTTTAGACCGTCAAAACGGTTTTTTCGATGATTTTGATAGTGAAGGAGATCTAATTTAGATCATCTGAAGCGGTGACGATGTGTTTGAATCGTCAGATAGACCTGGAGTCCCTGTTTCAGTTGCTACTTTATCGCTTACAAATCCATAATATTTTGGTATTTCATCGAAAATCAACGAATCACCAGACTGATTCATGCTAAAACAATTTTAAAAGCTTTTATTGCACCCTAAAATAGTATAACACCCATTCGCTACTTAGTTACTTACGTCTACTGTAAATTCATCAACAGATGCACAATTTTTCGTTTAATTAAACAGAAGAAACGAATGATTCACTCATAATAAGCTGAAAAAAAAGAGCCAACTATAAATGAATCTTAGTCATATCGTTTAATAACAGAAATAAATATTTCGTGTCTCATCAATTGAAAATGATTTGGTTTTTTTCCTTTCAGCCAACACTGCGGCTGGCAGCACAAAACTATCTCAAGCGAATGCAATAAAAAAGAAGAGAAAAAAAAAGTTGTTAATTTGTATAAATTAGCATGTTAACACACTAATTTGGGCTTTTGTTCGGCACATTTTTAACAACTGCGCCATCAATCCAGCACCTGTTGTGAAATGCGTCACATTGCAGCTTTAAATAGTTCCGACCGAATAACTGTGGTAACCATTTATGGAGCATCCGTTGAGCGGTTAACACAACATATTTTTTGTTTGAATTGTGAGAGAGAAAAAAAATCGCGTACTACATAAGCAAATAGACTTGAAATCTGTGAGCTTAAGTGACGAAATCAAAACAAACATAGTAGAAAACTACAGCAGAAATAGTGTTGTTGAAGTCAAATTTGTTGGTGGAAAAGTTGAAAGATGTTTTCGTGGAAAATTTTGTGCTTTTTTATCGTTGCCATTGCTGTTGCATTTTCACATGGCAATCCATTGAACAGAAAAACTGACACAAATAATGCTGAACTTCGAAATCGAGATGATTCCGTTTCAAATCCATCGCCACGAATCGGACGACAGGGATTCTTTGATTACTTTTCATATCCATATGATTCGTATAGATCACCTTACTATCCAGACTATTTTGGTTCATATCCTGATCCATCGGCCTATAATCCACAGCCAAGCAATAATCAACGCGCTCAATATCCATCCCGAAAGAAGTACAACCAACGAAGAAAACAATTCGAAGCAACAACACAACGATGGACCGTCTGGGATTTGGCGAGAAAATGAAGTGAAAGCTCAGGGTTTTTGGTTTGTCTTTAGACAATTTTGCAACAATAAAATAACGGCATTCTAACACAAACAAATCGCACTCTATTGAAGCGAATGTCGTTTGGTGAACTTTTTTATCAAAACGTTGGCAAATGCATCGACTAAATCGATTTTTTACCCTCAAAACCATCTTGCGGTAGATTTTTTGTTATTTTAACAACAACAACAAATCAAAGCTCACAAAAAAGACACAGTCTTATAAATTAACACATTTTCTTTTCGTTTCACACGATTCGATTGACATATTTATTTTTATTGTTTCATCATCATTTGATTTCATTGTAATTTGATTAGATTTTCATTTGGTTTCATCATAAATTCGACGATTTCTATTGAAATGTCATTCATTCACCTCTCCGTCACCTTTATTGTGTCCAATTTTATTGAATTTATTTCATGAAATTATTATTGTTTAGATATTAAGAAATCGTGATCTGTTGAATTTTATTTATGCTTATAATTTAATTAAAATCTGTTGCAAAATAAACGATTTGCAATGTTGACTTACGATTCTTCTTTTGATTTACGTTTTGGATTTCTCAACGTTTTATTGTTAATAAATTATTTTTATCGTATTACAATTACCATTCGAAGATAAGACATTATGTGTTATTGTTTAAAAACAAATAAACAAAGGTTAGAACAAACAACAACAGAAACGTTTTTTTGTTCGATGTGTCTTGATTTCTGAAGTAAAACATTTAGTTTTGACGACCAACAGAGCAATGACATGCTTGTTCTTCTTTATGGATTTTTCAACAATAAATGCAATATGGATCTCGTAAACTGAGTTTTCAGTGAAAATCTGTGACATTTTGTTAATAAATATAATGTTCCACATCTAGTGAACAGAAATGACCATTTTGAGTTTATCTTCTTCAATATCATTGTGAATATTTCATAAATTATGACTCATAGTTTATGTGTAGAGCACACAGATTGAAACCTCTTTACATCCAGTTGCTACTAGCGAAGGTAGAAAAATATCATTGGTATGATTTTAATACTTTTGACACAGCGAAATGAAGAGAAGCCAACTTATATGAAAATCATAAGGATAAATATTTGAAAATGTAGTTAAGTAAATGAATTTCAGGTGATTTCAAAGAGCTCCCTGTAATCAATGAAACAAAGCAGTACTTTGTGGATACGTTAAAAAATGATAGAGCTTTTGACTTTTCTTACTGTCAATTATGTTATACGATGGATGAAACTGATACAACTGAGAAATAGAGAACCTTTCTCTTTATAGAGAGAACTATAGTTATTCTTATTGTTCAAAATTTTAGATTGAATTTTGTGAAAGGAATCAGTGGCCTCAGGGACTGTCTTGTCTGTCTGTCCGAAAAGGTCCGAAAGTGTCCGAAACAAAAACAATTTTTACCACGAAATTCGATAATTTTATTTTATTTTGATTTGGTCCAACTGCCAACTCTACGCACAATTCCAAAAAAACAAAGAACATGCTATCACGTTGGACTGTCACTGAGTCTCAGTGGAAATGAGACTTCAAATTACATAGAAACGAAGTGACAGTCCAAAAATGATATAACTTTGAAACACTGTTCTTTGTCTCGGCCTTTAGAGGAATGCAAATTCCTTTGTGATATTAAGTAACTAAGGATAGCTCGGTTAGATACGAAACATTTTAGAGTTAATGGATATGAGAATATATTACTGAAACTATATGATTTAGTAAATTTACCTACCAATTTACTTTATTCCGAAACACTCCGAGATGTGCAACACGTTAAACGAATTTCACACTGATACACCCACACCTATGGAAAACCCGATAAACAATGACAAGATTAAAGTACATTTGTAAAATGAACAAAATGAATATTCAACATCTTTGCTTTAAATTAAGAAAAGTATAACCAAGTGTAACGCAAAAATAGTATAAATTCGTCATGCGAAAACATGATGATATTTCACACTAGTTAAAATCAGCAAAAACTAGTCATCTATGAATAACCCCATTATATTTTTAGTTAGTCATAGACCATGCCATTTATTGTGTTGATCATGTTTTGTGTAGATTCCATTTGGAATGTAAACAATTGAAGTGCATCTTGTACCTCAGCCGAACAAATTGTTGTAACTGAAGTAGACACAATGTATTAGACACTGTCTAACAAGCATTTTAGCGTCATTGTACAATGATGTCAATAAGTAGCATGTTGGAATACTACCAAAGGCGTCAACATGTTTTCAGAAGAAAGAAAAAAGTCTTCATATTTTGTTTACCATAAGCATTTCATAGCCATAGAGTAGTTTTCTATATTTATTGCACAGTAGAAAGTAATCAAATGGAAACAGTGAAAGTTGAATCTCACCACAGTTGCAATTGAATATTTGTCACAGTGAACAAAAAAAAGAAAACAGATTCGTATTAACAAGTCACAATGAAATGTATCATTAAATCGTCCAAAAGGCGTTCGAAGCAAATTTTCCAGTTGGACGTGCGATTGAAGTTACTAATTATCTGGTCATGAATTTCAAAATAAAACATCTGTGCATAAAGTGTGCTTGATAAAGACTCCGTCGAAATGAACACACCATGTGTGCGAGTGTGTGTTTTTGTCTCTTATTACATCAATTCATTATCATTAAAAGTGCTACAGTGATTAGCACATTTCAATTGATTGAACAATGCACAATTCATTAGTGAATATCGTCAACAGGTGAACAGGCTAAAAGCCGCCTCTATCCAACGGAAATAAATGCACACCCGAAATGAATGCGTATTTTTTTTCCACCATTTAAACTTTCAGTTTGTTCTGAAACGTGTTAAATGCAATTTATTTATTTTGCATTCCATGAAATCGATATTTTCGTTTCAAATTAATAGAAAAAAAAAACAGAAACAATATTATAAGCACATTTTTATTGTTCGATTAACTGATGTCCGAGAAATTGACATCTGTTCACTAAAACTGTGATCGTAAACTTAACACCTTTTAAAATGGACTCGGTTTGGCGACAATTTTATTAGCGCTAATTTTCATCAATTAAACAAAATAATAGGCCGAAATAGGTGTAATGATTTTGACTTGATTAGTTTAACAAATTTATCTATTTTTTGTCGCGCTTGATAGGTACGTGCGTGTTATTCTCACAAGCCAACGCCAATTCCCATTGATATTGGGTGTATGCATATGACTCCATCGTTTTTCAAAAGATGTCGCCACCAACAGATGTTTGTGTCAAATGTCAAATTTGAAATGTCAATTTGAAGCTTTGGCATTTGTCAACAAATGTGCATCATTAAATTTTTTCATTTTTATACGCATCATATATTTTACTGTGCTCAAAAATGTCCGAATTCGTGCCAGGAAAACACCATTTGCGGGAAGTTTTGCTTCATTACTTTATTGCAAAGAAATCAGCCGCTGAAAGTTATCGCATTCTGGTAGAAGTTTATGGGCAGTATGCTCTAGCTGAATCAAGTGTTCGTGAGTGGTTTCGACGCTTCAAAACTAATGATTTTGACGTAAACGACAAAGACCATGGAAAACCACCAAAAAAGTTTGAAGATGAATTACTCAGTGAAGATTCGTGTCAAACGCAAGAAGAGCTTGCAGAATCATTGGGAGTTGACCAAGCAACAATTTCCAATACAATTTCCAATTTTTTCACAATAAATGATTAAACAAAAAAAAACGATGGAGTCATATGCATACACCTAATATAAAGAGGCAAATAGATTAAAATTGAGACTGATTTATTATATTTTGTGACCCAAATAGCCAATTTTAAAATTAGTTTATTGGATAGCACAATTACTGCTTAACGTCACTCCTGGCGTCACTCATATCTCTTTTTTTTTCTTTAAATTAACGAAAGCCCACTAATTCATCGTGATGATCGTGATGACTGTAACAAAGCTGTCCAAAACCTTATCTAATCGCACTAATTCACTGAACAAACGATCGTACGATTGATAACGATTACAATGAAATGGATTTATCAGCTTCGATATTTTGACGCCATAGATTTATAGCATGAATCAGAGAGTAAAAATTGCAATTTTTAAGAGGATCCGGAAATACCATGAAAATGTGTTTTGAAGATCCGAAACCGGTTGTTAGGAAAAAAAAATTAAGAAAAATACAAAAATCAAAATTTATTGAAAGCACATTGAAATTTTGTTTTTTGGGTATTAATATCATCTGTTGAACTTTCATCTTCAGCTGCTTCAAATATTCCTTTTAAGTATGGAGCCTGCGTTGCTCTCTTTGCAATATTTTTTCGACGTCTGCCGAATGCGCTGTTCAAGCGTAAATACGACTTAATGTTTTATCAAAATCTCTTATATGTAGTTTTATAATTGAGTTTTTGGCAATTGTTTGGATGTTATCTCCAACATCACCATTGAGCTTCACCGAAACGTTTGACCAATCAATTCACTAAATTGCAAATGTAATAACGGCACGTCAAGATCGGAAGCAAACAGCTGAACATCTAATAACAAGTCAAAACACTTAATTTAAGAATGATAATAACTCTCAAAAAGAGTCGTGACTCTTTTCTTAGGGCTGGTTTTTGCTTTGCTTTGCGATACATTTGGAAATTTTCGGAGCTTGTTTTGATGCAAGGTGCGAAATTTGAGGAAATATTTGAATAATAACTACGAAGAGCACGATTTTATTCTCCCAGAAGGCGTATTTTTGCATATATTCTCCATGGAAAAATATTCTACTCCTTTTTCCCCCATGGAGGAATATTTATATAGAAATGTCAATATATTTTTACTGTTTTCAAACCGATTCAGCAACAGTGTTTAGAATGTGCATTATTCTCCCAAGAGGAATCAATTCTCCAAATATTCCTCCAATGAGAAAAAAAAAATTGCAGAAATTAGCCCCCAGGAGGAATGAAATGATACACTTTGTGTTTGCTGAGTATAGTTTTGATTGAATACGTGAAGGTCAAAATGGTGGAACGACAAGACTACGAGCCCTAAAAACGCTATGTAGATAACATAGCCAAACATTTCAAACCCAATTTGCATCGAATCAATCACTTAAGCAGATAAATGTTGAATGAAAAAAACCCATTGTAATCGCTTTATCTTTATCACTACATTTGATTAGATATCCAAAGATAGAATATCACGATGGAATAAAAATGTCAGTTTCGCAAAACGTCAGCTAGTTCAATAGAGATTCAGTTAGTTCGTTGTACTATCAAAATTATTGTTAAAAATGTCTGATTCCTTAGTAGAAATAAACCGAAAGGATTGGCCAATCCTCAAGAATTTGTACAACAAAAATAACCCAACAAGTGATATTGCTTACATGATCATCGACAATTATATTCGATGGCTTGAACAAGACTCAAATCTCAAACACATCAAATTTTACTGTTTAAACGGGAGCTTAACGCATGGAACTTTTATTGTGATCGTAAGTTATTTGAATGCGAACTTTTGTCTTTTGAAAAAACTGAAAATTCAAACTCTTTATTTTAGGATCGGTGTGCAGCGTATGCAAATACACTGAGTGAATCAACTGACGAACTCTTTCGATTGTTATTTTTAGTGGATTTTTCGAAAGGAATGTTCTTCAACTGCCTTGGTGAACGCATTGCATCAGTTATTTGTGATGTCTTTAAGCAAAAAAATATCGAAATCCTTTACAAGGGTTGTCATTTGCTTTATCACTTACCAAAAGAGGATGCATTGAAGTTCAGTGAACAGTAAGTTATATCATTCGAATAAATTTAAACAAATCTGTTTTATTTTTGATTGTGATGAAAATTTTATGTTGAAATTTGCTTAGATCCACCGATGGTATTGAATTAAGGAGAGTAACAAAGAGCTCTGATATTGAAAAAGCGTATTCAGTTTGGCCATTTGCCAGTCAAACCTCAATACAATACCTTGAACGTGCCGCTAAGTACAGTCTTAATGTTGGCGCCTTTAACGCCGATGGGACTCTCGTTTCATGGATTTTCCGGTAACTAACATAACATAAAATGAACGTTTGATTGATGCGTACTGTATATTCAAGGAAAAATTATTATGGTTGTACTTTAGATTTCCAAGTGGATTGATCATGGCATTACAGACTGACGCAGATTACTATGGCCATGGATATGCAAAACTTGTGACAAAAGTCATGTCAAAGAAAATTGCCGAAATGGGGCATGAAGTTTATGCTGGAATACATGAGGGAAATGCTGCATCGAAAAGTCTTTTTCAAAAACTTGGATTTAGTCTAGTATCGAACGTTTATTCAGTTTCCATAAAAATTCAATGGTCTGAAGACGATGAATAGAATATTCAGTAATTTTGAATTCCATTTCACACATGTTTTGAAGTGATCTATTGCACCTTGTGATGAAATAAAAAGTTGAAACAACAAATATTTGTTTTAATACCACTTAGGCACTTGAAATTGGAACCATCGATCAGAATGAAGAAGATTTACTTACGGTTTATGTCACTGGCGTAAATAGGGGGGAATTTTGGGGTTTACAGCCACTTTTAGACGGTTTTTTTCAAACCAAATTAGTAGTTTTCCAAACGACTGTTCGCTCAATCGTTTTATTTTCACACGGGATTCCATGTCAAGACAATTGCGTTGATAAAGTTGACGGCAAACACATTTTGTGCGTTATCTTTTAATATTTGTCATGTTCAAACACAGACAGCCACAAAAGATAATGGCATTTAATTCCATATCTCGAGAGTGATTTTGTTGAAAAAAAAAAAACGAAAATAAAATTATGTCAATCAGTTGTTTATCGTGTCGCTTCTCGATAGGTTCATTGTAATTGTGTGCGAGTTTTTAGCTGTAGTTCAAAATTTGTTAAAAAATTCAATAGTATGGGTGACCAACTAACGGAAATCGATAGAAAAGATTTGCCAATTCTCAGAGATTTGTATAAATCTTCGAATAATTCAGACAGTTACGCGGCATATGTTACGATTGATAACTACATTCGAATATTTCAAGAAGATTCAAGCGTGAAAAATATTCAATTTTACTGTTTGAATGGTGATTTTTCACGCGGAACTTTTGTGGTCACTGTAAGTTTGACTGAAATCTCTTAACGGAACGACTTTCATTAGCTAGACAAGTTTTGAAACAATGAATTCAAATACAATTTGGTATTTTTAGGATCTTGTAACTGCACATGCAGACACATTGAATGAATCGACTGATGAACTACATCGATTGTTGTGTCTGCTCGATTATTCCAAAGGTTATTTCTTCAAGAGTCTCCACAGTCGAGTGGCATCGGTGGTCACGGAAGTGATTAAACAACAAAATTTGGAACTTTTTGCTGATTTATGTAATTTGAACTATTTCTTGACCAAGGAAACCGCATTGCAATTTGATGTTCAGTAAGAAAATAGAAGAAAAAAAACTGTGAAATTCTGGATTTCAATGAATTCGAAAAAAAAAATTATATATTGTTTTCAAATATTCCCAACCTTAGACCTCCAAATGGAATTGAATTGCGGCCATTGACAAAACGATCCGACATAGAAAAAGCGTATTCGGCATGGCCAGGTAATTGTTTAACTGCAATTCAGTTTTTGATGCGTTCAGCCAAATACAATCCTAATATTGGAGCATTCAAGGAGGATGGAACTCTCGTTGCATGGGTTTTCCGGTATGTAAAATGTGAATGGAATTTTACATGACTTTTGTTTTCATATGAATCAAATGATTTTGTTTAATGGTACAAATGTCTATAGAATGAGCACCGGATTACTGTTGGCCTTACAAACGGACAAAGAGCATTACAACCACGGATATGGATCACTTGTTGTTAAAGCAATTTCAAAACAAATCGCTCAAATGGGACATGATATTCATGCCGGTATTAATGTAGATAATACACCATCTAGAGCTCTATTTGAAAAGCTTGGATTTAAAGCGATTCGAAAAGTGCATTGGATCAGCACAAAATTCAATTGGAACAATGCTGATGAAACTCCGTTGACTGTTTAAACTTGCCGCCAACTCTACACTGCATCAAATTCTATTCATGCTTGAGTTTTGTGGCGTTGGAGGATTCAACTGAATGTTCTCAAAACACATTTGTTTTGTTTTGTTGATTATAAGTGGTTTCATTGGTTTTACTTCCGATTTTTTACACAAATTTCTTTCGATTGATGATTCAAATAAATGGACGTTTGAACATGTACGTCCCGTTTGTTATTATTTTGGCTTTTCTATCTGTTCTTTAGTATAGAACTGAAAAATGTCAGACGCCAAGATTCTTTTACCTGTCATGAATGTTTTGGGTTTTGGAGCCCCCGAGTTGGCATCTTAGGTGCTCACTGCCCACTTGGGTGCTCCAAATCCATCAATATACACCAAAGAGCCAAGGTGCCCGCAAAATTCACTAGCACTTCTTTACTGTTGTGTGGTTTCTGATGAGCGCCTAGGTGTTTGCCCCATATTAATACGCTGATTTTATATCCAGCGCCTATACGTATAGCGCCCAACTCGCGTTCAGTTTCTGGTCAAGTCAGATCATTCAAAATAAATCTCTGTTTGGTTGTACACAAATCTCAATAAACTGCGGTCGGTGTATAGAATACATACTTTAGATTTGAGCATATAAGAAATAAACAGCGTTATCATGAATGGCTTTGAGTGACTGAAACCACTTAATTCAAGTTCGCCTTGTTTAATCGCAGTTTTCTATTGATAAGAATGAACATTAATTTAGTTTCCCATTCTGTTTGTTAAATGAATAAAAAAAGAACTAAATAAACAAATGAACATTTCAGTGAATGATAACGATTGCACTGACACAATTCATTAACAACAATCAACCGTGATCATGATCAATGATCACTAAACTAGAGACATTTGTGTATGTTTTATCGATGAAACAATAAACGATATTCAAGAGTTTTAAACAGATGCATTTGTCATAGATCCAGATTTTTCCGTGAATCCATGAACGTAAAACTTGTATTTGATCATTCATATTGAATGGATTGCTAACATCTATATCTTTGACCTATTTAGGCAGACGGTGAAAGAGTCTCTTAAATTTTTGTATCATTTGACAGATTTACTTGACATGTGACAAATGCACTAAAATGTTGGTGTTGGCGATATTGTACTTTGCTACATATTAAGTGCATTTGTCACACGTCAAGTACATCTGTCAAATGATACGAATGTTTGTTCCTTAACTGAAGAGATTCTTTGACAAATAAATAAATAATTGACCAAAATCGATTAAGCTGAATTTGCGGTAAACAATCCGGATTTACTATCATCTATCCAAAGTTATGAGCACTTACGCCCGCTTTCAATAACACCAGATTTGAATTTGTATTCAAGCACTTACGGTGGCCGCTAAAATGATTTGCTTGAGTCATGATGATGTCTGATTTCTCTCTCTTTTCTTTATCTGCATGTTGTAAATAAACCCGAAAAGATAAGTGATCTTGTATTTGATAAACCAAATCTGCTTTAATTTCAATATTCACAAAGAATCCACACAACCAGATTAATTAGAATTGAATTAATGGTAAAAAAAGGCTTGTATCAATGAATATGATTACATATGATACATTGTAGAAAACAGCTAATAGCCATGGGGATAAACACAATTGAACACTAGCATTTATTAGGGAAATTGACCTCCGCTTCTATGCATACTTGCGCAGTAGGAAAGGGTGGTTATCTTTTACCCCATCTCATCTCGGGATTGGGGCCTTCAGGTCATTGAAACTAAACTAAAACTAGATTGAATCGGTTTTTGAGATGAGGATCTAAAAGAAAAGGTCATTAATTTTGAAATGAAAGGAAACTCTTAGATTTTGGATTTCCAAGCCCAAACTTCCTTCTGACCAATTTCAAAATACCTCGTCCCTTGGAATCTTTGACCTCGTGCTGCTTCTGTGTATTTCTTACGGAAATTCGGTTTGTTTATCAGAGCATCAACAACAACAAATTAGATTTTCAACAGGGGTTCAATGGGTCAAAGATTTTTAGATGCTGTTAAGCTGAATTCATGCATGAATTGGCCATCCAAGTCGATTCCTCAAAAAAAATTAACGGTTTTCAAATCCGTGTCTTCCCCCTAGCTAATGCAGCTGATGTAATTACTTTTCAAAATCTTATCTGTTTCTATTTACAACTTGAAAATGTTAAAAATGAAACTGTTCATGACTTGACAATTCAATGTAATCAAATAGAGTGAACTTTATAACAGGGAAGTCTAAAAAAATCTATAGAATAAAAGCTTTTGGATCGTTACATTTTTCAGTCAAATCTATTCAACGGTTTGAAAATAGTCCATAAATTAAGTGTTGCTATTTCAAATTTTTAAAATAAATTCATTTGGTGATTGAATATGACGGATCAATTAACGGAAATCAATCGAGCTGATTTGCCACTTCTAAGGGATCTGTATAAAACATCAGATGGAGCAAAAAGTTCCATAGCATTCGTCACTATAAAAACCTATATTCACTGGTTTCAACAAGATTCAGCCATAAATGATATCAAATTTTACTGTTTGAATGGTGATTTTTCGCGTGGAACATTTGTTGTTGTCGTGAGTGTTAATTGACATTGGTGGAAATTTTGCATAAAGTCAAATATAGAATAAATTAATGTGCAATTTACTGTGGCTAGGATCGTGCTATAGCGCATGCGGATACCTTGAATGAATCAACCGATGAACTACTTCGATTGCTGGTTTTGCTCGATTATTCTAAAGGGTATTTTTTTGTCAGTCTCAATGATCGTGTTGCACCAATTGTTCACGAAGCTCTCAAGCAGAAAAGTGTTGAGATCCTGATCAGTGATTGGAATCTGAACTTTTATCTGCCAAAAGAGAAGGGCTTGGCGTTTAATATTCAGTAAGTGACAATCGTCGTCGCAAGTGATTAAATATTTTGAATTAATTGTTGATTTTTTTAGACCTCCAGAGGGAATTGAATTGAAGCCATTGACAAAGCGATCTGATATAGAAAAAGCGTACTCGGCGTGGCCAGTTGGTTGCCGGAGTTCAATTCATCTACTGGATCGTGTCGCGAAATACAATCCAAGCGTTGGTGCATTCACAAAAGATGGAACTCTCGTTGCTTGGGTGTTTCGGTACGTAAATTTAATGAAATTTTTAATATTCACGGTGATTTGAATCACACATCACCTCATCATTGAGGAAAACAATGAAGTCTATCGCCAAAAATGGAAAATATCACCAATCATCCTCAAAAGTTTTTCCTAGGGGGAAATAACTATGTATAATATATACAATATCTGCATCTATTGACGTTCATTTACAAGCACTTTTGCATAGTATATGTATAGTATACACGAACGCCATCTGCAGGATGCAAATACGCCATGTAATATTCTATGTAAATATATACGTTTATTTGCAATATTGCAGCATATTTTCAGCGTTCTTAACCCCTAGAGTTTTTCTAATGGCTTTATATTCCATGATTTATATTCATTGTGTTGAATTTTAGGCTTCCTACTGGTCTTCTGTTGGCATTACAAACTGATGAACACCATTATGGACGTGGCTATGGATCACTTGTAGCGAAGGCACTTTCAAAGCAAATCGCTGAAATTGGTGATGATATTTATGCTGGCGTTTTCGAAGTGAATACTCCATCTAGAGCGTTATTCAAACGGATTGGATTTAATGTGATTGGAAAGTTTAATTGGATATGCACAAAACTTAATTGGTCGGATGATGAATAGAATGTTATTTGTTTGTTAAATTGAGGAAATAAACAGTTTTTTGAAGAGAAGAGAAGAGAAGAGAAAATGAATTTTAATAATGCCAAAAGTACTCCAAAGTAATTGACTAGCGACCGTAAGAGGCTCTACTAAGAGATACACAAGAATTACAAAACCTGTTGTATACGGACTTCAAACGCCTATGAGATTTTGCACTGAAGTTTGACATTTGGCATAACAAATATTTAAAATGAATACGGGTCTTAGTTTCGGTAGTGTGAATTGTTGTTTTTGGCCCAAAAACCCAAATGCTGTTAAAAAAATTATTATATTTTGGAATTCAAGGAAGGGAGAATAAAAGTATCAACTATTCAGTTTAGTATTTTTAGATAGAATATTTTATTTGACTACTATATGATCACTAGATCAATATGAATTCATTTTCTCCAACATTATAATGTTATTCTTTTTCTCCTGATGAATTATATTTTGCTATGATCTACAGAATATAATTCACCTTTTGCTTTATTGACATCACGGGCGAACTACCGAGCTGCCGAGCTCGAGATATGATCATTTGGAAAATTGATTTGATAAAATAGTCCATTCGATTGAGATTCGGTCATTGATTCTTGAATATAAATTGGGATGATAATGAAATAATCGACTTCAAGCGAGTGAATGACGAAAAAAAAAGTTCATCAAAAACTATAAAGACTCGATTCAAATCTTACGAAAGTTCATAGACTAGGTCATTAAAGTGTAAAATTCGTTGCTAAATGCCGCAAACAAACCTTCTGTGGTTGAGTGAGCCGATTCATGCGAAATGTTTCATCGAAAAATTCATGAAAATTCAGAAAGATGAATGATGATTTTGACGACGGCCTTCGTCTAGTTTGGTCCTAAGCTACACGCCAATGC
This sequence comes from Aphidoletes aphidimyza, assembly GCA_030463065.1. Taxonomy (NCBI): domain Eukaryota; kingdom Metazoa; phylum Arthropoda; class Insecta; order Diptera; family Cecidomyiidae; genus Aphidoletes; species Aphidoletes aphidimyza. The sequence continues at coordinate 41,244,371 of CM059999.1, forward strand.
CTATTTCACGAATTACATCGGTCGGCAACACAGAATCCGAAAACTCGCGTATATATAGTGTTGCACTCAAAAGTGTATTTTTTGGTGCGCCACTGGGAGAACTGCCGTTCTCCGTGATAAATCTATTCATCAACTCAAAATTCGAACACGTTCTCACAATATCATTGAAATAAATTTGAATCGACTTTTCAATCTCCGATGATTTTAAATTCAAATTCAATACTCAAACCATCTCACACAGTCAAGTGTTTTGTGTGTGCACAAATGTACTTAATGAAACCCTATCGAACATTTTTGGAATCAAATGAAACGAAATATTCAAAATGCCGCTTGATTTTGACATTTCAACTTATTTTGACAGCGAACATCCGTCTAGACGCTTTGTTGTTCCGTGTGTTTTGTGAATGTATTTCAACCATTTCATTTTTTTCTCATATCCGGTTTTTTGTTTCATCAAATAATTGAAGTTGACTGGAGAAAATCCAATATCTAATTGGACAGTGTTAATTTGTACAGCTCAAACGCAATAAAACGAGTTTAAATTTGAGTAAATGTAATTTAATTATTGCTTTTAGAACAATTTAAAATGTGATTACTGATTGAGTGATACGTGCTATTGTCTGCTAACATTTCAGTCTTAATTGTTGTATATAAATTTCATTTCAGAAAAACGATGGATGAATATTTGGGAGTAATTGAACCCCATTGCGAGCGGATTACAAACGATATTAAAGTGTCGCTGGAACGGGTTAAACAAGAGCTCAGAGCAAGACATTTGCCATTCGACGACACCGTTCTTAAATATTTTCTAGACAAAATCAATTTACGGTACGAAATCCAAATAAATCATGCTTAACAATTCGAGAGATCCTATTTTGCGACAATGTCACAACCATTTCGTTCATTTCCGATTTATTTATAGGATTGATGCCACCTATAAAGAGTTTGTCAGTGATTTGTTGTTCGAAGAAAAACTGTCGAGTTCTCATTCCACCAAAAGGGACATTGTTAACGCAGTACAAAATGCTCGAGCAAATGCCGACGATTGCGAAAATGGAGTGGCTGAATCAAGTATGGCATCATCTCATCAATCGGATCAGAGCACTTTTACACTTCATACATCATTTCCACACCAAGCTCTATTCAATATTTTGCAAGCAACAGAGCCAATGTTGATGGACATCATTGAACCAACCAATCGAAATACCGACGATAAACCGTTGCCAGTGCCTGCTGTTATCCTTGCAGAGCCCGAGTGCTACACAACGATCAGTTCAACTGACAGCAGCCTCTTAACATCATATGTTTACGCATTGACTCCACAAGAATCTATCATCCAAGAAAATATGACGTCAACCATTTCAATTGAACAACCATTTCGATGTGACAAGAATGTTGTGAATGAAAGTGAATTTAAACAACCAATGACCAGTAATCAAGAGATGGAGAATGATGTGATCAATCTTGATGATGCTGACTCAGTATTCGGTGACTTAGTGAATACGATGTCAGATGGAGGTACTAAAATTGATTCGTTGAAAATGTTGATAAATATGTTTGTAACTTCTTGATTTTTCCATCAAAAATAGGACATCCAAACGACAGCTTAATTTTTCGATGTATGAAAGAGCTCGGTAACGATGAATTGGTGCAAATATTGACCAACGCAGTACGTGATGTTAACTTGTTTAATCAAATCAACAATGAACAGATGGCCGCCTCGTCCATCCAACCAGAAACTGAAGCAATGGAAGAAAGTGAGGTGACAATGCATGATTTTGTAGATCCGGGCCTAGTCAATCAAATGACATCAGCCAATGAAACTGAAAACCCAACTGAAGAGCAAAAATATTCAAATGAACAAGAGATTAAATTGGACACGCCGATGACCGTAGATGATGCACATTTTGCCGGTAAATCCACCTCAAATAAACGGAAATATGTTAAAAAAAACGATGGTTTACAACAGAATGAAGGGCAGCGAAAAAAACGCAAACATTCGAATCAAGCGACTACGGAAAATTCCACTTCAGAAAATTCGACGTCAGAAAATTCGAATAAGAAGCGAAAATTGGCAAACGATTCAAATGAAACTAAACAATTCCCATGTGAATTCTGTGCGAAGAAATTCACTCAGAAGAATAGTCTCGAAATCCACTCGAGGAATCATCACGCGGATAAATTTCCATTTGAATGTAAAATTTGTCGACAAGTATTTGAAACTGCACATAAACTGAAATTGCATGAGAAAGACTGCAAATTAAAGCGGTATGAATGCTATATATGTAAAAAATTTGGTTTAACTGTAAAGTTTATAAAAACTCATATGCATCATCATACCGGAATAAAACCATACCCTTGTTCCCAATGTCAGAAGCAATTCACTCAACAAGTGGCACGTGATACTCACTTCAATCGAAATCATACATAAGATGAATGACTTAGGTTTTAATATATTAAAATTTAAATGAACATAAAATGTGTAAGCTGAGAGAGACGTGGTGCTTGTCAGCAATGTAACGTAACAATTGACAGAGCAACACATGTTGTGACCAAAAACAAGAAGAACGTTAAGATTCAATAAAATTGAGTATTTTGCAACAAAAATGTGAATGAGTTTGTTTGAATATTACTTTTTCGCTTGACTGAATGATGTCTGATTGGATTCGCATTCCAGAGTCTCAGTTCAGACATCTAGATAAAATAATGAGTGGATACTTTGAAATGGGTATTTTTCAGCACAACACACGGGCGGTTGATAAAAAGCAATGAAATATGCTGTTTTACGCAAATGAAATGAAGATTGACGTAAGCGAAACAATTACTAGGCGATTGAGAATCCAATAATGAACAGTTTCGTACAAATCTACAATGTTGGTTTGGTTTTGGTGTCCAAACATCGGAATGAGCTCTGATTTTGATCTATTTTTTTTTTTTGAAAATACCCAAATATTAATAAAGATTTGATAGTTTAGTTTACTTTTATTAAAATTGTCTGGCTACTTACTTTGTTCAATCTTCAAATCTGCTTAAATGCGTTTCATGTTGGTTTTAAATTTATTTTTCGTATAAAAATTGTTTGAATTTGGTGCAATGAAATCTGAACTTAAAATTTAGCACAAGTAAAGGTGTACAACGGACAGGGTGTTGTTCGTCTGTCCATGATTTTCAATAGGACGGTCGGACATTTTGTATATTGTCCGACTTGAGAAGAAAGACAGGCGGACGGACACATTTTAGGATAGCATCAATTATAACGGACGGACAAAAATTCTTGTCCGTCCGTCCGAAAATTTGTCCTATTCAAAAATTTGTCCATCCGTTCGTCCTATAAATCACTAAACGGGCGGACAGACACCAGACGCATGGACATTACCCTGTCCGTTGTCCACCTCTAAATCCTAGTGTATACACATTTTCTAACTCTTATCTATTTCTCGAAATCCATAAATTAAAAGTGTGAATATTGATACTGAACTAAAGATCTTCCAGATCTTAAGATGTATGGAAAAAGTCTCGTTCAAATGGATTAACACATATTTTATCAACTAAAAAAATACGTCACCCACATTTATTGAAAATTGTCGTCAAAACAAAAACGAAATGAGCTCATTTTGCTGATTTTCTCAATTACTTGTACGTTCAGGTGGTAGGGTAGTGATACAGACATAACCACATCAAAACGCTCTTATTCGTGATCAATGGTGTCATTTTGGTTTCACATTTTATTTCCATTTTATTAAATGTATTTTAATATTGATCCAATGAATAACACTTCCTTTACAAATACGATGTTCTACAAAATTGCAATGAATGTTATTAAGTGGAGAACTGTTTGTGTGAACTATATTAATTGCAGTAAAATGTCAAACTGCAATGGAATGGATTTTATGTCCATCTGTTATACATTCTCAATTGAAATGAATTATTAATTGAAACAATTATCTATTGGTGAGATTGGTTCATTAATTGGCTAAAATAACAGCGACAATTACCGTTAATTCGATAATTGTTCCATGTTTAGAACAATTTGTATCACAAACGTGCGCCAGAGGGGCCCATATACAACATATTTACAATATTCTTCGATTTCGGCCAGAATTGACGATATTTAGTTCATATTTGCAAGATAATCCTCAATTTATATTTACTGTATTTGCATTATTTTCCGTAAATTTATCATATTTAGAACAAAATATTACAAATTCGGATATATTTTGATGACATCATTTGCAAATATGATTGCTATGAAACAAATTTACAGTATTTGCAAGTTATTTACGTTTTTCAATGTAAATTTGTTTTGATATTTTCCCACTCGGCTGGTATTTATTAACTATGTATTAATATTACGCTCTATTTGAATTGATATCAGTCAAAGATTTGGCCACGGAACGGTTTCAAACGGAAATGAAACCAATTCTCATTTAGAAACGACGACATAGCATAGCATAGCAAAGCAAAGCCTGGAGCATAGCATTCTAATTGCAGTAACACTAATTATCTTTTGTCGTCAGCAAAACTGTTTAAAATTTTATTTGGAAATTAACACATTTTCGCATTTCCCATCTTTTGTTTTTCTTGTTGAAAAAAAAAGTTGAGGATTCCTTTTTGTTGTCGAATCGACAATGTCGATGAAAATTTCATCATGAAATGCGAATTTAAACGATCGCCTAAACCGTCGGTCGTTTCCAGATTTCTCCCGTTGGGACCACACCGATTTCATGCATTGAGAGTTTATGGAAAGTTGACATCATTGGTGAACATTTTGTATTTTCATAATGAGAAAAAAAAAATCGGGATATTCGATAGATTTTCCATCGTAGGTCGTAGGTGAAAATAATGAAAATTAGAGTGCACCAGAATAAGTGCCGAACGATATACGTCACAGCGACAAAACTAAGTCATTTTGCTTGATTGAAATATTTTGGTTTGCAGGCACTCTGTGGGTCAAGTTGAATAGAAGGCTAGCCTTCAATCGAATGAATAGAAAAACGCCTTACTAGCGCCAGTAATTTTATGGGCAAGATTTTTCCGTGCGCCACTCTGTTTATACCTTGTTCAGAGGTTTTCCATCTTATCCAAATACACTGTAATATTCATACAGAGGTAATAAATAGAAGCGCCTTAAAACTAATTGTCGAATTAATTAACGATAATTGTCGTCGTTACTTTAGCCAATTATTGAACCAATGTCACCCCCCAAATAATGGTTTCAATTAAAAATTCATTTCAACTTTACATCAAGTTTGAAATGTGTGAGTTATCAATAAGGTGACCACCAATCGACCAACCGTATCGAAATAATTGAAATAATTAATCGAGAAAGTACCGATTTTGTTGGTTTTTCTGCGGAATTTTTATGAATTTGTTTATTTTGTCCCATTTTTTACCGATTTATCCCGTTTCGTTCCGATTTTATGACTTTTGTGAAAAATCCATTCAATTTGCTTTGGCGGGTTTTGATCATGAAAGCAAAATTTCCGCTAGATAGAAATGATTTTTGATCAAAGGACCTAAAAAAGGTCATCGTTTTGAAAGGAAAGGACATTTTTGAAAGAACTTGTTAGCACAAAAGTACCTGTTGCCAAAAATCCGTCAAAACATATATCCACCTCTTCTTCTCACAGTGAAAATTGTATTAGATTTGTACGTTCCTGATGTGTTATGCAACATTTCCCATAGATTATTTGGACTAGGATTGATATGTTTCTCGTTTTTTCGGAGTCCGGAGGCGGTGGTCACCTTATTAATCGATAATTATTCGCATATTATTTGAAACGAGTGGATTGTGGTATTTTTTCAGTTTATTTTTTTTTAAAAGAGCTCACGTTTACAGCCCCATAATTTTGGCTTAGCTATGTAACTTCATAATTGGTTTCGAAATGTACAGTTTTTCACATTATTTCCATAAATAACTTTATTTTTCCCTCGAACATTACATTGATTTGAAGGTATAAAAAGTTGCCCCAGAGATAAATTCAGTACAGTTGTCATCTGAACGCATTCTTGAAATCACCAAATCACCAAGAAAAACAAAAATCAAAAACATAAAGTGCACGGAATTTTATTCGATTTTCTTTTCCAAAACGTGGACAAATTTAGTTTTTCGAGAAAAAAAAAACAAATTTTTAGATTCTCTCACATCAATCGTATCAAAAATGAAGCCATTGGCAACAACTCAACGTGTAATGACTTGGTTGTGCATGTGCCATGATGATAAATCAAATTCCAATAATCCAATGAAAAAATATTTCTATGTTGCATTTGCTTTGGTAGTGTTCAGTATAAATGCAATTAATGGTATCGCAAATGTGGCCTTTTCCATGGGTTTTAATATGGAATATTTGGAATTATATTTGTTTTCGTTTCTCGTGATTTCATCGGAAATTGCCACAATTTATATGTTGATGATTGGCGTCAATTGGATCGATAAAATTAGTATTATCTTTGAAAAATTGGGTGCCATTTATAAAGGCCGTAAGTTGTCCACTGTAAAATTTCAGAATTTCACTAATTTATCTATTAAGATGATGAATATCGTTTGAATTTAGATGAAAATGAAGAATCATTTCGATTTTTGGCACAAGTAAACAACACAAGTGAATGGATGTGGTCGATTTTCTTTAAATATATGGCATGGGTGTCAATCAGTTCAACAATGATGGCTCTTGTTTCTGCTTTTCTTTATTGGCATGAACATCATAGTTTCGATGGTAATTTACTTTATCATCCGCAAAATTATGTGTGAGTGTTTTTCAGTTGAGCGGAAAATGTTGGTTTTCGGTTTTAAATTAAATTCAATCATATGTTTTAGTTTGCCGTGGGATCGGAGTACTCCTTTGGGATATTCATTTGAAACTATATTAGCTATTCTGAGTTCGGAGGCATTTCTTCTCATAAATGGTTCATATTTGCTGCTGTTCATATCACTGTGCCAACATCATGGGGCTTTTTTTAGAATAATCAATTATACCATAGAAAATTCGAGCCGTCCCAACAAACATCGAAATGATGAGAAGTTCCTTCGCGTTCTAATCAATTTTCACATTACGGTCAAAGAGTAAGTAAAACAAAATACCCAGGGGGAAATAGGATTCAGAATGATTTCCCTAAGAGAGGACTAATGATATCCAAATTTTATTTCAATTTTTTTTTCCGAGAAATTTTCAAACAATTTACGCGTATGTATTGAAATAAATCAATCATTGAGTTGCTGAATGGCATTCAATCCAAAGGAATAGAACCAGGGACTACTATGGGCTGACAATAGCAACTGAAAATGTAACATTTTGGCTGAAAATAGCTGCTATTTTCCAAATTTAACAATGGAATTCCATTGATTGAGTCAGTTTAGTCACACAATATTGTCAAAGATTCAAGTGTAAGTTGCAGTGTGTAATTTTCAATGGAATTCCATTGTTTTATTTGGAAAATAGCAGCTATTTTCAATCGATATTCTAAATTTTTCGCTATTTTCAGCCGAAATTTTACATTTTCAGTCCACAGAAATCGCTGAATAGAACTGATTTCTATGCTCCTTTTCTTCTAGTTTTGACCCGTGTGCAAAAGAAATGGCTTAGAGTTAGCAAACGATTTTAGTTGATTTTAACCAAATCGATCAAAGTCTAGCGTTTGCCAAACGACTATCTGTTCGATCGTTTTATCTTCCCATGTATTACACAAATGATGAGATGAAATTTTTCTCTTCATATCTATTTCTAGTTGGTTTTCGACCTCTTGCGAAGTTTACAGTCCAATAATTGCAGTCCAACTGATTCTATGTGCAGTCTGTATGGTCCTTGCGATCTTTTGTTTAGATTTGGTAAAAAAAAACGACATAAAACTAGCTGAAGCTGCTTCTGTGAAACATCATTAGAAATGTGCCATACATTTTCAATAATATTTTTTTCATGGTTTTATTTTAGCATATTCGAAAACATGATTACGCTTTAGAGATTGTTATATTTGTAGTTACTTTTGGCATGTTGGTTCTTTTTCTTCACTGTTACTATGGAGCGTTGGCTACCGAAAACTATGAAAATATAACAGTCTGCGTGTTCAATTTCAAGTGGTATGACATACCCGTACAACTACAAAAATATTTCATTCTAATGATTGCGGATATGCAGAAACCAGTTTATTATCATGGATTCAAGGTTGCCAGAATGAACTTGGAAACATTCGCTAAAGTATTTAAATATCCAACTAATTACAGTTTTATTGAATAGATTAATTTGGAAAATTATTTTTACAGTTACTCAAGGCGGTTATCACATATTACATGGTGCTTAAGACTCTCACAACAGAAAGCTCTATGAATTAATTTATTCCGAACAAGTGGAATAGTTTTACATTTTAATTACAGTTCATGTTGATTTTATGCACTTTGTTGGATGTCTCTGCAATATAGCGATATTAGTGAAGGAAAATACCTTCATAAGTTAATTTAGAATTTATAAACTTTTAAATATTTTGAGTTACACACATTCACGGAGTTAGCCGAATTTTAAAGAATCTTTTTGATCTCGATTCTTTTATAGTTTTTCTTAAAAATGTTGTATATTCGCTACGAAAATCGCAAACTCTTCCAAAAACACCCACCTTAGATATAAAGCTGTATCTCTTAGTTACCACCTAAACGGTGGGGGTTTTGATTTGCCAACTGAATTTGCCAACACCATCGTAAGTTTAAATCTCAAAAAATACGTTAGTGATGAGTTTTTGTCAAAAACAGTTTTAATGTTCAAACTCAATTCAATTTACTTGCACTGAAAATAAAGAAAACACAAAATTGTACACAAACGCTGCTGATTTATTGACTCAAACGAGTAAAATCGTTAATAAAGACCACAAGAAAATTGTATAGCATTTTTACACCATCATTGTATCGCATTTCATTCATTCATCTAATTTGAAGCAGTGTTCCTCCTCCTTGATTTGGTCGTTATCTAGATAAAGATGAGATATTTATCTAAATATTGAAAAGTATTTAGATAAATTGCAGATAATTATCTTATCTTTTTCTGTTTTTATTAATGTTAAACACTCTTTAACTTGAACCTTTATGACTTTACAAAAAGTAAAATACAAAATGAAAATATTTTTATTTAATTACCGAATGCATTTCGGACTGTGTTCAGTCCATCATCAGCATCACAACTGTCGGTGAGAAATTCAAAAACAGCATCACACAGCAAAAAGTCAACAAACGCTTACACGATACACAAACACAAATTGGCTTATAGAACAAAGAATGTGAAAAAAAAGGTCCTCAATTTTTCTCAAGCTCGAGCTAACCCCCCCATTCATTCGACATGATCCTCAGCTCCGAAAATTCATACAGGGTCCACGAATTCACAGGGGGTCCGAAAAGTTAAGGGGGGGGTCATCTGAGACCTTGGAGGCTATGTCAGAACCTATGCACCCAGCCATCAAGCTCGAGAAAAAAATATGGTTTTTCCATATAAAATACAGATCGAATTTTTGAGCTACATAATTTTATTTCAATAAAACAGGTGGCCGAATACGTTTTTTTTACTGAATGTACGTCAAACATTTTATCAAATCAAAAATGCAAAATAAACTTTTAAATTAGAAGTCGAGTGAGAACGCAACACCAATCAACGATGAAGATTTTTTTTTTGGCCTTGTTTATAAACAATTGATTTGAAATCGAGTTTGATGCCAAAACTAGTTGGCGGACAAGTTATTGTTTTATCAAACAAATTGTTTTTTTCTTTACTATAGATTTTATTTATTTAACACTGTTCAAATTAACAGATTGAAATTTACCCAAAAAAAAGTCTTTACTTCTAGAATCCATTGGAGTAGAGCAGAATAGAACAAATTCGTTTACATTTTTGTTGCCAAATGCAATAGAATATTCAATTTTATTGAATCTAAACGTTGGTCACAACACAAAAATACATTGCTCTGTTAAGTAATTATGTTACACTTTGTTACCAAACACCACAGCTCTTTTGGGTTACACATTTTTATGTTCATTTGAATTTTTATATTATAAAACCAGGTCATTCATCTTTTGTATGATGTCGTTTGATGTGTTTGATGAGATTCGATTTTGCAGTGTACTCCTTCCAACAATGAGAACAATGAAATGGTTTGAGTCCAGTATGTTTACGCATGTGCAATACTAAATTGCTTTTTACTACACTTGTGTATTTGCACAAATAACATTCGAATCTTTTGTTATTGCAGTTTTTCTCATGCAATTTTAGTTTCTGCTCAAGTGAAAATCCTTGGCCACAAATTGAACATTGAAATGGAAATTGCCTGGCGTGGGTTCTCATGTGATTTTGAAGAGAATTTCTCCGATTGAATCCTTTTGCACACATTTCGCATTTGAACAGCTTCGCATCGGAGTGTTTCACCATGTGTTGTTTCAAATCCCCCTTACGCGATGTAGCATAGTCACATAGTTCACATTTAAATCGCTTCATTTTATTTGAATCAGTCGTCAATTTTCGCTTTTTGTTCATGTGTCCCGTAGTCGATTTATTCGAACGTTTTCGTTTTCTTTCCTCAATACTTTTCTGTGGCAATCCATCGATTTTTTCAACACATTTTCTTTTATTTATGGAAGATTGGACAGTAAAATTTTCAACATTTGCAACCATTGGTTTGTCCATTTCATGCATCGCCACCTCTTGATTGTTGGTCGATGGTCCATTTGCTGAGGCACCAACATTTGAACTCTCTTCAATGGCATCAATTTGTACATCAGGACTTTCTCCGATTGAAAACGTTATGTCAGTGGAATTGATGCATTTGGCGACAAATGACTCCAAACATCGAAATGATTCGCTGCTTAAGCAAACCTCTATTTGAGAAGAGAAATCAAGAAATTTAAAAAAAAAAACTCTTTTCAATGTTTCCGACGACTCAATTTCTGTACCTGCATCTAATATCGCAACGGAATCAGTCTGCTGAGAGTTTGATGAGATGATCGCTTCTAAATCAGCGAGTGTCTGTTCGTGGTTAGCAACATCAACAATGACCACATCATCCTCAGTCTCTGCATTGCTGGTCATTGGTCGTTCAACTTCAGCTGCATTCATAACATCGTTGTCACATTGGGATGGTACCTCAATTACATTTTTTCCGATGATTTTTTCTTGTGGAGTCAATACGACAACATGCGATTTTGAGATGTTCGTTTCATTCACTCCATGAACCACACTGCATTGACCAATTTCCAACTTGCCAATTTCGTTGCCGGTAGAATGAGAACCGAAAAATTGTTGTTCGCACAATAAATTGACAAGCTTGTCATATGTCTCTGCAGGTGTGACAGCAGACTCGGGCTTCGGTTCATCGACGGTATTTCGGTTAGTTGCTTCAATGACGTCCGATTGATGAGATGATGCCAGGCTTGATACAGCCAATCTTTTATCGCAATCGTCGGTATTTGCTCGAGCATTTTGTACTGCGTTAACAATGTCCCTTTTGGTGGAATGAGAACTCGACAGTTTTTCTTCGAACAACAAATCATTGACAAACTCGTTATAGGTGGCATCAATCCTATAAATAAATCGGAAATGAACGAAATGGTTGTGACATTGTCGCAAAATAGGATCTCTCGAATTGTTAAGCATGATTTATTTGGATTTCGTACCGTAAATTGATTTTGTCTAGAAAATATTTAAGAACGGTGTCGTCGAATGGCAAATGTCTTGCTCTGAGCTCTTGTTTAACCCGTTCCAGCGACACTTTAATATCGTTTGTAATCCGCTTGCAATGGGGTTCAATTACTCCCAAATATTCATCCATCGTTTTTCTGAAATGAAATTTACATACAACAATTAAGACTGAAATGTTAGCAGACAATAGCACGTATCACTCAATCAGTAATCACATTTTAAATTGTTCTAAAAGCAATAATTAAATTACATTTACTCAAATTTAAACTCGTTTTATTGCGTTTGAGCTGTACAAATTAACACTGTCCAATTAGATATTGGATTTTCTCCAGTCAACTTCAATTATTTGATGAAACAAAAAACCGAACATGAGGAAAAATGAAACGGATGAAATACATTCACAAAACGCACGGAACAACAAAGCGTCTAGACGGATGTTTGCTGTCAAAATAAGTTGAAATGTCAAAATCAAGCGGCATTTTGAATATTTCGTTTCATTTGATTCCAAAAATGTTCGATAGGGGTTTCATTGAGTACACAAAACACTTGACTGTGAGAGATGGTTTGAGTATTGAATTTGAATTTAAAATCATCGGAGATTGAAAAGTTTATTTAAATTTATTTCAATGATATTGTGAGAACGTGTTCGAATTTTGAATTGTAGAATACATTTAGCTGAATTTACATGAATTTTTCGATTTGAATCGAGTCTTATTGGAACTTTTTTTCGTCTAAGTTTTTGTTGGAAATTTTTTTCGTCATTCACTCGCTTGAAGTCGATCATTTCATTATTCCAATATATCAAGAATCAATGACCAAATATCGAGCTATTGGACTATTTTATCAAATCAATTTTTAAAATGATCATATCACTGCCCACCAGTTCGGTAGCACGCCCACGATGTCAATAAAGCTAAAGATGGGTAAAACTTTAACTTAAATCATCATTTTACACTACCGAAACTAATATCAATCTTCATTTAAAAAAAAAATTTCATGCCAAATGACAAATTTCAGTGCAAAATCCCATAGGCGTTTGAAGTCCGGATACAACAGTTTTAGTAATTCTTATGTATCTATCTCTTAGTAGAGACTCATACAGTCGCTAGTCGCTAGTCAATTACTTTGGAGTATTTTTGGCATTTGTTGTAAAAAAAAGTGTATTATTAAAAATCATTTCCTTTTCTCTTCTCTTCAAAAAAACTGTTTATTTCCTCAATTCAACAAACAAATCACATTCTATTCATCATCCGACCAATTAAGTTTTGTGCATATCCAATTAAACTTTCCAATCACATCAAACCCAAGCCGTTCGAATAACGCTCTAGATGGAGTATTCGTTTCGAAAACGCCAGCATAAACATCATCACCAATTTCAGCGATTTGCTTTGAAATTGCCTTTGTTACAAGTGATCCATAGCCACGTCCAAAGTGATGTTTATCGGTTTGTAATGCCAACAGAATTCCAGTAGGAAGCCTAACATTCAACAAAATGAATTTAAATCATGGAAAATAAAGCCATTAGTAAAATTTATGTTAGTTTTTGAGGATGATTGGTGATATTTTCCATTTTTGGCGATAGAATTCATTGTTTTCCTCAATGATGAGGTGATGTGTGAATCAAATCACCGTGAATATTTAAAATTTCATTTAATTTACGTACCGAAACACCCACGAAACGAGAGTTCCATCTTTTGTGAATGCACCAACGCTTGGATTGTATTTCGCGACACGTTCCATTAAATGAATTGAACCCCGGCTACTAAATGGCCACGCGTGATACGCTTTCTCTATATCAGATCGCTTTGTCAATGGCCTCAATTCAATTCCCTCTGGAGGTCTAAAAAAATCAACAATTAATTCCAAATATTTAATCACTTGCGACGACGATTGTCACTTACTGAATATTAAACGCCAAGCCCTTCTCTTTTGGCAGATAAAAGTTCATATTCGAATTACTGAGCACGATTTCAACACGTTTTTGCTTGAGAGCTTCGTGAACAATTGGTGCAACACGATCATTGAGACTGCCAAAAAAATACCCTTTAGAATAATCGAGCAAAACCAGCAATCGAAGTAGTTCATCGGTTGATTCATTCAAGGTATCCGCATGCGCTATAGCACGATCCTAGCCACAGTAAATTGCACATTAATTTATTCTATATTTGACTTTATGCAAAATTTCCACCAATGTCAATTAACACTCACGACAACAACAAATGTTCCACGCGAAAAATCACCATTCAAACAGTAAAATTTGATATCATTTGTGGCTGAATCTTGTTGAAACCAGTGAATATAGGTTTTTATAGTGACGAATGCTATGGAACTTTTTGCTCCATCTGATGTTTTATACAGATCCCTTAGAAGTGGCAAATCAGCTCGATTGATTTCCGTTAATTGATCCGTCATATTCAATCACCAAATGAATTTATTTAAAAAAATTTGAAATAGCAACACTTAATTTATGGACTATTTTCAAACCGTTGAACAGATTTGACTGAAAAATGTAACGACACAAAAGCTTTTATTCTATAGATTTTGTTAGACTTCCTTGTTATAAAGTTCACTCTATTTGATTACATTAAATTGTCAAGTCATGAACAGTTTCATTTTTAGAATGTTCAAGTGATAAATAGAAACAGATAAGATTTTGCAATGTAATGCCATCACACACTCTGCTTATATCATTGTCACGGAAAAGGTACCGCCAATAGAGTACGGTGTACAGCGAACGAACTACCGAATATTATAAAAGTTCCTTTCTAATGTAAATAACCCAAACAGTGGGAGATATGATTCAGCAAATTTGTAGAACTTGACATGACAAAAAATGTCTCCCAATGGGTAAACCCCCAAAAATCACGCCTGGGGGGGCGAAAAATACCCCCAAAAATGGTAATATTTGGGGTTCACTTTGACCCTCTGGGAGTATTTTTTACGATCAACTCCTGCACAGAAATGGTTTACCACGTCAAGATCTACAACTTTCCTCTGGACAGTAAAATCGAATCTCCTACCGTTTATGAAATATTGTTGTGTGTGAACAAAAGAGCATTTTTTGAACATTTTGCTATATTTGTGGTTCTAGATGTGAGTTTTTGGTATCATAATGTTCAGCAAAGGAGTTCAGTATATTCAGGGCTACAACTTTGCTTTAGATTGTAAAGGAAAATTCCATGCCGTTCACGGCCTCCAAAGAGAGGTAATTTTTTTTGAAAATTCGTACTGAAAGCGAAAATGTGTGTGATAATGAACAATTTTTATTCGAGCCAATCTCGAAAAATCCCCCTTATTGGAATTGTATTCAATAAGAATAGCAGAGGATTTATTTGATCAGCTTCTTGTGACAAATGTCATGTTCATGTCAAAAGTGACGCACCAATACGAAAATGTTTCGTAATCATTCCGTAAGTACTTGAATAATTCAAAGTATTTTGTGGTACTTTTGACATTCAAATTTGAATTATGGTGAATTGAATTCTCCGAATTCGGGTTTTTTAATTAATAAATATTTTCAGCGGTCTTTTAACAACATATTTTTCTTCACCTCAGCCAAGTGAACAGCCGATGATTTAGGTCAAACTAAAAAATCGCCAAAATTGGTCAACTTCAAAACTCAATATCTCTCTTATTTTCCAACCAATTTTGATGTTTTTTATATGGAATCGCACTGATTTTTCCCTGGCTACATTTTTTTCCTGAGAGTCACACCTCAAGGATGCAAAGGAAAAAAGTTTTTTCTTTAATTTTGTTGACATTTTGGTTTTATGGCCCTGCCAAGCAACTTTGAATTATTTTTCCATTATACATTGACCTTTCGCTCATTCTACACTTTAAACCGCGTCGATTAAGACCATTTCCACCAAATTTGATAAACTTTCAGGGGGGCATCTGTTGCAAAATATGTGAAAAATCGATATTTTGGCTTTTTTTCTCGTAAATTTTCCCCCAAGAGTCGAGTTGGGGGTGTATTTCACCATTGATCTTAATATAAAGATTTTTCTACGAGATAAATTAAGTCGACGAAATTCACCATAATTCAAATTTGAATGTAAAAAATACGACAAAATACTTTGAATTACTCAAGTACATACGGAATCATTACGAAACATTTTCGTATTGGTGCGTCACTTTTGACATGAACATGACATTTGTTTTTTCCAACAAGAAGCTGATCAAATAAATCCTCTGCTATTCTTATTGAATACAATTCCAATCGACAAAGCAACAAAATTTATTAACTGATTCACTTAAAAGTATTGTGATAACTATTCGGGAGCACCAAAAATCACAAAAAATCAACTAAACGAAAAAGAAATTGCAAAATTGAGAAATTGACGTGAATTTCCCAACGAATGGACACAAAACGAAGAAAACAACACATTTAGAAATCAGGTAAAATAGCAAATTGGAGTGCAGTCAATTTTGATTCCCGATGCAATTTCCCAATTCCAAAAAGTCATCAACAAAACATTTCATTTATCGAGTGAATATAATTGTATTCGATTTACGAATTCTTGTTTGGTGAAAACGCATGAAATCGCATGAAATCGCATTTTGATTGATTTGAGTGTCACATTTTTAATCGTCATAACATAATTACATCGTCAACTCAACATCAATCCGTCCATTTCTTTTTCAGCAACGATGTCCGACAGCTTGGAAGAGCTTAAACAAAAGTGGTTAGGATTGCCAAGTTTACTTTCTTCAAGGAACTCGTATCTAAATTCGAATGCGTCCCGTGAGCAGGGCGCAAACACATCAACAAAAAATTCCACAGATGAGCCGCCAAAACCGTCAGTCATCGGTCCCAATGACACTAGCATTCCGTTCGGAAATGTTTTAAGCAGCAATGTGTCAGATGAAGAAGAGCAGCGAATGCCGATCGAAATGGCTCAAAATAGCGATTATGAAGACACCCAAAACCAGTTCTCAAATGCACAGTGTGATGAAATTGTCATTTCGACGACGGATGGTGAAAAGTTGTCAAAAGAATGTTCCAGCAATGCAATGGATTGTCCAAAAGACACCAAATGCAATTCACATGCAACAGTTCAAATGAAAAACAAAAAATCCAACAACAAATCAATTGCTAAGACGAAGAAGATGAAAAAGCGAATATTAACGATTGTAAAACATAAAAGTAAACATTTTCACGAGAGGCCATTCAAGTGTGAAGTTTGTTGTAAAGCATTCAATCAGATGTCTCATCTCAAATCTCACATGAAAACCAAAAGCCATGCAGATCAGTTCCCTTTTCATTGCTCAATTTGCCATGAAGGATTTTATCAGAAACAAAAAAAGCAGTTACATGAAAAAAGTTGCAATCGCAAACGATACAAATGCAATATTTGCACATATGATAATTTACAAAAATCTAATTTGATGAGACATATGGACACACACACGGGTAAAAAGCCAATACAATGCGAAATGTGTCCACACAAATTTTCCCATATGTATCGTCTCAAAGATCACATGAGAACTCATGCATTTCTGTTCCCTTTCCATTGTACAATTTGCCTGCAGGGATTTCACCAGAAACATGAAAAAGAGACACATGAAAATGGCTGCAATCAAAAACGGTTCGAATGCTATTTGTGCAAATATGTGAATCTACGAAAGTACAGTATAGAGAGACATATGCGTACCGTACACACACACCGGAAAAAATTGGATTCCGTTGTCCTGAATGCCCAAAGCAATTCAATCAAAACTATAGACTCAACGAACACATCAAACAAAAAACAAATGATTCAATTTTCAACACATTGAAACAAAAATAAAAAAAATGAATAAACAAAAACGGGGGGACGCAACGATTTCTCTAATATTTTGAAAAAAAAATCGCATTTATTGTAACTGTGACAAAAAATTAAATGATTAAATTCAATAAAATTGAATCGAATGGAATTTGCAATAAAATTGACTGCTTTTCTACTTTTGTTCAGTTGTTCATAAGTGAAATGGTCCTAACGGTCATCGATGACAAATAAATGACTTGAGTTACGGTCCCATTTTGAGCCTTAAACATTTGGAGCCACAATAGAGCTCATCATTGCATAGCATTGCGTTCGTTGGTATGGGTGAGTTTTTGTTTCAGGAATTGAACGCAAATCTTGAGAAAGACAGCGACATCGAACTTCTTGGACAGGTTGATCACATCGAATGCGTTTTCTCGGGTAAAGTTCACCTTGCTCTTGTAAAAGACTGTTAAATCGATTGATTTCTTAGCATATGAGAATGTTGTGTCTGGGGACCAGGTGTTTTTCCTACGAGAGGTAAATAAAGAATCATAGAATATGTGCGATGGAAATTCATTAAAAAGATGTTAATTATAAGTTTATTGAAAATTGCTTTAGGGACTAGAGTGCAGAAACCCTTCATCTATCGAATTGACCGATAAAATGAAGAAAGAGTTGGAAAATAAGGTTAACTATTTTCGAAACGAAATTGCAATTGGAAATATGTCACATTATGGTACAGCAGCCAATATGAGCACAGTCCAATGGAATGATGAAATGGCGTCTCATGCTAAACACAATGTAGAACGGTGTGCATTTGCTCATGATAGACACAGAATAGTACAGCTTAACCAACAACATTTCATTTGTCATTTTTCATTTCGAATTGAATGCATCAATTGTACCGATTGAACAATAATTCACGACGCATCAATGTTGCGAATGTGCGAATGTGCGAATGTGTGTGTTTTTCTAAATCACCGGCTGTTCACTTGGCTGAGGTGAAGAAAAAAATGGACTATCTTTGTTCTTTTCTCACTTGTTGAGTGCTGATTCTATCGTCTTGTTGACGTCACACATTCAACCACATCTTTGATTCGGCTGTCAATCGATGTGCTGTCAATGTATTTCACTGGTACCGTAACGCACTGTACATCAAACACGGTGTCTAAGGCGACGAATTTTGTGTGATACTAAAAGACATTTGTATTTAATCATCAAGCATTTGAGACCGCGTAATTTATGGCTATGGAATTTTTTTTTCTTTGAAATGTTGTATTTATTAAATATTATTACTATTTTTGTTTGAATTTGGTGTTTAAAAAAATAGCAAATAGCCAGAGCATTGTTTAAATATTTAAAAAAAAAACTGTTCAATTTGACGCGATTGATAGATAACATTTCGGACGACATTTTTACGAAGCAGCAGTATATGTGGCCAGCGTATAAAATCAAATTTGGCGAAAAATTAACTCATCGAAAGCAAATTCAATTGTATTCAATTCAAAATGGCCAAATGTGCTGAAATATGTAAGTTATGATCGGTTTTTTCTTCTTCAAAACAAATGATTATCGTTGAAAAATATGGCAAAATAGAAAAAACGCCATTTTAACACACGCCAAAATGGTACAGAGCTCTTAGAATTAGCTGAAATCGATGAAATTTCAACTAAATTCCTCAACTAAAATAATTGATGTCCGATTTGGATAAGATATTTATCGAAAACATCAAGTTTATCGCGAAATTTTTCAACGAAAATTCGTTCGTTTTCCAACTGAACCATTCCAATTGGCCCATGGCTTGTAACTCTACGTCTCTTTAGTGAAAGTGCATGAAATCGCATTTTGATTGGTTCGAGCGTCATGTTTTCTATCGTCATAACATAATTACATCGTCAACTCAACATCAATCCATTCATTTCTTTTTCAGCACTGATGTCCGCAACCTTGCAAAGGCTTAAACAAAATTGGCTAGAATTGCCAAGTTTGTTTGCTTCATGGAAATCGCATGGACATCCCACAAGTGAGGAAGGAAATGTTCTAAGCAGCAATGTGTCAGATGAAGAAGAGCAGCGAATGCCGAGCGAAATAGCTCAAAATAGCGATTATGAAGACACCCAAAACCAGTTCTCAAATGCACAGTGTGATGAAATTGTCATTTCGACGACGGATGGTGAAAAGTTGTCAAAAGAATGTTCCAGCAATGCAATGGATTGTCCAAAAGACAGCAACAGCAATTCACATGCAACAGTTCAAATAAAAAACAAAAAATCTAATGGAAAATGTACGAACAAAAAGCGAAAATTGGCGACCGATTCGCATGAAACGAAGCAATTCAAATGTGAACACTGTGTCTACGCTACATCACATAAGGGGGATTTGGATAGACACATTTTGACACACTCTGACGAGAGGCCGTTCAAATGCGAGATTTGTGCGAGAGGATTCAAACAGAAGGGTAATCTCAACAGTCACAAGATCTCAATCCACGCCAATTTATATCCATTTCAATGTTCAATTTGTCGCAAAGGATTTGCAATTGAGCAGACGGTAAAATTACACGAAAAAGACTGCAAACGAAAGCGATATGAGTGTTCTCTGTGTAAATTCACGTACATCCGAAAAATTGACTTAGAAAAGCACATGTGCAAACACGGTGGAGAAAAGCCGTTCAAGTGTGTCATTTGTGGCAAAAGATTCACTCAGAAGGTTAATCTCAACAATCACATGAGAACCCATGCAAATCTGTTCACTTTCCATTGCTCAATTTGCCGTAAAGGATTTAACCAGGAATCCGAAAAGAATTCACACGAACAACACTGCAATACAAAGTTGTACGAATGCTATTTGTGCAAATATGATAGTTTACATAAAGGTGCTTTAATCGTTCATATGCGTCAGCACAACGGAATCAAACCATTCCACTGTTCTCATTGCCCGGAGCGATTCACCCAAAACTCGAATCTTAAGATTCACATCAAACGATATCATACACAAGTTGAAGGATTTTAATTTCAACATTGAAAACGAAAATAAATTGAATAAAAAACAAAAAGATGACGCGACGTTTGTTAACGTTTTGAAAACATTTATTGTAACTGTGACAAAAAATTAAATGATTAAATTCAATAAAATTGAACATTCCAATTTGCAATAAAATTGACTGCTTTTTTACTTTTGTTCATTGTTGATAAGTGAAATGGTCTTAACGGTCACCGATGACAATTAAATGACATCGACATCGTACTTTTTGAACAGGTCCATCGGACGCATATTCCACGGTAAGATTTGGTCTAGTAAAAAAGTCTGTCTGATCGATTAGTTATTCGACTTCGTCGAGGGGCTAAACGAGAATTGAAATCTAAATTTGTGATCTGAAATATGATCTGTCAGTACAGAATTTCAATGTAATTTCCGGTTATCAACTTAATTTTTGGTGAATTAGACAAAGAAAAAATGCAAAATTATGGCGGTGCCGAAACTTTCTGGCGCCAGTGTAATTCCAAATCCCATGTTATTTATGATCTTGAGACTGTAATCAAGTGAACAGAAAATGAACAGAAAATTTGGGGAGTTTTCGTTTTTTTGAACCGATTCCAATACTTTTCCCGACTACAGAGGTGCGAAAAAGTATAACTTGAACAGTATTAAACATGAGAGTCAGCCGTGCGAATTAAAAAAAAAAAAAATTGAATTTATTTGAGTTAAACATGCGCACAAATCGCTAAAAACTCGGATTTTTTTTTTAAATGCAAAAAATACAGCCGAACCAACAATATTTTATTTGTCATTGGTCATTTAGTATTGAATGCATCAATTGTACCGATTGAACAATGATTCACGATGCATCAATATTCCGAATATGTGAATGTGCGTGTTCTTCCAAGTCACCGTTAGTCAATAAGAAAAATTATGCTGCAGAACATGTTTGCTTGGCTGAGGTGAAGAAAAAACACTGACTTTGTTCTTGTTTCACTTGTTGAGTGCTGATTCTATAGTCTTGTTGCTGAAGTCACACATTCAACCACATCTTTGATTCGGCTGTCAATCGATGTGCGTTCAATGTATTTCACTGGTGCTGTAACGCACTGTTTGATGTACACTGTTTGATGTACACGGTGTTTGAGGTGACAAATTTGATATGATGCTCAATGACATTTGTATTTAATCATCAAGCATTTGAGACCGCGTGATTTATGGTTATGGATTTTTTTTTTATTCTTTGAAATTTTGTATTTATTAAATATTATTACTATTTTTGTTTGAATTTGGTGTTTAAAAAAATAGCAAATAGCCAGAGCATTGTTTGAATATTTAAAAAAAAACTGTTCAATTTGACGCGATTGTTAGATAAAATTTCGGACGACATTTTTACGAAGCAGCAGTATATGTGGCCAGCGTATAAAACCGAATTTGGCGAAAAATTAACTCATCGAAAGCAGATTCAATTGTATTCAATTCAAAATGGCCAAATGTGCTGAAATATGTAAGTTATGATCGGTTTTTTCTTCTTCAAAACAAATGATTATCGTTGAAAAATATGGCAAAATAGAAAAAACGCCATTATAACACACGCCAAAATGGTACAGAGCTCTTAGAATTGAATAAAATCGATGAAATTTCGACTAAATTCCTTAACTAAAATAATTGATGTCCGATTTGGATGAGATATTTATCGAAAACATCAAGTTTATCGCGAGATTTCTCGACGAAAATCGTTCGTTTTCCGACTGAACCATTCCAATTGGCTTCACGCCATATTTCAATCAGCATACATGAATTGGCATTTGTTTGGTTGGTTGGTTGGTTTTTATCCCCTTTCGGACGAAATATTCGCTGTCATATCTGACATTATGATTATTACCATTAGCTGAACGTCACTGAACACGTCCAAAGGGCTGAATTCGGTATTTTTTTTTCCTATTTCCAACGGAAAAAAACCCAGTCGGCCATGAACTGTCAAAATGAGCGAAAACTTTGGTCTTTGGTTATTCAATTGAAAATAGATTTGAAATATTCACACTTTGGCATTGTTTGAATGGTGATATTTCTGTTCCAAATGAAAATTCACAATCAAACCGATATTTGTTGGCCAAACTGATATAATCGTATTCAATTCAACTAAATTTGTGTGTTTCATCAAATAAACTGAACATTTTTTTTTTAGATGAAACAACGGAAGGGAAATTACGTATCAAAGAAGTAATGGATAACTTTGAACACGAAACAACGATATTATTCAGACAATTCTATGAACGATGTGAGGAAAAAGGTTATGAAATTGATCGTGATGAATTTATTAAATTGGTGATGGAAAGGTAAAAATGGCTTTATCAGCTCAGTTGGTCGATAATTTTTGTTGAGTTTTGTTGAAATATCATTTGAACCTTGATTTGAACACCCATTCAATAAATAATTAATAACAATAAATAAATCCAAATTTCCAAAAAACAACAGAATGAGTGAGACATTTGATCGTTTTCGTGCCGGTGTGTGTCAAGCGGACTATGATGCTCTTGGTTACATGTCAATATCAACCGAAACTACCAACCGGATGATTAAACCAAAATCACGCGCAATCGAAACTCAATTACATGTAATCAATCTAATGAAACAATGCACATCGAAAATATTCAATGGTTTTATTCCGGCTGATGAGAAAAAAATGATATTTAGTATGGAAATGCCATTGAAAAAACATCCATCAAAAACAATCAAACGTGCCGCAATCAAAAAACCAGTGCCACAATCAAAATTACCAATTACAACGTTAATGGAACGAACTGGCCTGAATAATAATGTGACATTGGCAAATGATCATGATCAACCATCGTGTTCATCGAGCAGCGGTGCAATACCAAAAACCAGAAAATCGTCAAAAAAGTCAAAAGAACCAAAACCGGGCCCAAGTCAAGAAGAAGATGCAAGTTTTCATTCTCGTTCGCCGGGTGAAAATTTGGACGGAGGAGACTATGGTGAGTGTAGTTATTTTGAGAGAGAAACAAAAAAAGAAAAGACCGATTGACGTGAAGCATTCGAAATTATCGCTGTTGTTGTTTTTTTTGTTGTCCACAGATTATCCAGCCGGCACCTTTTTGATATCCGAAATTATAAAATATCTGTGTGCACATTGTCATGACGTGAGACAATTGGGTGTATCATACAAACGACTATATGATGTGTATTTTCATTGGCAGAGAGAGCACACGGGCCCATTTAATCTTCAGCCATTTCGATACTATATCGTTGAATATTTAACATGTTTGCATTGCCGTGAAATTGGTACATATTATGAACTGTTGAAACATCACAAAGAAACCCATGGCAACATGCCATTGACCATTGTGAATCAATGTGATGACAATAAATGTGGTGTGTGCCCGTATTATGGTTACGATATCATTGATCATTTTCGTGAGAAACACAAAGAACCAATCAAAACTCTATCGGTACGTCAGATTCGTAGTGCCCAGACACCGATACGCTGGAATGATGCCACATTGGATTATCATTTAGCCCCAAAAGTACATCGAAAACAACAATGTGGCGTATGCATGACGGCCTTTGATACGGAACGTGAAGTAAAAGAGCACATTTTGCGTTGTCATCGTTTAGCCAAATATTCATTACGTGAATTTTATGATAATACTAGCGCATTTTTGATATGCAATTGTTGCCGTGTTCGTGTTGATCGGAATTTATTTTTGGGCCATGTTGAAAGTCGCATTTTTAATTTTCAGTGTAATTTTTGTGCATTTCATACAAACGATTTAATTGAATTGGTTCAACATGATAAAGAAGCACATGATTTTGATACATTTGAATATCGTTGCCTTCAGCTTCGAAATCGTTTAAATCGGGATTTTCTGAAAACTAAAGTCGTTTTTGGCAATGGTCTTATTCTTACGAAACAAAATCTATTGGATACACGGTATGATGATAGTGAACTGTTTCAAATTTTCATTGAGAAATTAATAAAAATCAAAAAGCAACGACAAGCACTGATTATTGCCCATCGACAAGCAAGACTAGCACGGCGTGCACATTTGGATGATGATGATGATGATGATGATGATGATGATGATGACAGCGAAATGGTCATTTAATTTATTTGAACGATTTAGGATTTGGAAATGATTTTGGGCGGGCAGGGTGGTACATTTAAGGAAAATTGAATATTAAATTGTAATTTTTTGGACGAAATATTGTGAAATAACATGATTCAATTTATTGATCAACCATGATCGTCGTGTTTTTGTTTGATTTTATTCCATTTAACCCCCCCATGCAACCACAGGAGTCACAGGTGACTATTTTTGGCTGATGTTTTATCATAAGACTCTTATGAGACTCATTTGTAATGACATCGAAAATCCTATAGCAGTTAATTCATCTTTTTTTTTTGGGTAAAAGCAGCCAATTTGGCAAAAATCTAAAGATTTTGAAGCAATTTTGTTGTAAGGTAAGTGTAAAAACACAGAAAAAATATAAATTCATCGGTCTCGGTCAGTTTATGAGTGGATAGGTGAAATCTGATTCCGCGAAGCTCGGATTTAGTGTCTAAACTGGGATTCTGTGTGAATTTCAGGTCAATTAAGCAATTTTTTCCAACTTTTTTCGATTTTTTCCACACACAAAAAAACTCCAAATATTCATTTGAAGGATGATTTACGACGCTTCGGTTCTTTTGATAACAAAAATTGTAGAATTTTATCACTTGGAAGTGATTATTCGATTCATTATTCGTTAACCGCCACCAATTTAAGGGAATGAGGAATAAAAATTAAAATCATTGAAATTCGGTGACATTTTGACGAAATGGTTGAATAGGATTGTTGTAACCCTACACACAAAGAGCGGCATAAATAATTCCGTTCAATATGAAATGTCAGTTTTGAGAGCATCAAACTCGTTTTTGATGCGTTTCAATTTCATCGCATTTGTTATAGGTCATCGGTATAGGTAGAGAGGTATGTAAGTGTGAGTATATGCGAAAAGTGCTTTGAAAATCCCCATCTTAGCGGATTAGCTTGCCGTCTCATCGATATCATGTCAATGTATTGGCATGCAATTGATTTTTTATTGATGGGTCGTCACCAATACACTGATACGCCAATCAAATTAAACACACGGATATTCCGCAATTTCTACGCTGACACACAACATCGGTCCATTTGACATTTGTATTCGAAAACGAAATCGTGACGACACGTTGATACGTGTTGAATTTCGTTCATTGCGTGTTTAATACATCCTACCAAAAGTGGTGCTTCTCAATCAAATGTCAAAGTGGAATATTTATTCAACTTTTAGTTATGGTTCAATTGATTCAGTAATTTTGGGGATTTATCGACATTTCAAAAATTCCAAAACAAAAAAAAAACGGGAGTTTTATAACGAGAAACTAACAAAAAGTGAGAAAATTGCTCGATTTATATTGATTTCCGTGAAATTTCTTCGATAGATGCTGCATGGTTACAAGAGTGATTTGTGATGAAAAAAAAACACCACAAAATGGCTTCTTATTCTAAAAATCAACATTTTGACTGACAATTTCACGACATTTCGTATAATTTTCTTTTCTGTTTTTTTTTTTTTTTAATTTTTGATGAAATTCAATCGGATTTATAGTCAATCCGACTGATTCCTTGATTAAATGCTCAATTTATTTATAGTTTACAACATTTGTTTAAAATTTTTGACCAAAAAACTATTTTTTGTTTTTCTCTTTGCTTTTTTTTAAAAATTAGATTCGATTTGTGAGTTGTTGCTATTGGTTTGGTGGCCAAACGTGTAATTGGTATAACAAAATTGAACAATGAAGGTGTGGAAGGTGGAGCTAAATGATTTATTGGAAAAAATTGAACGACACACATCGGCCTCATTGTGGCGTATCAAACGGGAATTTGAACGATCTGGTTTAACATTTGATCGAAAATTTCGAAAACGTTTTCTTCGGCTGACAAACAATCGGTAATCGAGAAATTGGAGAATGGAAATCATACAATTTTAATGACACACGTATTTTTTTTTAGGTTAAGTGAAACGTATGACCGTATTGAAATTGAGTCGTTGGCCATGGATCAACGTAGCCGAGGTAAGCCAATTGGAACGGGATTTGTTTTTTTCTACCCAAATCGAAGAATAAAATCGTTTGAAATTTCATTTAATTTGATTTTAAATGTTGGAATTTAACATTAAATGATAGAAATTTCGGGTTGAATTCCTCTCTTTACCAAACAAAAAAAAAACGCCAACTAAATCTAATCGATATGATTGTAGGACAACATCGCTACTATGACGATAACGAGCGAAATGGACGACAAAGTGTTTCAAGATTTTCAGAAGACCGTGAAGTGTATCCGAAACGAAGTATTTTTTGGACAGAATGTAAAGAACGTTCATTATATTCGGATCGCCCGAAACATGTGCAACCGCATCGTTTGGGTAGCATTCATAAGCGTCTTGGTAAAAAAATTATCCCAAACGATGATGATGATGATGACGATAATGAGAATCACCCCATGCGTGATATTCAACATGAAACGGTTGCACGAAATCCGTTTCGTTCGGGTCGTTCAATGCGTTCAGTTGCCACATATATGGCACCCGAGTCAACAGCAAGCCAATCAAATGATGAAAAAGAGGCCCATTCGACGATTCGTGTGAAAGTTGAAGTGCCGAGTTCATCACCAAAAACACACGTTCATAAGATCATCAAGAGAGCACGTGAACGTGACAGCGATAGTGAGAGCGGCAATGATTTCGAAAGTGGTGAAGAGGTGATCGAGGTACCGTCCAAGAAGCAAAAGATTAATAGTGAAAGCATCGATTTGGGTAAGTCTTTAATCGTCAATGTGGGTTGACTCACACAACACCACGTCATTATGGTCATTGATTTTGTGTTCTCATTTTAGATGTTGAAACAAATGCATTTAGCCTAGATGATATGACATTCTATTGCGTTCATTGCATGGATTCAAATGAAATAAATGACTCGATGAGCGGTTCAATTGAAGATGTTTATGGTCATTGGCTATCTGGTCACACGGACTTAAAATGTGTTAAACCATTTTGGTTTTATGTGACCGGAACAGTTGCATGTTTGAATTGTGATGCACATGGCACTTATCATGAATTGATCAAACATCATCGCGAAAAACATTCGGACGGAGTTTTTGCAATTGTTAGACAATTGGATCGATTGAAATGTGCTCTGTGCCGATATGATGGTGAACAAATGATTGAACACTTTGCCACTGAACATGATGGGCTGCTACAATCACAACTGTTCAATCCGGCACGTTTACCGGTGGGTTTACTCAGCGATCTTTTTGATATCGACATTCATAAGAAGCGACAATGTACTCATTGTAATATGATTTTTGAAACTCAACATGAAGCCGAACATCATCACTTGAATACACACGATGAACAAATGAATCTGAAGCAGTTTTGCGATAACAAAAGCGCGTAAGTAACTTTGTTTCAGTGGTCAACTCACATGTTCACTTTTTAAAATAAACTGTTTTCTCTTGTCATTTTTATTGGTGGTTTATTGGACATTTATCGAAGAAAAGAGTAGAATTGAAGATTTTGCGATTTTCTTTCTGGAAAAACTTGATGGTTTAAAAAAAAACTGTTTATGATTATTTTGGTTCCATTCTAGGGGGAAAACTAGAAGAAAATTTGAGAAGACGTTACTTTTTTGGGACAAGGGAAAATTTATTCGCATTCGACATAAGAAAAACATCAAAATCGCCTTGATCAGAGATCGGGGATATTTTACAAGGGATAAAACGCTTCATAAAACGCATAGTTTATGGGTATTTTGGCGTTTTTATCTGTTTTTTTGCTCGTTTTGATGAAAAATATCCAAACTGGATCAATTTGCAATGAAAATGCAATCTTTCATTTTCAAACCGATTGGGATGTTTTTACATGAGATTTTATAGTTTTCCCTTGACAAAACACGTTTGTCCTGAAAAAACACATATA
Source organism: Aphidoletes aphidimyza (assembly GCA_030463065.1). Taxonomy (NCBI): domain Eukaryota; kingdom Metazoa; phylum Arthropoda; class Insecta; order Diptera; family Cecidomyiidae; genus Aphidoletes; species Aphidoletes aphidimyza. The sequence goes on from CM059999.1 coordinate 41,272,779, forward strand.
TCCAGTATGTCTCCAAAAAAAAAGTCCTCAAGCTTGGAAAAATCATCAGGTTTTTCCTCAAACTTGCAAAAACCTTCAACTCTTTCCTGTTTCTTCGATAATTGTTCAATGGAGAGAAAAAAAAACCATGAAAATGAAAAGAAGACCAGTTTTGATTTGGAAAAAAATGAAAATGTCGATTGAAATGATTTGGTGTGATAGCGGCCACCTAAGAGGCTGATACAGGCTCGTTCATTCAATGCCATCCAAAAATTAATATCCGTTAACCTTTCCGAATGTTCCCTTCCACCCGCAGATACGTGATTTGTGATTATTGCTCATCAAAAGTGGATGGTACAAAATTTTTCAATCACATTGAATTGCATCAATATGATTTTTCATGTTCGAAATGTGAATACCAAACAAAGCAATTGATTGATTTGGTATTGCATGAAAAAGATGAGCATCGTAAAAATGCGTTAAATTATCATTGCTTTGAATTTGCCGAACGTCTAAAGAAGCAATTTTTCAATTCAAAAGTGGTGTTCGGTAATGGATTGGTATTAACAAATCACAATTTCAAATCCACCATTTATGATGATAGTAAGCAGTTTGATGTGTTCATCGATGGTTTAGTGGAAAAAATGCGGCGAAACTACAATCGATGGATGGAAAAACGTTTGGAAAATTCATCATCTCGTGCTCAATCGATCCTATCAAATGAATCCGATGCAATGAATCGTCATCGTGGCCAATCCGTCGATTCACATCGTAATCCATTTCGGGTGTCATCGTTAAATGAACTGGAACACGATACCAAATTAACGGAATTGGAAAAACAAAATCAACTCGATAATAATCTTTCGATTGTTGGTCTTCCACGTTTAGTTGATGATGATGTATTGGAAATGTTTTTGAAATTTTGTATAAAAATCAAAGCCAACATCACTGCCGCCGATATCAACGATATTTATCGCAATGGTGGTGTTAATGAACCGGTGATTGTGAAATTTCGTAAATATGATGCCAAAGTAATGGTCAAAAATTGCTCACACCTTCGCCAAGTGTGGACAAATGATTTGGTTAAATTACCAGCCGATGAATTACCGACCAAAATTTTTGTCAATTTACATACAACACGATACTATGGGAAAATGGTGAGCATTGCACGTGAAGCACGAAAAAGTAAAAGCTTATTTTCGTATTATTTATGTAAACGTGGTTTGGCCGTACGACGCACTGAACACAGCAAAGAGTGTGTTGTTTTGTCAACCAGTGAACTGATTGATTACATTTATGGCGATAAAAAGAATAATCAATCGACAAAAGAGAATAATGAACGTACCGATCGAACGTTTCAAAATTGAACGGTTGGATTTTTTGGAGTGAAATCGTTAACGTGGATCATTTTCGATTGATTTAGATTTTCTAACAACGATATTTATGTTTCGAATCACATTTTATTATTTTAATACTAAATGGAATTTAACATATTTTGAATTTATGTTTAACGTCATCTAAATGTCTCTCTGATTCGATACAAATCGAACAAATTTGCAACAGAAAATCAGATTTTCAGTTGATAGTTGGTTTAAAACACCCTAAAAATTGGACCTAAGAGGGGATTGCATAAATGATGTTTACAATTACAATTCGATCATTGTTAGCATAAAGTGTATTGAATTGGTCGACCAATTGTAATTGTAAACATGGTTTTTGCAAAACCCTCCTGTTGTGGCTGGAGCCATTTATCCAATTAAATACATGAGTTTGTTGAGCACTAAAACATTGTTAAGATTTCTAAGTTAGGAATTATCAAGGGGCGAAACACTACCGAAAGACCGAATTCACCAAAAATAAATGTGCAAATACCGAAAAGAACCAAGAAAGACCGAAAAGACCGAAGATAGACTGAAAAGAACAATAGTGAAATATATACATAGAATACCGTTGCTTTAGCTGTGTGAGACACAGTGTGTGTTGTTTTTTATTTTTGTTCTTTTCGGTCCACCTTCGGTCTTTTCGGTCTTTCTTGGGTCTTTTCGGTATTTGTACACTTATTCTTGGTGAATTTGGTCTTTCGGTAGTGTTTTGCCCCTAGGGAATTATACATTTTAGATCTCAGACCAAATCATAATGAAACATATGTTTACAACAAATAAATCTGTTCAAATTATCTTCACAAACATTTATTAAATAAATGAACTTTTTCAATTCAATGAGGATGTTTTTTTGTTGTCTGAACTTTTTTCTTTGTTTCACAGGACTTATGACACTTTCTAGCATTAATATCCCAACACGTTTGATTTGAATTACCTACCCTTGTGAAAATACAACGATTTAACAGACAGTCGTTTGGAAAACGGCCAAAATGATTGACAATCGACTGAAACCGTCTAAAGTACATATAAATCAGGTTTCAGACGTCTATTGTCCCAAATCAAACGACTATAGTCGTCTAACAGTCGATTGGCTGGCAATCATTTTTTTTTTTCACAAGGCTAACCCTCAACTGCCAAACTGTTTAGTTGTTTCGCTTGCGATTGAAATTGGACAAATGTATTATAAATGTTGGAGACAGGCGTTCAACCTCAAAATAGTATTTTGTATTGGACGATCGACAACAATCTCGGAATCATGCACGATTTGGGAGTAAAAATGCATTTTCCTTGCAATAATTGTACGCTTTTGTGTTTTTTAATGCTATTTATTCCAATTTCAATCGAATGTGACATTTTTTTTATCACCAAAAGACCATAGTTTCTGTTTTTATTTTATTAAACCATTTGTTTGAATTGCTTTTTCATTCCATTTGATTGTGACTTTTGGTTTGAATGTTTTCAATTAGAATTTAACCATTTTTAGGTAACAAAAAAAAAATATGAATGATGGACACATGAAGACTCTATATATGAAATAGAAAGGAGCTAAACTGGGGCCAACACATTTGGCACGAAGATTGGTCGATTGCAAGTCCACATACACTTTTTGCTTCTGTTGTGGATGGTATTCAAGTGACGTCTCAGGTTACCCTTTTGAGAAAAACACATCATGCACACCTCACAGCGAAACGGTTTTGCTCCCGAGTGAGTACGCAAATGATATTCTATGATATGTTTCTTGGTGGTGACGAATGTTTTGCACAAATAACATTCGTACCGACGATTTTTACAGCCTCTTTCGTGGCTTTTCTTTTCTTCTTCTTCAGCAAATCTTCGAAAACATCCCGCACAATAGAACGGAAGTTCGTTGTTCCGATGAGATTTCGCAATGTGAATTGTGAGACTTTGGACACTCGTGTATCGTTTGAAGCAATGGCTGCATCGATACCGTTTTTCACCGGTGTGAGTCCGCAAATGTCGTCGAAAGTTGCCTTCCTGTTCAGTAGCATACGTGCAACTTGTACATTTGAACCGCTTTGTCGCCCTTTGGTTTGGCTGCTTTTGAGTATGTTGTTCGTTTCCTATTTCCACTTCCATCTGATTCGCCTGTGGCAGCGATGATGGTCCGGCGGTGTTTCCACCTCTGCTCGGTTCCGCATTCAAACGAACGTTATCTGGAATGTAAATTCTTATTGGGATGTCTTCATCTGCTGTTTCAAGTTTGGGTTCAACGTTGAACTCTTCTTTGATCAAAGCTTGTTCATCGTTTGCTATGTTATTGCTGTGATCTGCTGGTGCGTTTGATTCATTTATATTCCCACTGATTCCATTCACCGGAATGGATGCCCTTCCTTCGGCTTTAATATCATTTCGGTTAACGACCTCCAATTCATCACTCGAGTCAACGATTTCGATGACTGAGTCGGATTTCTTCGAATTTGTGTCCTCATCCAAATTGGATGTTGGCCGATGTTCCAATTCATCTTTGACTAATTCGCCGAATAAAAAGGATGCAAGAGATAGAAGTTAGTTAAGGGGAAATTAGAAGTTAGTCTTGTGCAAATAAGTATAAATTATAATGCCTTACCCAAACTCGGAATATTCATTCTGTTCATAGTTTCGTGGTGATCGAACAACGAATTGAATCCATCTTCAACTGAATTCTGACCATCGATATCATGGTTTTGCCTTTGATGCTCGCCGTTGGCAGCATGACTTTTATGCCAACGTTCCATTTTCACAATTGTGTAACATGTCGATAATCTATAGAAAAGTCGAACAATAAACATTTTCATAGCGTAAATTTATATCGAATTTTGTAAATCATTTTATGATTAAGAACCTTTCAGTCGACATTTGCAGAAATAATTTGCGAAAATCTTCGTCAAATGGTCGTCCCGTCAGCTCAAAGCATCGATCGATGTTTTTCAATGAGAATGTTGCTTGGTCCTCGATGACCGCAAGCATTTTATCCATTTCGCGTCTCCAATCGGGTGCTGACATTTTGATCACTGAAAAATAAATGAAATCAACTCAATAAACTGTCACGTGTCCGTTGAATGGTGTTTTATGAAATGTGTCGCCAAAGTTGAGGTTAGATTGAGTCAAAGAGTTGTGTATATATAAAAATTGTTTCCAATGAGTTATGAAGATTTCAGCTTTATTCCATTTTGGCGACGTTTTTTTTTTCATATGAAAATCGATTTATTTAATAATTTTGTTTGCTCAAAAATTATCCTGTTCTAATCAAAGCAATGAAATAAGGAAAATATATGTAAAGCACACAACAGTTGTGTTAGATCTCTTACACTTTTCAATGATTCTTTTCGAAGTTAATTTGTATTCTGAAGGATTAATTAGCTCCACTTGTGCTTTCAATAAATAGTTTTGTAGACAGCAATATGGAATTTGGTTTCGAAAAATAATGTAAGGGAAAATATGGTCTGTGCCTTTCTACTGTTGAATGTTCTCTTTCTGAGAGATGCGATCGAGTCGTTGTCAAATGGACAAATGGACAAGCAAAACTGAATAATAATCGAAATGCAAAGGCGAAGTGTCAAATGATTTGGCGTGAGTTGTTACACGAGTGAACTAATACGAGCATAAGAGCGGCAAAAGGTTGCGTTGATTTGCATGAATACAGAGTTAAACACAGCATATCAAAATCTCACCTAGCAGCGATCGGAACTTACTTACTTATTTATTTATTTTTGGGCCGATTCATTAGATCGACTACGAGTGAAATTGAAATTGAAACAATATCCCGTAACCTGTTTTATTTCTTAATTATTATTTGTTTAATTTGTGAAAGGTAAAGTTACGTATAACGTATAAGTTTTTGTCTAGATCGTGTTTCATTAAACTTAGAAAAATGCCATAAATGTCCTAGATAGTCATTCAACTTCGGTGTCGATTGGATCCTTATCACCAATCAACAGTTCCCCAAATATTATTTCGTGTTGAGCATGCACAGTAAACAGTTTTACTCAGTGTTCGCACAAACTCATTACTTGAATCGATAATTGTGAATCGAGTGAAATTATTTTACAAAAAATTCCAACATTTATTGAGATGGATTTCCAGAATATTGTGTAGAAATGGCATTCTTGGGCTAATTCTTAGTTGGAATCCCAAGTGCTGTTCAATTGGAGCCCGTTTTGGCATTTTTATTCGCAATTTTCCTGTATTTTTTGAGAAATCATCAATTTGCTCGTCAATCATTGAACAGTAAATTGGACAAAATTCGATGATTTCAATTGAACCTTTAGAACCAATGTCAATAATCGTTTGAGTTCACAGTTCCATTTTTCCCAATCAAATCCATTTAAAGTGTGTGCTTTAACAACAGCTCTATTCACAGTGTCAGTAAAAGAGTCACTTCTGTGTGACTGATGAACATAATCCATTGTTCATTCATTTGTGCTTGCGGAGGTTCTGTTCAAGTGTTGATTGTGTCACTCAGCCATACTCGAGCTAGCTGCTTTCAAATCGAACAGTTTAAATGCAAACCTTTCTTAATAATATCCATATTGTTTTTGATAAAGGATAGAATATTTCCGGATTTGAGTTTCTCACACTCTGTTTTATTTTGCCTCGTTTAGATTATTCAAACTCGTGCTGTCATTTCACAGTTAATCCATTCGAACGGAATTTTTATTTTACGATTGACCATTCATTTGAAGCTGCAATCCAATCAGTGTGTTTATCTTTGATTTATTCATCTGCTAAGCAATCAATCCAGTGCCAGATCTTCGTAAAAAAACCGCCTCAGATCGATTTCCGAAATAATCAGTTTTGTTAAACCTCAGCACAAGTATGAATTTCAATGAAATCGAACGTAGAATTGATGACGCGAATCAATTGGATTTTGAACGTTGGCGTCCACAGCGTGTGGCTGAACATCTTATTGCTGCTGGTCGACATCGTCAACTGAATTTGTCACGGTATGAGTTTCCCGGTTTTTGTTTCTTTCCCCTCGAACGTTACGCAAACAAGTAAGTAAATGACCCTGTAACTCGGGCGATATCATTCAATGATATGAAACAATTAAACGAAAATGAACTTTAATTTCAGTTCCGACAATCCGAATAGTGTTCCATTCGATCTTTCTGATAACAGTGCGTTTATGAAATTTGGTTTTATGATGCACGGTGAAATCGCATACTACGAATTAAAAAGCATGTGCCATGCATATTAGGGTGATAGGGAATTCCATCGATTTCGAATTTTGTCTCGCCCGATGCGGTTTTGATGGAGGTTAGATGTAAAAATGATGCTCCGAAAATTTTACTTCAATCGGAACACGGGAAATGGCGCCGCATCGGCCATATAGCTCTATGAGTCCGTTTCATGTGAAATTTGGGCAAAATTCGCCAATCACACGCTATTAGGGTCAACTAAAATGATCAAATCGTTATCAAAATCGCTGTAAAGTATTTTTATATCGTAGATATAGACTTTGGAGGACTTGCCGGACTCTCATTGTCCTATTTAGACACCTCAAGCGGAGCAAAACTAGAAAAGTGGCTTGAAAACGAGCATTTTTGTAAAAAAATCACAGTTTTGGACGAATAACATTCAAAATATGGATATTTCATCATATGAATCAGTTATTTTCGGATTCTCTGGTTCAAAGTAGGCCGGTTTGATGTGCGTATGACCTTTCTACGACGAATAGTGTGGCTGCAACATGCGTTCAAAGATTATGTGTTTCGCGTACTTGTACGTCTGGATGAGTCCTATTTTGAATATCACTATTATGAGCAGGTAGATGCTTTTCAAATGTGCCCGAATTGACTTCACCCGACTGATTTTTCCCCAGGAATCGATATCTGGACGATTTTGAATGATAAATGTCCATTTTGAGGTCGTAAATCGCAATAGCTCCAGATAAGACTAAAAACTCGTGTTTTTGCCAAAGAATTTAGAGTTCTTATGATGCAAAGACGAGAGAATCGAAATTTTTTTACTCATGCTAGGTCAAAGATGCTTATATTCATTTGTGATCACATATAAAGAGTTTTTGAGAGATTTGAATGCAATATATTGGTTGATTCATAAAATTTTTACTCAACAACTCTGCATACAAGGGCACAAACGCGAGTTTTTAGTCTTATCTGGAGCTATTGCGATTTACGACCTCAAAATGGACATTTATCATTCAAAATCGTCCAGATATCGATTCCTGGGGAAAAATCAGTCGGGTGAAGTCAATTCGGGCACATTTGAAAAGCATCTACCTGCTCATAATAGTGATATTCAAAATAGGACTCATCCAGACGTACAAGTACGCGAAACACATAATCTTTGAACGCATGTTGCAGCCACACTATTCGTCGTAGAAAGGTCATACGCACATCAAACCGGCCTACTTTGAACCAGAGAATCCGAAAATAACTGATTCATATGATGAAATATCCATATTTTGAATGTTATTCGTCCAAAACTGTGATTTTTTTACAAAAATGCTCGTTTTCAAGCCACTTTTCTAGTTTTGCTCCGCTTGAGGTGTCTAAATAGGACAATGAGAGTCCGGCAAGTCCTCCAAAGTCTATATCTACGATATAAAAATACTTTACAGCGATTTTGATAACGATTTGATCATTTTAGTTGACCCTAATAGCGTGTGATTGGCGAATTTTGCCCACATTTCACATGAAACGGACTCATAGAGCTATATGGCCGATGCGGCGCCATTTCCCGTGTTCCGATTGAAGTAAAATTTTCGGAGCATCATTTTTACATCTAACCTCCATCAAAACCGCATCGGGCGAGACAAAATTCGAAATCGATGAAATTCCCTATCACCCTAATGCATATGCCTTGAAGTAAATACAAATTGGCATATTTCATGTTTCATTGATTGGCGCGGTTGATTCAATTGTCATGAGTTCATTTCATTTTATTTTAAAGTTTGTTCAAGGAACGTTTAAGATAATTGAACCACAACCAAATGTTGAAAATGCGGCTCAGCCCAGCGGATTGGCTTTAGCTGTTTCACACGCAAACGCAACTGGTGCGTTGCCAACAGAGGCCGAACTTATACATAGTACTCTTAATCGTTTCGAAGAAATGGAAATTGAAAAGTAAGTAGCTTTGTGTTGATTGCTTCCAAAAATGGTGATTAGATCAATGATTTAATCGGTTTTGTTTCAGTGTTGTTCAGCCTCAAGTTGATTTTTTACCAGCTGCACAAAGTACACCATTTCCAAACCGATCTCGACCTGCAGGCTTTCCATTTGACGTGTTTCGTAATCAAATCGATGACGGTTGGTTTGGTGAAGAAGATATGCTAGCTTT